>BSBM01000013.1:255000-472500 GCA_027924585.1 Larix kaempferi
GTAAAGAATTAAATGTTAAATAATTGAGGATGTTAAAGTAATTGTATTATATATATTATGCTTGTTCTTCTACCTGGGGGTAAATACTACTATTAGTTAGCAGGTATGCATAGGCGGGATGGGGTTTGTCTATAGTACATTTATGATTTGTGCATACGCTGGCCACGCATGCACACCTTGCACATGTACACTAGTATCGATATACAAACACTTAACATATTGAATAAATGTATAAGTTGTCATAAGTAATTATGTTAATCATGCATTGATCGAATTCACATAATGAATATAAAGTTATTTAAGATGTGTAAAACAAGTCAATTAAGCTATGTATTACTTGTTGGTAAACATTGTGATAAACAATTGAGACAAGTGTCGTCAGTTCACATTGTCATCTGAGAGTTGTTGTAAATAAGGTAATGGTACTGTCTAATTAATTAGTAAGATTGTTTAAGACCTTAAGGGTGCTTTGTTTAGAAGAACGACGATACTATGTTGATGTTAGGGTACTCATGTGATAAACAAATGATTTAAAAGATATTTTTTATTAAATTCAACATTTATTATTACTTTGTGGTGATTTAATTAATATTATTACTTAATTAATGTTATTTTAATAATATTACTATCCATGTCATAACAATTGCAATATACGTAAAATGTAAATATTGATTAATAAATGATTAGAGTGTGATTATTTCCATTACTAAGTTAAACATAATAGGATAACAATTCTTGAATGGATGTGATGTGATGGAAAATGGTTAAAACTATTTATTTATTCAATACAAATCTTAGAAATTAAATTTCAAGGTAAGTTATCTTGACGGATGAGGTAAACCATTAGGACACACCTTGTCCAAGTTGAAAAGGTCAACTATTTATATAATATTTTATTAATTACATTAATAACATTAAATACCAAGGGTGGTGAATAGACTTGTAATTAATAAACCTTGTCCCGAATGGATAACCTTTGGGTAATGATTCCCACCGTAATAAATACTTACGACCCTCAATCAAAATCAAATAAATTTACCATGAGAGTATTTAATTATTCGGTACATTGAGTGTGGAAAATACATTTTTATAATGTAACGTGTATGAATGAACTAGTGAAAAAAGTAAATGTTTGAGGGGCTCGAGAGGGGGAGTTTGGGGTGGTGGAGTAAACCCAAGGTCTTCTCGAGGAAGGAAATGTATATAGAGGGGGAGAAAGTTGAAGGTAAGGGGGGAATAGCTGGAATAGGAGAGAAAGGTTTGGGAATAGGAAAAGGGTTTTGAGAACAGAGAAAGGTTTTGAGAACCTAAGTAAATACTACTCTCGGGATTATCAGATTGTGAGCTCGGGGGCTTGGAAATCCTTTGATTTCCAAGGGCCAGCAAGATAATAGCTGGTCGGTAGGGTGGACACATCATCTTGGCTGACTAAGAGAATATAAACATAACCTGCTACAACCTACGATCTACTAGCATCAGCATCAGGTAATTTCCTTGATTATTTATTTTATTTAATTATTATGTGGAAACGTACTCTGCTAATTTATTACTGTGAAACATATTCTTATGCTGAAAACAAATTGTTGAAGGAAAATATTGATATGTTAGTTTTTTTTTTTTATACGAATGTAGGATTATTAAAGACAAAACAGTATACTAAATGTCATTTAAAAGCATAAAATCTTCTTTAGAAACTTACTCACATATATTCGGATAAGTGTGATACGTAGAAAATTAACTCAGAAATTTTACTTAGTGCCCTATTGTAAAAACTAGAGCCCTACAAAGATGATGATGATGATGGTGGTGATGATAAAGAAGAGGATGATGATGATGACGATGATGATGATGATGATCAATACCCAATCATGATGAAGATGGTGATGAGGATGATGATGGTGATGATAAAGAAGAGGATGGTGATGATGATGATGATGATGATGATCAATCATCAATCATGATGAAGGTGAAGATGGTGATGAGGATGATGATGATGATGATGATGAAGATGAAGATGATGATGAATATGACGATGAGGATGATGATGATGATGATGATGATGATGATGGTGATGAAGAAGAGGATGATGATGTTGCTTCCCATCTTAGTTTGAATGCAGTATGTGGATAACCATTTGTATATGGCCCGGAAGCTGTCTGAATTGACATGTTTCTCACGATATCTTGTAGGATCCCCGATTTCCCTCAAAGATAGTGGCCTAGTCTCTCACGAATCGGAGTTATGCATTGTCCATTCATCAAACTCCTTCTTCATCTGATCAGCGACCACTACCAGTTAAGAAACTCCTTCATGCTTGTTCTGTGCCTGCTTGTTTCTTCAAATTAACAACTCTATGAATTGGGCGACTTGCTTTGTTGATCAAATCAATTATAGTTTCTCTATTTCGACCATTGTTTCTTAACTACAGCTTGTACAACTTTTCAGTGGTTGGGCATTGAGGCCACTTGAGTCCAAGAGAAGGTCGGTTAAGAAGAAGGCTTCCTGAAGGGGCTGCTGCATTTGCATTTACACTCAGACATCCTTCAATCAGTAGGTGTCCATAAACGCAGTTTGAGCCTTTGTTTGGTGCCCCTAGTTTTATTGGTACAACCGACCGTTTTGAAACTTTGCCATCTTTTTTGGAATGCTTATGCCCATAAATTTGTTTGAAATATTTGTATTATATTTACCTAGATTGCAATAGCGCCGCTTACCACTATAGAAACTATATTATCTAAAGTTTGATCTTGGTTGTAGCGAATTGACTATTTGAATTAGTTGTTGTCAATGGCTATGATATTTAGATAATACGTGTCCATTGAAACGAGTCATCAAGCCATTTCAAAGACTATTCCTATTAATTTGTTTGATTTATCATTTTGTTTGTGTAAAATATCTGGTAAACATAAAAATAGGAAAGCTGGGAGAAGAAGATGCAAAACGCAGGAGGATAAAATCATTTTGCTAATATTTTTGCACAGACATAACGCTAGCACGTTGCTTATAACATTGAACTCCAAAACACTAAAATTTGAATTTAAATAAAATGTGCACGCGCTATTTGAATTTAAACATAATGCGCGCATGTTCTTGACCGCCTACTCACCCACTCCTCCCGCGCTTGCATGTCAGCCACTGTCCTATGTGGCTGGTTCAGACTTACCAAAACTGTCCTAGGGAATTTTTAGACCATAGCTAATTTGACATTTTCAACATTTTTCTAAGTATGCCTGTTTTTCACCGCTCTCTACGACATGACAGACTTGACCATTATTGACGAAATTTTAGGCATAGATAGAATTTTTTATGCAGATTCCAAATATGTATTTTTTTTTTTTAAATATTAATATTTTCTATTTATTTCATAATTTTCTTGTGTCATCACTCCGTTGGTCAAAAACTATATTGTTAGTGTTTATTTCATAACTTTTTCATTTCACAACCATTTAAAAAAAAACTTGTATGCTGCACTAGAGGACACCAACCTCTACATCTTGTAAAAAATCAAAGTCAAAATAACTACATTAAGACCTTCAAAGGCTGCACCCACATTTGACGTACCGTTCTCGAGGTTTGATCACTTACATAATTAAAAAAAAAATTAAACATTTAATTTTGGAAAAATAGCACTGCACTAGTGCTATGGCTTGTATACATGTCTACAAATTTTTGTACCCCAAAACCATCATTTAGGCATTGAAAGGATGCACCCACAAAAACACACCTTATCATTTGCCAAAAAAAAAAAGTGACTGTTAGAAAACATGAAATTTGACATAGTTATGTAAATTTTCAATACTTAAAACTTATATATTCGGAAACATTACTCAATTTCCTACGTTTCATATTTTTTACTCGATGCAAGATATCTTGTGTAAGAATGTCAAAAAAATAAAAAAATCAGTTTTCTATTGCATCTAATGCGCCAAAAGTGACCCTCATTTGCTTGCACATGCCCTACAGTCATTTAAATAGACATTTCTTACTTCCACACATCATTAAATGTTAAATCTAATGCTTAGAAAAAATTTTAAACTTTACGAAATTTTGGAATGTTACACATGCACAACCAACATAGAGAACAATAGTAAAAAATGTGTAACAAAATTCAAACATGCACAACCAAAATTCAACCATGGTCAAACATGTGTAGCCAAAATTCAACCATGGTCAAACATGCGCAACCATAGGAAGCAAAAAGTCAACCAAATGTCAAAGATGCACAACCATAGTCAACCATAAGTAAACCATGCGCAAGAAAAAGTCACCGAAGGTCAAACATGCGTAACCATAGAGAAACCAAAATTCATCCATGGACAAACATGCATAGCCATAGAGAATCAAAACTCAACCATGAGCAACCATAGAGAACCAAAAGTCAAACATGCACAACCATAGAAAACAAAAAGTCAGCCATGGTCAAACATGTGCCACCATAGACAAGCATAGTCAAACATCCACAACAATAATTAAACATGGATGACTATCGTAAAACAAGTTTTCCAATAAGAGAAGGTTAGTTAATTAGAAAGAGATTTTGAGTCTAGAGTAGGAATAAATATGTCCTCCGATATTTATAGGGTTTCAAATTTGAATATCAATATCACACAAACGCCAACATCTACTTCGATTCATATGAGATATGTCGATTTTCCAATAAGGGAAGGTTAGTTAATTATTTTTAATAAAGATGAATTTATTAATATTAAAGAGAAATTAAATAGAAAGTGAATTATTTTTAAGAATGTTCAAAATTTAGTAAATGAGAGTCATGGATTATGATTTTGAGAGAGCCAACATTGTTAAATACTATAGATTAACTAATATGTGTTTATTAATAAAGTGTTAAGAAAATTAAACTCTAATTAATGTTGAGAAATGAAATATTTTAGTTTGAAATTTTATTTTTAATTTTAAGTTTTTTTATAAAAATAACTTTTTTAAGCTAGTTTAGCTATTCTATTAATTATGTAATATTATGCAATATAATATAATGAAGTAAAAGGTACATTATTAAATTTTCTATAATTAAACTTATATATATATATAAAAGTTTAATTACTTTATTAACAAAAGCCACTAATGATTTTAAGTGAATATAGTAATAAAACATATTTGAAGTATCTAATCAACTATCAATGACCCTAACATAATGTAGTGGAAGAAAGATAGATAAAGGTTTAGGTTATCAACAAGGCTTAATGTCACATTTCTAAATTTTTATGGTCAAATATATTAGAAACTATTCATAGACATTCTTTTCAACATACATAATAATGAGCTTAACAAGCAATAACTTAGATTCATTACTCCAATCAGCTACAATATCATTAATCTAAAATTTGATCTAATTATTTTCCTCATTTCTCTTACTGTGATTTCAAATTCTAAAACCAAACTTTTTTCTGCCTAATTCAATTCTAAAAACTCAGAATATAATAAAGTAGCTAATTAACAAAAAATCATATATAAAATTACCCCAATTTCCCAACAATACAAAAAGACATATATAAAATTTGAGGGAATGGATTATGCCTAAAGTATCCATTTGATACCTAAGCACTGTTGCGATCTAAATTAATATCAATAATGGAAGCTAAATTAAATTAAGAGATCAAATACTACAGCTCTTATTATAAGCAACCGGCATATATTGTCCATGAATCAGAATAGAAGTAAAGGTTATTTCTAATGACCAAGAATTTTTGCTACATGATCTTAGAATAACGCTAAACCACAATTTTTTAAGGATTCTATCAAAACTTACAACTTTACAGCATTTAAATATAGAATTTCCATTAACTTGACAGAATAAAAAGAAAATGTGAAAATTGTTGTTGACTCTCAGGTCTTGTTAATCTGTGAGCTGAACTACCAGGCATATCCAAGCGTTTAAATACCTTCCATACAGAGAAAATATGTGTTGAATATTATTGGAATATAAAACCGTGGCACGCAGATACAACAGGCACACGGATTAACATACAGAAGGTTGCCACACCCCATGATATACTGAAAGATGGGAAAAATACGACCATCTACTACCTAACACCTAATTATTTGTAAGTGCTTTATAGAGTTCAAACAAAAAGTCTGGAACCACTGGCCCAGTGCCCAAATGAAGTGATCAACCCATATCAACATCGACATTACCTATACATGGATAATAAGCTAGCATATATATAAGCATCCACATAAAAATAAAATAATAAAATCGAGGATCTTGCTCTGAAACATCTGCACATCATTTGGATTTTAATTTACAAATAATATGCCGCAAGAGTTAGCTAAGAAGATTGATTTCTTTAAGCTTTTAGTTATTTAATTTAATGATAAATCATACGAACACGAAAATAGTTAAGCGGAAGATTGCAGCAATTAAAATCAGAGGAAGAAAGATTTATACTCTTTTAATTTAGATATAAAATACAGAACGTCCAAATAGAAATAACAGAAGAGAAGATTTTTTTTTATGAGATTTTGCTTATTTAATTTACTGATCACAAGAGCACACAAAAACTTCTTTAAACCTTTAATTATTTACTTTACTGATCGATCACACAAACCGTCAATCATTTGGCCATTATTCCATGGCCACAAATTATACATGGCAACACAACCTTAACAAAAACTCCCAAAATTATCCATCGAACAAAACCCTAACAGAAACTCGCACTACTATTAATCCTGGAACACAGGTTCATGGCTGGGTATTGCAGGCTCATCTCTACACTGTGGACATGAGATTCTTTAATAGGTGCACACAATCATAGAGACGGAGAATAAAATCACAGAGACGACACAATTTCCATAGGTGCACACGAATGGAGAAATAGCCACACTTAAATGGGGAAAAAACAAAATCCCTCGCCTTACTATACAGTCATTAAGCTGCAATTCATACTTTAATAAGTCATTAAGCTGCAATTCATACTTTAATAAGTCATTAAGCTGCAATTCATACTAATTAGTAACGTTTGATGATAAAACACAACCATTTATGATGAATTGCTATCCATAGTTAACAAAGGGCTGCGAGCATTTGGAAAAAATTGAAATGAAAATGATTACAAAGGTTGAAAATGAAATAGTCCGCTCACCCCCACAACCAAAATAGTTTCAAAATAATGCTTCTCTTTTATACCCATATATTGAAACTATTTATATCCCGGAATTCACAGACCCAAAAATTCCCTCACCACTAACATATTCACTAACACATAATAAAGAGTTTGCATTGTTACCGATCCAAGTAAACTAACATGAATACCGGAGAATCCAGATACATTTTTATAATTATATTGCTGTCACTTCTCTTTTCAGTCTTGCCAGCCAAAATAATAAGAAAATTTACACTGGTGAATTCTTGCAGAAATATTTTTTGCACGAAATATCATATTACAGATTCTACAGCTCTAGTACAGTAGGGTTTCCTAGACTACGCCATTCATATGTAGAATCACAGAGACAGACTGTAGAAATAGTATTCAATCGCTAATTTCATTCACAAAACCTTTCAAACAATTTCAATCTTCGTATGTGCAAATTGAGCACTGCATTTTACACAGGTCTGTGATCTGTACTTGTTTCTGTTGGTGGATGTTGTTGAAGATGCATGCTCGGTCCGATCGCTCTGCTGATGGCTGTTGAGATGCACGCTCGCTGCACGCTGGCTCCTCTGCACTATCGTCTGGGGTGAATGTGTCTTGGCTTTTGCAGGAAATTTAATAGCACAGAGGGACATTTGAGCGTTACATTACCAAGTGGGGTGTCGAGCGGTCGAGCGGGCGAGCATATGGTACAGTTGGAGTGGAGCTGGTACATGTGGAGTGGAGCTGAGGGACTATCATTCAGTGTAGCTGCAGAGTGGAGCTCAGCGACCGTTTAATTCCAGCAGTGGGAAGAAACAATTGGCAGGTGTAATTATTTTAATAAATTATTTGAAACATTATGCGTCATTTGGATTTAAAGATGTGAGTGAATTAACACAGCAGATCTGAACACTTCATTAATGCACCAGACGAAGCATATTCCCCCACCTTCAAAATCCAGCCGTTGATTATTAAATGTATAATAAATCTGCCACCCAACCCCCACCCCCAAAAGTTAAAAGAATACGCCTATTGGCATAATAAATCTGTCCTCGTGTATAAATACTTATTTATAGGGTTTCAAATTTGAATATCAGTATGACACAAAAAGCTAGCATGTACGTCGGTTAAGATGAGGTATGTCGGCCCATGTAAGGTGGTTTTGGAATAAGGTAAGGTTAATTAATAAAATTTTATAAAATTAAATTTATTAATAAAAATAAATTAAATTGGAATAAGATAAGATTAATTATTAATTTTTAAATTAAAAATTATGAAAAATAATTAAAAAAATTTATATAGGCTTATAAATTAAAAATTAAAAACTTAAACCTAGATCTATAAGTAAGAGAGGGATCAAATTTACTGAGTTTAAAATTTTAAAAAATAATTACACATCAAGAAAATGGATCTCTCTTGCTCTGTGATAGATCTATGTTTAAGATGGATTTATCTTGGTTAATAAAACAAAATTAAATAGAAAGTCATTCACTTTAAAAAAATGTTTTTAAAATTATTAAATGAGGGTACTGGATTATGATTTTAAGTGAAATTATATGGAAAATAAATTTTCAAATTGAATCAAAATATTATTGAATTAAAATAATGTACATATATATAAATATTATTGAAATATTCTTTATTTTATTTTATTAGGCATAGTTAAATATTTAGCCTTTATTTTGATATTGCAATTGTGGGTAGGATGATGGGGAGTAGGATGCCTTAAACTTCAAAACCTATGTCTTTTCAAATGTTTTGAAGCCATCTCTTATTCTTATTGCCTTGGATCATGTTGATTAGGTGGCAATGCTGAAATCACCATGTTGAAGGTCATTCATCTATATTTATTATTTAAAAATACTAAGGTTATTTGTTCATCCAATGGGTATCGGCCTCCTTATTAGATTTATATGAGTATATTGTAATGTCCCTCAAAATACACCCTAAATGTTTTTTTCTTAAGGGTCTATGAATTGTCGTAAAGCACGTGTTTATGTAAAATAACTTCAACACTCATCATTTGAAGTGCGGATCCCATTTCGATAGAGTCTTCTTTTATGGTGTATTATGGCCCATTAATAGCCTTGGCTTGATTAGCTCTGCCAACACCCATGTTTTCTTTCCATTCAACAATATTTATAAACCTTCCATAGAAATACTATCTACTTTAGTTCTTTCCAATCCACATAGCCCTAAAACTGGTGTACATGTTCATAACCATATAGAATTTCCCTTTTAAAATTCTCCCTATCCAAAAATTATATTACACTCTATATATTAGGTCCTTATAATTGCTTCACAGACCTGACAGGGGTGGCACCTGCATTGCCATAAGTTTAACCCCTACATCTAGGTGTCCCTATGGCTACAATCTACCTCAAATTGCAAAAAAATCCCATGGGAATGGAATCTTGGTGGATGGTGTTAAAATCCTTCCTCCCCACATTAGTCCCAAGCCTATTGGGCGTTTATATCTAACTAACTTAGTAGCTACTCCAAAGCTCCAACACCATTACTGGAATACATGACGAACAATTCCTAGAAAGATCAAGTATATGCTTTCAACATTAACGACAACAAAATTTTCATAGGATCCTATGTCTTTTAAAAGAGAAAACTCATTACTTCCTACCATTAGAAGACCCAAACGAGGTTTTCCTTTTTCCAGTCTAAAACTCTAGTGAACAAAAGGTCAACCATATTTATCAATGATTCCAAAGCGCCAACCACTAACTGATAGAAGCCATCCATTTCTATTATGAAAATTCAACTTCTAACTGATACCAAGTTGTTTTCCTATGTAGGCTGCATGAGTAAATTGACCTCTAAAAATAACGATCCATATAGAAAAATGACAATTCAAACTCATCACCACTTGACAAGTCCAACACACGCTTATATACCTTAGAACCAAAATAGCTTCATAAGATGTGATTCCTCAATTTTCCATTATCGCCCGCCCTTTTTCTTCAACAGAGAGAACCATTCTAAGGCACCAATTCTTAGGATGAGTTGTTTTATTTTTCCATTCCATTTTCAATTTTTTGTTTGTATTGATCAAAAGGACTTACTCAATTTGACAAATCTTCCCCAATATTTGTTTTTTTTATAAAGTTGCATCCTCTAACTTATTTTTTTGTTTTCTGTTGAGATCTTTGATTATATTTTAATGACATTTTGATATTCTCTGATATTCAGTTCTTAGAGCTCCAACTCTGTGATTGCATTATCTAATATGTCAGATGGTTTCTTTAAGATTTTAGGCCCTCACATAATTTATCTCAAATTTATGTCAAAGTTCTCATTTTACAATATGAGAATGGACCACAAGAATTTTATATCCCTATTGTATTCAATGAAAAATAAACAACTGATTTGGACCACCTATCTTTTTCAATACTTTTTCTTGTGTATCTCTTTGAGACTATTTGGTACGCGACATATTTTTCTATTATTCAGCTAGTCCCTATTAGTAAGGGCTAGGGAAATAAAGGATTCAATTTATTTTAAATGTTTCTTCATTGAAAACCATGTTTTGAAAATATTTGAAGAGGGATTGGTTGGTAAAATACATTTTTTTTCCATATGTTCTTCATTTTTTATTTTTTTTTAAATTCTGTATTGGCTAAGGCATGCCATGACATTAAGTTATAGTACTAGTTATAAAAAAATATAATTGGTTTATATGGAAGAATGATTTTGTATCCATATACTCTTCTTTAATGTTGGATTTCATTAAAGTTTGAGCCTCTTCTTGGGATTGTCTAAGCTTATCATTTACTATTCGCTAATGTTTGGTTTCCTCAAATTTGCTTGTGGCACATAATCTACCTTATATCTTTGAATAGTTAATTCTACTTACCACGACAATTATATTTCTGAGAGCTTTGTTTCTATATTGTATGCCTAATTCTAATAATCATCAAGTAACCCAAAAAATGATTGAACTCCCCTTCCTTAAGATGTGATCTCTACACCTGAAGTAAAACAATAGCAACTAGAGGCAGGAGACGTAAATGATTGAAAACCCATCATTGAAATAGATGGTAGTCTAAGGAGCCTCTAAAGGGGTCATTTCTGGAAGAAAAGGACACCACAAAGCAAGAAGGTGATGAGTGCATGGTTTTCAGTGGGGAGAGAGGGGGGAAATGATAAGGTGTTGGATACCGGAAGTTGATCTTGCTTGGACAAGGCATAATCAACCACAATAGCCCCACAACCATGAGGGAAATAGGTGAATAAATTGAAACATAGAAAATAATGGAGACCATTCAAGAAAATAATCTCATGTGGATCGCCTAGCTGAAGAAGGTGTGGACGGGGGATGGAGCGAGAGGTGTTGGAGCGGTGGGAGTCGATGGTGCAGCAGGGCAACTGCAGGTGGAGAGATGCACAAGGGTGGTGAGGAGCAGCAACGAACTCTTTTTTTTTTTTGCTCAATAAAAATAGCCAATTCTGAATGAATGTGCAGGAGGCGTGGTGGGAAGGAGGATGACCAAGGGCCCAACTTCTTGGTCAAAGACCAACAATGTAGAGAAACTCTACTAAATGGCTAAAAGCCTGAATCGGATGCGCAAGGAAGGGGCTCTGATACCAAATGCAGTGAACATATCCGTTCACTAAGTTAATAGTCGAATCCGACTCTCATATTGGATAATAAGTAAGAATAATATATTAGATTTATGATATAAAAGATGATATGTTACAATGATGGCCCTGCCTTAAATATGGGTCGGGCATTTGATGTTGAGGAGACGCCTAATTTCATAACCTATCTTTACTTAACCTAACTATTAATTATTTAACTATTATCCTATTTTATGTTCATAGCAGTCTTGTGAAGGGGCCAAGCCTATCCTTGAAATATTGTGGAGACCCACTAAGACTAGGTAAATATCCTGAAGACAAAGGGCATCCTCAACTCGATCATGGATATGTATTTGTAAATACCTAGTATGAGCATTGCAATCCCCTAGGCGAATAATATCACATGTCAAGAAATAATAAGAGATATTCAAGTATAATTCAAAGAATGAAGTTTGATGGGCTAACTCAAGTGGTTCAGTGCTTCGAGCTTTATGCAAGAGGTCTCAAAGTCAATCCCTCAAGTTGGTTTCCTCTTTTGCATGCCTCACTTGATGTCGATACCCAATCAATCATCATAATCAATGCTAACAAGTTTGCATTGGATACCATCCACAATTGGATAGAAGGGCTTAGGAGTTTCCCTATGATATTTTCCTTGGAAAAAAAGTCAATGAATGGGTTCATCTATCTAACTATACCTTTAATCCACCAACTAATTTTGCACAACCCTAAACTTTAATAAATATTTGTCCCAAATATTTCTATAATCCTATCACTAATCTCTTATTAATCACTTAATATACATGGGATTAATTATACAAAAATGACATTTATTTACATAATTTGCCATTACTAGTTTATGAAACACAACAATAAACTGCTAGAATAAGTACATGCAACATGTCCATAAGTCTAATCATGGTTGTGTTAGGGGCACAACATACCCTCCTTAAATGATTTGATATCAAAGCATAAGAGCTACGTAGAATTGATCCCAATACCTAAAGTCATACTCCTATAGGAAAACTTGTCGAATGAAGTCAGTTATTGCACATCATTAATACGGTAACGCTACATTCCATCCCTTTTCAAGGCTTTTGTACTCAAATCCTTGGTAGAGATTGACACCAATCATAATTCGTCACTTCCCAATGGTATCCCATAACTTGTTTATGCCACTATAGCTATACAAATCATTGTGGTTTATTTCTATTAAAGAGTAAGGTGTTATAGCTAGTGCAACATTGAAAAGTTCTACGAGTGGAGGCTCCTCTTGGACAAGGTTGTCCATAAAGTTTACATTTTCTTCGAAAGGTTTAATGACAACATCATCTTGTGGCTCTTTACCAATTTTATAACTACATCTTCTACCTCTTCTTCATATTTTAGTTGTTTCTCCTCATGTACCAATGAGAATTGTAATCATTGGTATTGTAATCAACAGACAATGTGGGAAGCCTCCTTCTCCAACTATTGTAGAAGACGCATCTCCTTGTCATACTCATCTTGTCTCAGAAATACCTCTATGGAAACCCATATTAGTTAGGCTCTGATCTTCCTCTCTTGCTGAATGAACTTCTCCTTCTACAACGCTTTGTCCATTCTACCCCAAAAAGAACCACTGGAACAAACATTTTGAAATATTGTAACTTGATACATATTTTCAAAATTATGTCAAATTATCAATTTATATCCATCGGAATTATCTTTCAATACCAACATATTAGCTTCAAAGAATGAAGCAATCAACCTAGTAGGATCAACTAGTCTAGGAGGGTTGCATAACATTTGTCTCATATGTAAAGTGACCTCTCACATAAAGAGAGCTAGGTATCTCTACTCCAAATATCAAAAGAAAGAAGTGAGGGACCCCAAGTAGTCTTAGTATAAGTAATGAAAACACCCCTAAATATATTGATAGCTAGGAAAATTGAATATGAAGTGCTCTTTTCACTAAACCTATTGTAAATGGCCCAACTAAAAGGTTCACTCAAAGAAAAGGATGTGATGGTCAAACTCCATCCAAAAGTATGAAAACAATATCAAGGATAACTAAGATCTACCAAAGGATCTGTGTCCATTGTCACCAGGTTATATTCAGGTTGAACAATAAGAACATCCTATTAAATTTTCAGAATTTACTTCAATCTGATCTAGGATCTTAACTGAGAGAACAACATGTACAACAAATCTACATCATATCAATCATGGACACAATAATGCAAGCACACAAGAGACACAGAGTTTACATGGGGAAAACCATAAAGGTGAAAAACCCCAATAACTTCCTCAGAGATAGATAGAGCAATGATACAACCAGAATACAAGAGATATTCTTCTCCTAGTAGCAGAGCCTCCTCCTCCACAAGTGCACCACTCTCCCAAATGTGAGTGAGAGAATAGAATGTGTAAAATGAGAGAGACACACTCTCTATTTATACACTAACTTGAGTTGACCTTTACTCAACTAGGTCGGCCTCAACTTAACAACTTAACATAATGCTGACTAGGCCGACCCCCACTAGGGTGGTCTAATAACCCTTTGACCCACATGACTTATACAGGGCCAACCCCAACAAGGTGGTCTAATAACCCATCAAGTATAAGTTACGACACTTACAATATAAATGACGACACTTCCGTAGAGAGGAATAATAACATCTCTATAGGAATACAACCACTTCGGTATAGAGGATTAATAACATCTCTATAGGAATAGAATATACATATATGTGAAATACATTCCGAAGTTACATCTACATCAACACTCCCTCTTAACTAGGAAGGTATTTCTCGACACAGGTCTTCTAGCACAAGTCATCTTCTCTGGATCATCGTCACTGCTGCTGCTATCTCAATCAATCTCTGAATCTACTCGTCATAGGAAGTTCTACAGAGCTAATCCTTTTTCATTCTGGATGCAGGCCCACCACCTGTATGTCTTCGTCATCACTGGCCATACTGTGGAATCCTCAGGACTTATTACGTGCGTCACAAAACCTCGAAAGAGCATCCTAGGCTATTACGAGCACACGACTCTACCTATAGGATCTTCCAGGGCCATATTATATGTGACCTCACCACAAAACCTTGCAAGAGCATCCCAGGCTATTACGAGCACATAGCTCTACCTATAGGATCTCCCAGGGACAAATTATATGTGGTCACCACAAAACCTCGCAAGAGCATCCCAGGATGTTAGGAGCACACAACTCTACCTATAGGATCTCCTAGGGACAGATTATATGTGGTCATGGAAAAACCTCGCAAGAGAATCCCAGGACTTATTACGGGCACACAGCCCAACCTATCGGATCTCCTAGGGACATATTATATGCCATAGGACAAAACCTCAAAAGAGCATCTGCCAGATATCCCAGGGCCAGATTATATGCCATAGGAAAAACCTCGAAATACTATCTGCAGATCTCCCACGGCCAAATTATATGTCCTCCCAGAGCAATACCTCGAAAGAGAATTTGCCAAATATCCCAGGGCCAAATTATATGCCATAGGCAAAACTTCGAAAGACTATCTGCAAATCTCCCAGGGCCAAATTATATGCTCATCTGCACAACCTGATCCACGGCCATAGAGTATCAACCTGATACTCACCATACATCATCCTGATGTACACATGATCATCCTGATCATCATCACTACAACATCCTGCTGCATGTCATCTGGAGCAACATCCTGAAGCTCGTCATCCACGATCATCCTGATCATACAATGCATCTACCTGATGCATACCAAGTATCTACCTGATACATATCATCATACATGATCCACCTGATCATACAATGTATCCACCTGATACAAATACAAATACATGATACATATCACCATACATGATCCACCTGATCATACAATGTATCCACCTGATACATATATAGATACATGGTCCAAGCATCCAACATGATGCATATACAAAATACATACAAATGATCCTACTGATCATATCCAACATCCAACATGATGCGTACATACATATAAATGATCCAACTGATCATATCCAGCATCCAACATGATGCATACATACATATACATATAAATGATCCAACTGATCATATCCAGCATCCAACATGATGCATACATACATATAAAAATGATCCAACTGATCATACAAAGCAGAAACCAGAACATCATCCTGATGCTCATCATCCAGCGCTTACATCCATATCATCTGAACGATCCTCCTTCCAACATGCTTGGAATGGCTTCAACAAATGTGTCCATCACTTCTTCCTCGAAGTGTCCTCGATCTGAAGAATTCCAAGCCTCTCTCTGAAGTACTCAAACTTCACCCTGGCTAGTGGCTTCGTCATCACATCTTTAATCTGCTCGTCCGTCACAACATACAGGAGCTTCATAGCTCCTCTCTGCACCATATCCCTGATATAGTGATATTTGATCTCTATGTGTTTCGACCTATCATGAAACATTGGGTTCTCAGACAGCTTCACACAACTCTGGTTATCACAAAAGATACCAGTAGCATCCAACGGGATATAAAATAACTCAGATAGTAGCTTCTGTAGCCATATTGCCTCACAACTAGCTGAACAGGCTGCAACATACTCTACCTCAGCTGTACTCAGTGCTATGCAGGACTGCTTCCTGCTAAACCAAGAGATCACACGTGATCCCATAATGAAGCAACACCCAGATGTGCTCTTCCTATCTGTAGCACTGCCTACCCAATCTGAATAAACATAACCCTGCAGGTTAAACTTTTAAATCGCTTCATACTTGATCCCATAATCCATTGTACCCTTCAGGTACCTCAGAATATGCTTTACAGCAACCAAGTGAGCACTCCTCGGATCTGTCAGGAACTGGCTCAATGTGTTCACTGCAAAGCAAATATATGGTCTGGCGTTCGTCAGGTACATCAAGGACCCAATCATCTGATGATACATAGTGATATCAACCGGCTCAGATGAAGCATCACACAGAAGCTTCAGGTTCGATGCCATAGGTGTGGCCATAGCTTTGCAGTCCATCATCCCGAACCTCTTCAGGATCTCTACTGCATACTTTCCTTGTCCAAGGAAGATTCCATCACTCTACCACACCTCCATGCCAAAAAACAAATAGTCCATCATCCCCAAGTTCTGCACATATATGACTCCCTGTCATGTGTCTCAGAACCAAGTGGCTGCTCCACATACACTTCTTCTTCAACTACACCATTCAAGAAAGCTGTCTTGAAATCCATCTGGTATATCTTCTATTTCATCACTTTTATATTTCTCTATGCTGCCATCTACAGCATGCTTGATCTTGATAGATCCATATGGAAGTCATAACAAACTTCCCTTCAGGTCTTGGGACTACATCCCAAACATCATTCTTCATGATCGACGGATCATGGCATTCTTCCCATATCCTGGGAACTTCAATATCTTCAATAGATAATTTTGTTGCTGAACAAATGTTGTAGTTCTTCTTTTGTAGGTGATGGCATACGATCTTTCCTACACAACAAGTTAAATTGCATGATTATAAAAATATCTCATAGTTTTCAGAACAAATTCTTACACATAAAGAAATATGTCATATAGTCATGCAATTATCTTAGCCAATGCTTCAATACAACATTTATCCATATCTCGTAACTTTCTAGATGCCTTCCAATCTCTACCAGAACATTGTTAAGAGTGTGCACAACTCCCAACATGTCAGCAAAGAGGTTTCATTCTAGATAAGTAGCAATGGAATGTTGTACAGTGCCATAGGCCACTTACCCATGCATATTAGTAGTATACTGTTTATCAATGCAACTATTCTAATATGCATAATACACAACCTAATTCTAGGAACATCAGTATATACATTATTGAACAGTATTATTTAAACAATAAAATATGCAAGTAATGACAATTCAAATACTATCTTTGTTTGTTTGTTGGGTTGACTCCCTCTCAGTATTTTCTTCTTTTCTGCAACTTCATTCTTATGTGGATTGTGAGAAGTGGTCAACTGCCTCTGAATATCTGCATCCTTGCAGAAACTATTGAAGTGTGCTCCTTTGCTTTCTTGCAGGAACAACTAGAGTGTGCTCCCTCTTGATCTTTTCTTCCTAGATTACCTGTCCTTGAACTTACATCCATCCTTAATCACTATGCATGCTTATTAGTATCATCATTGTGTTATCCTTGAGGTCTCATTCATAATCACACATTTATTAGTATAATATTAATACTATCAAAACAAAATAATCTTAAACATGTATATTCATGATCATTCACAGATAATAAACATTAGTATTCAAGGTTTCAGGGAAGTCTTCTTTTACTCATACATATTCTTATTTGATCATAGGAATCTTCTGGTTTGTTGAATCATCAATCAAGATAAGAGATATAATATGCATAAAACCCATGATTATTCAAACCTATACCTTCATGCTTCTTCTGGTTAGTCATATCATCAATTATGGTAAGAAACATAATATGCATACAACCATGATTATTCAAACCTATGACTTCATGAATAATCATTATCAACAACACAGCAGTATAAGATCCTAACACAAGGTAGGATTCTAGCTTGATATAGCAAAAACATACCTGGATTAGCATGCTAGCTAGTTATGTCTAACATACCCGCATAATGTCTTCTGGTTCTCTTCAGTGACTTGTGCTAGTAACCTGCATGTCTCATAAATTAACCATTGTAGAATCAAGTTATACATACCTCGAAAGTAGATCTTCTATGTGATCCATGACAATGGATGAATCTTTGTATTCATGTCACCATGAGCATATGTTCTTGAAGTAGAACATGATTTGACTTTCTTGGTGTACCTTTTTGTGTTAGCAAACAACATAAACCTCATACAACATCACAATGCATTAGTACAATCATAAGTGTCAAAACCTTAATCAATGAATATCTTCTATTAAGGTGATACGACAAGTCGAGTAATTAATCAAGATTGTACTGTAATGATATGAAGACAAACATATGATAAACTTAACCATGAAACATACCTGTAGGCCATACCTATCAAGATTGCTTGTAATCTTCTTATGGAAGGCCCTAGCCTCATCTCTCTCTGAAACAGGAACTTCTTCACTTGTGCAGGTGACCAATCCATCTTCTTCTAGGATTAACCCAATCCACTTGATTTGCAAGAACTGGACCTGCAGCTGGATTACGGTTTGTCAAAGAAACCCCAAAAATTCAAACTTTGAATTTCAAACTTTCGAAAGGATAGAAATATGCGCCTTGATGAGCTAATCAAGTTGGTATTTTCAGGATTTGAAAACTGCAAAATTTCACCCCTCGAAATTGCCTTTTAGATTTCCGGATTCACTCGGGAGGACCCTAAATTAGGGTTTGAGTTTCCTGGAGCTTCACCCAACCAAAATATTTGATTCAAAACTCTAAGCTTCAATTTTTCTGAGGAGCTTCCAGCTGTGGTCACAGATTTCCAAAATTCCAATTTTTTGCAGAAGCCCTAATTTTCCATCTTTCCGATCAAAGTCCCGAACTAGGGTTTGATCAAGCCCGGCCTTCTGCCCAACCAAAAAATATGATCTTGGTCTCTAAATTTTGATTTTGATGAGCAGCATCCAGCCGTGGTCTCCGATTACAAAAATTCCAACTTTCTCCGAAGCCCTAAATTTCGGAAGCCATGAAAGAAGGTACTCAAAAATAATTCTGTTTTGATAGAAATATGTACCTGATTGTTTCTAGTGTAACTCTAAACATTTCAATCTACAGGGTCTCAAAATTTTTCTTGAGATAGCCCGACCTGTTATCTTTCCATCCCGACAGGTCTGACCTCAATTGGATTCTCTGTGAGAGAGTTATGCCACGTGTCGCAACGTGACCTGTTTATGGGATAATACAGGAGAGCGAACTTGTACGGAGTTCCACGTGTCAATGTTTCAACTTCGGCCTCTGAAAATTTTTCTTGAGATAGCCCGACCTGTTATCTTTCCATCTTGATAGGTCTGACCTCAATTGGATTCTCTGCGAGATAGTTATGCCAAGTGTCGTAATGTGACCTGTTTATGGGATAATACAAGAGAGAGAACTTGTACGGCGTGCCACTTGTCACTGGTTCAACTTCGACCTCTACAAAATTTTTCTAAGATAGTACAGTCTGTGTACTACCTGTCACTTTTTACGAAATGTCATTTGGAGCTTCCTAGCCCAAGTTATGACCTTTTTCCCAAGGTCACCTGATTTTGACTTAGATCTGGAAGAGGCTGAAACCCTCTATTGTACAGATCATAAATCACAAGGTACAACGAATTAGAGGTTTTCCTTTGTACACAAGGTACATGGGGATCTTATATTCGACCTGTAAAAGTTTCAGATTCGAAAACTTCGCCAAAACGGATTTATAGCGAAAGTGCTACGATGTCTGGTTTTTGCTATATCAAGCCCTAGCATCGTAAGTGCAACAAGTGTCATACATGCCATATCATGCCTTCTTTCAGGCTAGCTCTGATACCATGTTAAATTTTCAGAATTTACTTCAATCTGATCTAGGATCTTAACTGAGAGAACAACATGTACAGCAAATATACAGCATATCAATCATGGACACAATAATGCAAGCACACAAGAGACACAACGTTTACTTGGGGAAAACCATAAAGGTGAAAAACCCCAATAACTTGCTTAGAGATAGATAGAGCAATGATACAACCAGAATACAAGAGATAGTCTTCTCCTAGCAGCAGAGCCTCCTCCTCCACAAGTGTGCCACTCTCCCAAGTGTGAGTGAGAGAATAGAATGTGTAAAATGAGAGAGACACACTCTCTATTTATACACTATCTTGACTTGATATTTACTCAACTAGGTCGGACTCAACTTAACCACTTAACATAATGCTGACTGGGCCGACCCCCATTAGGGTGGTCTAATAACCCTTTGACCCACATGGCCAACCCCCAATAGGGTGGTCTAATAACCCTTTGACCCACATGAATTATACAGTGCCGACCCCAACAAGGTGGTCTAATAACCCATCAAGTATAAGTTACGACACTTACAATATAAATGATGACACTTCCATAGAGAGGAATAATAACATCTCTATAGGAATACAACCACTTCCGTATAGAGGAATAATAACATCTCTATAGGAATACAATATACATATATGTGAAATACATTCCGAAGTTACATATACATCAACACATCCCTCTTAGGCTCTAGGTAAAAATACATCTTGTGGTTGAGACCTTAGTTGCACAATCCAACAAACCTAGAAATGTTCCATTAGTAAATATCTTTTATCATCACTAGATTCAACTCTTGCATGGGATGTAAGAGTTGACCAAGAAAGTCTATAAAGTATTGAAAAGGGTGGAGATGCTTGCTACAGATGTCAATGGTTTGAAGCAACAAAGAATCCTATGAAAACCAATATAGGTGTTTCCCACAACAGTAGCAGCAACAATCTCCTTTGATAGCCAATTGTCCAGATATGTGTATCTCTCTCTCCTTGAATTTGAATCACCCAAAGTGCTAATTCTGTGCAAGAAGAAGGGGAATATGAAAATGCCCTCTGGACTAATTTATGCTAATGTAATATTTTCATCATTTGAAAAATCATCACTAATTTTCAACTTTGGTTCCTTATCAACCTTGACCTTGTTTTTTGTGCATATTTCATAATATATGTCTACTTCTTATAACTTATTCAATTGTGTGCATGTTGTTGGTTTCTTAGAATTTCTTCTAGGTTTACCTACTTTTGGCTTATTAGAAGTTTTTCCAAATTTGCATTTCGTGAATTATTTGGCCTTTTTCCTACCCATGGAGTGCAAGACATGTTGTTTGTTATGCCAACTTCAGAGACATTCAACTTAGTGACTTTCTGTAAGATGTTGTAGACATTCATTGCCATGCATAGTTGTAGATTGTCTAAGCGTCTACCCACCTTCCTTGACTACATCTCATCAAACTATATTCCTTTTTCTGAACCAACGAGCTTTCCAATTAGATGTGGAAGAATAAAATTTATGTCTACTTTATATTCTAATAGCATGTTATAATTTTCTCCATTATCCTTTTCTCTCTATTTCCAAACTATGGGATTGTTGGACTCTCTCCCTATCTGAGAAGCATAAGATAATTTGTCTGTTTTTCTATCTTTCGATCCATTCAAATTTATGGTTTTGCTGTAAGATGTTGCATAGATTTTATGACATGCCTACTTGTGGATAATGTGATACTCTACCTACTTCTCCCTTTTATGGCTCATAAAACTCGATGCTTCCTTCTAGGCCATTAAGCTTTCTGACTACTTGTGCCTCAATAAGATATCTACCTATTTCATCTTCTAGAAGTTTGTTGGGATATTTGTCATCACATTTTTTTCTAGGTTTGCACATGTGTGAATTGTTAGACTTTCAACCTACTTGTGGAGCATAAGGTATCTAAAACTTCATTGTCATCCTCCTAGACATCCATGTCGAGAGCTATGTTCCTCTAATAGTTTCCTCCTAGAAATTCATGTCATTATTTCTTGTTAATACAATGTGATACCTATTTAAGTATTATCTCTCTGATTGATGTACTTGGATCTATACTCTTGATTAGCTAGATTTCATAGCCAAATATCACATGGTATTAGAGCCAAAGACTACCTAAGGGTAAGTTTCATTTTAGAAGACTTTTTTCGTTTCATGTTAGTTATGCTATTGTCTTACAATTATGGATGATTTAGAGAGTAAAAAATGTTGAAGAAAAAATCAAATTCTACAGGGGATTAATTTCATGGCTCAAATTGCTAGTGCAACCTAGTAGGAGATGACCAAAAAATATCACCTCCTCTAATAAGTGAGACCCCTAGACATGACTTTGTGTAGCGAATCGTATTGTCAAAAGTCTAAGCAAGAAATTATGTAAGAGTGCAGTAATGGCACTGAAACGCTCCCTAGAAATCAGGGAGCTCACAGCCGTCAGGATTCTTGAAGAAATCGACGAGCTGTAAAGACCTAGGAAAACTATATGAGAATGCATATGCGGGAGGCATGACGCTGCTTAATATGCACGGGAGAAAGTATTGTTGTGTGAGCACTGAGGTGTTAGGAAAGGATCTCCAAAAGAATTGTTGTGTGAGCATTGAGGTGTAGGCAAGAATTCCTAGATAAGTGAATGATGCGTTAACATTCTACATTCTTGGAATGCTAGATTTATATGTGACTATGATAATAAAAGCACAAACAAGTACTAAAAGATATTTCATGAATTGCAAATGACTCATTATGTATGTTTTGAGTTGGATTATTAAATTGATCATATATTTTACTAAACAATTTTTGGAAGCCCTGGTGTTGTTGAATGAAATTACAAGTTATAAACAATAGCGATTTGTAAAATCAGGAAAAGTTCGAAGAGGGTTAGGATAGGGGAGACGAAATGACGTGTAAAAATAACTCAAGATTTAGAAAAACATGTTTGAAGATTATGAACACCGAGGACGGTGTTATCCTTAAGGGGGAAAGGATGTAACATCCCTCTTCATACCCTATCTTTTTGTAATGTAAAGGGCACATGGTTGTTGGTGAGGAGCTCAAGGCCAAGGCCCCACCAGACAACCTTACAAGCATTTGTATGTATTTCCTAAATTGTAAAAATTGTTTCATAGACTAGGCAGAGACATGAACGACAAGAAAGCCATGAGAGTCCAATGGATGGTGATAGGTCGTCAATCAAACACAAGCGTAGATGAAAGGTGCAAAGTTTAATATTCACCGATATGCTTAAAATAAAAATATTATCTTATAAGAAATAGGATAATCCCTAAGATTAAACACGAAAGAATGAAATCTTAGGGGAAGCAGTAAAATCACACCTATTCACTCATCACGTATTAACTAAAAAGATGTGTTTCTTTTTATACACTTAAATGTACATAGTCCTTCCTAGACAACTACTACATTAACAAAGTGTTAAAGGATGTAGTAAAACCTCCTGGACATACTGAGGGTATGTGAGAGTATGTACTTAAATACTGTGCATGAACACTCTTGTAAGTGAGAAGACTTATCCATAGTAATATGTGTGCACATATATTATAAATACTTATAAAGAGATTAACACATTAAAAATGGAGAAGAAAGTACTTTTAAGATTTATAAATACCTTATATGTCTATATAGAGACATAGGTGCAAGAGAAAGGGGCATAGTAAAATGCACCTTTAGGTAAAAAATGAGAAATGTATACTTCAAATATTATACATATGTAAACTAAGTATTATCAATTTATGATTATATTGTTATTATCTAGAACTGTCTACATATTAACACCTTTATGATAAAAAGACATTACTTTACATATAAAGGTTATATGGGAAAAGATGTGGGAACATAGTTATATTTATATAACTAAGCTATATTTATATACTAACTATGTGTAATGTCCCTAAAAATAGTAAAAATAAAAAAATTTCTCCACAACTGTATTTCACTAAATAACAACGGATGTTAAGAAAATTAACTTCAGCACTGATAACATTCTTTTCTAAACTGAGAATAAATTGTGACAATAAAGCTTGGGTCCTAAATATACAAATTCCTACTGTTGTGAAAGTGAAGTCAAAGAAAAAGAGTGAACTTTTAATGCAGCATTATAAATACTTGAATGTTATTACTTGGTTTCCTTCCAAATGTATCAATGTTTGTGAATACAATTATGAACACTTTAACTGATACTATAGGTATGCTGGACCCAAGTTGGTGACTATTGGGGTCTAAGATGAGATGCTTAGTTTCTTTGAGGGGACAAAATTCCTTGGCAAAGTACCGAGAGGTAGGACGAAAGAAAATGGGTAATCTGGACTTACTTAGCATTGTCACTAATGCAATTGAATACTTGTGGTTTTCAGGTATAACTCTCACGCATTGATCGAAATCATCTACTCTACCTCTCTCAATGACATATAAGTCTTGGGTTGACGCGCTCAGAAGAGTGTCACCTTTCGTGTGGATACATCTTGATTGAAAATGAGAGAGAAGTGATATTTGCACTTCTATGGACCTTTGTAATTTATGGGTCAACCCTAAGTGGGGTTCATGGTCTTGGTTCTAATGTAATGGGGAAATTTCTCAACCTTGAAATGGTTCTAAACTATAGGGCGTGGGTTTTTCATATGAAAAAATGTGGTAGGTGGTGGGAGTTAATGCTCCTCTACGAAAATCGTAAACCTGGCTTGCCAGTTGTGGCAAGGGTTTTACTATTGGGTTTTCTACCAATGATTTCCAAAATCGTGGTTCATTTCTCTATTCATAAAGGGAGTGAGGAGGGTTTTGTTGGAAATCAAGCAGAGTCTTATGGAGGCCGTTCTACCTGGAGAGAAATGATGGTGATGGTATCTCTACAGGTAAACTCTCTGGTTTTGGATTTCTTACTATAGTAGTTTATAAAAAATACGTTTTGTCACTATTTGAAAACTAATGTCTGTCTTGGATTGTTGTGGGTGTTCATAGGTGATGGCTGGTCCTTCTTCCCTATGTGGCCAATGTTCTATGATAGCGAAATCGTGACTGGGTAAGTTTAGTTGCTACCATTTTAGATTTCTCCTCTCGTCTCTGTGGGGGTTTTACTGTTGGCATTTAGAAAATATGGGGGACCTGGTGCCCATTTGGGTTTCTTGCTATGGTTTGTTGGTCCCTTGGGTCGCCATTTGGCTAGACCACTGCATGAATGTATCTATTGTTTAAATCAGTAGTAGGGGTTTTGGTAGAGACTGTAACTTAAATCTCTAGACATAGTAATGTAATGTATTGTGTAACAACCACAAAATTTGTATGGTTTATGGTGCAATGTATGAGGTTTGGCCCTTGCATTTTTAATCGAGGCACTCATGGTTTATTGATACTTCTGTGGTCTCTCAACGGGATGTGAGGATTTGGAACCGGTAATAAAATTCCTAGATTTGAAACACAGCCTTGCTTCTGGCAATGTTTATGTGTCGTGATTCCTTTGTCTTGGCGTTAATTTCTAGTAGAGTTAAAAATACTTGTATGTGGATGAATCTCTTTTCGGTTCTCATGGCTAAATATGGTTCTGTAAGAATTAGGCTTTGAATCTTTGAAGAAGAGATGTTCTTATGTGATCTCTGCATTTTTGCTTTCTATTGGCTGTAAATATGAGTAGAGGGATGGAATCGACCTCTGTTTGGCTTGTCCATAAGTAACACTACGTTGTGTTTTAATGGTGGGTTTCCTATAGCTATCATTTTAGAGTATGAATGTGGTCTCTATGTGATTCGATCCAGTAACTCAAAACCTGTGGAAGCAATGGAAAGAATAAACTAGTGTACTATTTTTAGATGCAAAGTTTGAATGGGTAAAAGACCTGTAGTTTCGTTTCTATTTAGCATTATGGAAAAGAAATCGTGGTTTTCTCTTTATGTTGAGAATACTTGCTTGTCTGCAGGTAGTAAAACATCATGGGTAATGATAGTGGAAAGAATTTCTTTAGCTATTATTTTAGTTTATAAAAGCGACCTCTGTGTGAATCGATTACTGTAGCTAAAAAGAATGGTAAATGGAAATTTAACTTAGCGCATTATTTAAATACAGAGCTTGGATGAGTAACAGGCTTTGGGTTTTGTTCTTCTGTTTGGTGTCTAACTATCTGGAACTGAGGTCGTGGTTTTAAGTTTGTTTGTTTTTGAATTGATGAATAAAATATCTACCTGCATGGAGTCGTATGTAGAGTTTGATGTGGCAGGGGTGTCGCCTGGTTTTGAAAACTTGCAGCTCGCGTTTTCTAATTAGCGTTTTAACTCAAGAAATGAGAAGAACCTAGAGTGTGTGCTTTCTTGGGAAATATTACTATGGTTTACATACTAAGAAGTACTTTCTACAGTTTGATAAAAGTGTGTGAAATTCTAATGGGAAACAATTATAATAACAGAGATCCAACTTCATTTAAAAGAGGTAACAATGAATAAAATAATCAAATATACAACCTAGACTACTCTAGCAAAGACTAGCTTCAACTAGGCTTGCTAGAATTTCTCCCTGGTTCTGGGGTAGAATGTGAATGTAATATACATGGAAAATAATGATCTACTTTCCTATAATAGAAATCTAGAAATAATTAAATGGCCCGTACCTATAGCTTGGATGCTTGGTACTTGATTCCTGCTTGCTTTTACCTGCACACTCAATAACTTATTAATACAAAACCTGTGTGAATGATTGCCCTTGACGGGATAACCGTGGGATTACCAAGTTCTTCCCAACCATGATCCGACGATCACTTCTGATTATGTATGGATCCCCCCGAGCTGGATTCCAACATGCAAGAATGAGGCAGAGGTCCTTAAGCTATAGCTTGTTTAGTTCTGGAATATTTTTGGGGCCAGTTTGCTTTAGTTTCTTGAGCAAAAAAACTTCCTTTGATTACCATAGGAGAATGATAATGAAAATATGAGATCCTCAAACTTGGGATCTATCTTCTTAAGTAGGTGATCTTGAATTATGGCTGTTGAAGTAATTAGTTTCTTGAAATTACATAGTTAAATAGTTTAAAAGATATTATTTTAATAATTAATTGGTCCTCCTAATAGACTAAAGGTAATTATCTTTTAATTAATTATGTATCTTTACAAGGTACTTCTTTTTAATCCATTAGGGACAAGTCCAAAACTTAGGACGGTCTCTGTAACATACCCTTTAAGCTAAACATTTTATGTTTAGAAACATTAAGATAACTTTTATTGTAAAGTTTGTATTGGAAAGGTGTCCAAGGATGACTGTAATTTGCACAATATATATTATTACTTAATAAATAAAATAGGAGACAAACACCTAAGAGGACTATTGAAAGAGTGGTTACTGATCCACTAGGTGGAATGGAATCTGGGGTAGAAGGCAATGGACAAGTGGCAGCATCATGATGCAACTAACTAGCTGTTGGTATGGGACAACTCCATTGAAATGTGGTCACAGTGCCCTGAAAGATGGGACTGGAGCTTGAGGCTCATTTATTCCAAACTGACCACTAAAAGACCTAGGAAGTCTATATAATAGCCATCAAATATTGAACTGAGGTTCATCACTTTTCCTGACGAGGAAATTTACCTTGGGGTTTTGCTTTGTTTGCACCCAAGAGATTTGATGAGGGGATATGCTGTTGTTGATCATGTTGTGAGTCTGCCAAACTCTTATTAAGTTCAGGAGTTTGATGCTGAGTGGAGAAGGCATTTTTCAGGAGGTTGATACCGAGTGGAGAAGGCATTTTTCAGGAGGTTGATACCGAGTGGAGAAGGTATTTTTGAGTGCCTTGCTTCTACACAGATTCCACCCACAAACTGGATCAGTAATCAGGCTCATGGGTTCATTTGAAGCTAGCAAGTTGAGCTACTTCTTCTGAAGCAGGTTGGGAGGACCAGGCCTCCTTGGGTGTTTGTCGGCCTATTGTCTTTTATAGGTTCTATGGTCTTATCTGTTTTGATTTACCAGCTCTGTTAAGCTAATTTCTGTGTATTTTAAAGTTCTGTTTTTCTACTATGTTTTACTATTTAGTTCATCAAGTTCATTTCAGTTATTCTAACTATTTTAATGATTCTGAAAAAATCGAAGTAATTAAACAAATGATCTCTGCATTTTTCCCCATGCAACGGAATATCATCGCACTCTAGTACAGATATAGATTAAAACTAAATAAGTGTGATAGGCAATAGCCAAGTGAATGAGGAGATTAAATTATTTTAATTTCTCAAATTCCTACTTTCTGTTAAATTCCTGTATTTACCTTTCAGTACTTTTATTAGATATTATCTTTAGTTAGCTGTATTCCCAATTTATATATAATAATTTTGTTATAAATATCTCAGTTTTTCCAAGTAATTATGTTTTCTGTTCTGATATTATAGGATTTATTTAACCATACTCAGCAGTAAAATGTTCTTGTGCATGATAGCATAAATAAAGATTTACTTTTAAATATAGTAAAATGATAGTCTTCTATGGACATCAATTATTTTCCATTTATTTTCATGCTTACTTTTTTACATAGTTTTACACCATGACTACAGTGGAAATCAAGGGCTCTTTATATAAAATCATTACATTGGAAATAGGATCAAGTTATAAACTCAACATTTCAAAATAAAGGACCTGGTTATTATTACCAATTTGAATAGCAGTATGTTGGAAAATTCTTTTAAACAGTAGACCGATTCCTTTTAAACAGAAAATTACCCAGACCTGCAAGCTCGATTCTCATCATCATAGCAAAGACCGAAAACAAGAAGACATTCACCCTTAAACATGCATGTAGATTGACTAGTTAAGGTTGAGCTAATGAAACTATTGTAGCAGATTTCAAATAAAATAATGAACACAGGCTTATTGCTGAGACCTCAACTTAAGCATTGCTAAGTTTTACTTTCCAAATCAAAGACTAAACCCTATCACTGGAACGCTTCCATATTTCTTTAAAATGCAGCAACAGCTTCATAAACAAAACGAAGCATGTACGGATTTTAATCCCTTTCATCAATTTCATTTATTCATTGTTCTAATAAACAAAACAGTCGTATTATCGTTTCATAGAAACATTATATTTTCTCATATCATCAACGAAAGGACACAACAATAGCAGCACAAGTCTCATAACCTCATTCTCAGGTTCCAAACTTGGTAGAGCTCAACTATTAACCTACAGGTTACAAAATGAATAAAAAACTTCATACAGGCCATAAGCCTACAGCAACCGACACATTGTTTTCAGATTTAAACATTTACTTTCTATCTTTAGCCATTTACAAAGGAAAAACGATAACAGTAGTCTTGGAAAAAAAGTATTGTTTTATTCAAGTCTGAAGGTAAAACCCAGTTTTACAAAACTGTTACATTCGAAACAAGAAATGAGTTCACAAAACTCTCTGAGTTTTTAAAACACATTCAAACAAAACATATTAAAGACGGCCACCATCCTCTACACAGGGTCTCAAGACATTGCCGAGGCTTATCGGTTGGTAAAGCTTTCTCACCTTCAAACTGCCAGATTCAAGAAGCAATTGCATGGTTAAAGCTGCAATAACAGTTCAAGAGTGGTTAAAACATTTTCTTAGAAGACAGGATTTAGTATCGAAACTTTTAATAAATGATAACACTCATTTTTAAACATTACAGCGAAGGAACTAAGCACATTACCTTTCAAGTTTTAGCCTGGAGCAATAGAGAACACATTACGGTTGCAACTGCAACAAAATCTCCCATTCGTCAAATACTGAAGCCGCCCAAACTATTTCTTTAACACGATGTTGTAGTACCGGGAAAGGGAGAAACCCTTGCAAGATCATGACCATTCTTTTCAAACCCTGTATCTTTTGGAACAAACTCTCAACAAATCAGAGTATCGAACCACCCAAGGATTAAAATCCAAAATTGTTCACGAGGTTTTCAACACTGTACAAACTAGAAGAAAATTGGCTCCATATTATACAGAGATCACAAGATTGAAACTCAGGGACTACGCCTCCACAGGCCAAACAACCCAACTACAAGCCCTCGTCCTATCGGCCTCTTGCAGAGCTCCATCACCGATTCCAAAGGGACACTATAAACGTTAGATTGAAACAGAGGTAGGGTTAAACCCTTGTCATTATTACACTATCAAATCGATGGTGGATATCATCGGTGTGATTCACGAAAACAAATGGATCAAACTACCATATTTACTACAAACATTCATTGCAATTGCTACGAGGAAGCCACGAAGGAATCCACTCTTAAATCCTGAAGCCCAGTGTGTTTACACATCAACAACAGGACAAACGTTACCATTGTATGGCACGTGATCAAGATCGGTGTGCCAACCACGTTGGAAATCCACTAGCTCAAGAGTCACGTCCATTTAATGCACATGACAGTGTTGGTATTGCCAACTTGTGGCATTTAACACCCACACCGTATTGTTTAGAACTCAATACAATGTTTTATCGAAAATCGAACTATGAAACCCTGTCAAGCACATAGTATTTACATTCATCAAAGTTTGCATTTTACACCTTATCACATAATTTAGAATTCACATCATAGCATTTAATACACATTTTTTTCACTATAGTAAGGTCGAAAACGTATACCCTATTAAGGCTTTAAGCTAAGTAATTTATGTGCTAAGGTTTGCATGTAGGTGCATATCACCTTGTGGGTGTATATATTCACATATTAATATAGTTGCAATAATATTACATACCATATAGTATTACAACGTTTGCACATGTTTCATATCCATTGCATAATAGTTTTTTAAGATTTCCTAAGGTAGGATTTATAATAGGGTATTACAATGCACCCACATTTCATAGTTAGCATATAAATTATAATGTGCATATAGTGTCACTTAATCACATGAGTGCCGCATAGGGTCACAATTCATACAACTCCCATTTTCACAATTGTGATAGTTTTTAACTTGGTAACAAACTCTATTTGCAAGGATTAGATATTAATCCAATAAACACTTTAAAACAAACCATCAGAGTTATACTTTGGGAATGGATTATAGACTTACTCAATACACACATTATAATGATTGGTGAAAGAAGAACTTTTCAAACTAACACCATCATCGTAGGATATTGACCTTAAACTAGTCAACAACCAGTTGTACACAAAGTTCCATGATTCACCACTGAGCTAGAAGGTAAGCAGTTACATACATAAAACATGACGGAAACTAAATAAGTCTATGCATACTTTGCGATGCGAGCTTGATAGATCTTCTTGTTAAACTGTTGTTTACTTTCGCAACTTTTACCTCTTACTTGTCAATCTGTCACAAGTACGAATCCACATGCTTTAGCACCAATGCTAAGTAAGCCTTAGGGCGTACGAAGGACCCCTTCATCATTCAAACAAAACCACTTAGTTAATCAATAATTTCAACATCTTTAAACAGCAACAAAAGTGATGTGTAATAGCACAGTTAAATATAGATAACATTTCATGCATTGTTATATTCCGCATTATTAAATAACATTTATTGACACATAATTTTTTTTTTTAATTTTACAATTTTTCCAGGATGTTACAGTCTCAGTAAGCTTGGCTAGGTACCTCTCGTCTCCCTCTTTGCATGTTGGATTCCTTCGTTCAACCCGGTAATTCTCGCAGTACTTGATGGACAGAAAGATGAATCATTTAGTCAATTAAATAAATATGATGAAGGTGCTCTTCAGAGTCTTCTTGACTCAACACTTGGAAATTCTGTAACCCCGAGTGCTGTTCAGAGCCATTTAACTCAACACTCCCACATGGGCATTACTCTAGCGCAATTCTAGAGCCTCTGCTCAACACTAGTGCTAGAATGTGGTTGTGAGGCACATCTAGAAATCTTTCAGTTGCCTCGGATCTGGTATTTGTTTTATCAAGCTTGGAGTGCTCCAGGGTTTATACCCAACACTCAATGTACATCAGGGCTTACTCCTAGTACATTATATTTCCTCTAGGTACCTCGGGGCTTTGTCCTAGTACATAGGTAATCGGTGTGTTTCTGAGTCCACGCTCAACACACTATATAAATCAATTATGTCATTCGCATCACTGCATAGTATGTAAGAAAAAGGTCATTCCAGTATATTAGGGCTTTGTGCCCGCATTGAAACATAGTCAGAAAACATTGGGGTGTTCTTGCCCAGCATATAGACAATAAAGAAAATCTAGTCAGGATCCATGTCCAAAATGTGAGTCTACTAAAGAATAAATCATAAGTACCAGGGCTTATGACCAATCCTAGGAATAAATCACATGTGCTGGGGCCATGGCCCAATATATCATCATAACATAGTCAGTCCAACAGTTGGGATATTACACTATGCAAATTGGAGTTGTTGTATTTCATTATACCACTCCAATAGAGGATGGCGCACTCATTTCATATGCGAGTAAATATATATATAAATAATATTTTAGTGTGATGTAACGGAGTGGTGAGCGAAAATATGTCTCTTAGAAAGGAACACATTTTCATGGAAATCGACACCTGTGAACTTAGTAAGAAGCTCGGTATCTTGGTACGGTGCCAGTTGTATCCTTCTGGGAAAGCTTCAAAGTCTGAGACTGTGGATAGTGTGGAAGACCGCCACTTGTAAACTGAGTAGGAACTCCGATTTAGGAAGCTTCCATTTGTTTTCTTCGAGGAGTGTTACCGATGGGGAATGGGGGTTATATCTTGGAGGGAATACGGGGAAATAAAGGGGGTGGTTCGGCGTTGTTGTCGAGTTTCATTGTAGTTTTGTTTTCAATAGAATAGAGGGGAAAATTGCTCGGCAAATAGATTGACCTTTATTTCTGGTGCCTGCGATCTGAGAGAGTGGGAGGATCATTACATTCTTGAGGTGCCATTGAATTTTTGGAGACTGGTATGAATCTCTATCTTATTTTTTCCATCGAACGCGATGGATCGCTGCCGATGAATGATGCCATCGACCTACATATATCGCTACTTGTGAATACCGCCATCAACCTGGTATGGCTCTCGGTCTTTAAATTGCCACCATCGAACTTAAGATGGATATCTGTGTTTTATTCCTCATAAGGGTAACTATTTAAATTGTTTTCATGTTATTGTATGTTGCTTGCAAATAGAGAATGATATTACTGTTCTAAAATGTTTGACAAGGGAACCCTGACGAATACCATAGGGAGCGTTTTGCTCAACCCTGGTTAAAAGGGTCTTGACCAAGAAATCTTTGGTGGTGGTATGTATACCATGCCCTCGTATTACCTTGAGCGAGTAGAGTGGTTTCCTGGAGATTATTTTCTTCCTAGGTGACCTTCACGCTTTGCAGCTTCATAAATACCATTCTCTGCCCGAATCTGTTAGTATCATTGTGTCTCTACAAGATAGAAGGGAGCTGTAAAAGGGTGAGACACTTTGGCAACTCGATCCTCAATTAGATTTATTGTTCACTTCTAATAGTAAAGTATAGGTCAATGTAGAATTACACCTTGCATAGTTTTGGGCAATTCTATCAGGGAAGAGAAATGGACTCATGAATGGAGATCCGGTAAAGCCTGAAAGCTACTTTTATCTATATGTTATATTTTATAAATATATTTTATGATTCATTAATTGGACGTTTGCCTAGATTTTTCAATCTTCATTCTTTGGTACTGAGTATGATGTCAGTTAGACAGGGCGTGTCTTAGATTTGGTTAGAATATATTTACTATGAGAAAGGTGTAGAAGTTAAATAATATATATTTTTATATATAGTATACTCTGTTTTATTGAAAAGAGAAAACGCTAACTTGATCCCAGTTAAAGCTCCTATTAAAATGTTATAGGTTGGACATACTTATGTTGTTCGTATATCTATAATTATTGCTAGTTTGTGGACATATCGTTTGTCAACGTGTAGAGAATCGGAGATCTATCCTTGTTATTCTAGACTGATAATATTTTTATCATGAGCTGTTTTGTGAACAGTGTAGAAGAGCTTCTGGTAATACTTCCGACAATACTTCCGAGAATAGACTCGAGGAAGTGGAAGTAAGTACATCGCAATAAATGTTGTAACATATTTGTGCCCCTCTCATTTTGAGAAATAATATAAGATGCAACCTCTCTTGGTGGACGTAGCCCAAAACTGGGTGAACCACGGGTACATTGGTCTCTCCTATGTTTTACTTGCTTGATGTGTTTTGTTATATTTGATGTTTTGCATCCACGCGTACATTGGTCTCTCCTATGTTTTTACTTTCTTAATGTGTTTTTGTTATATTTGATGTTTTCCATTAAAACGGGTATTGGCACTTGAATTATTTCATTAAAGAATGCTAAATGTCTATGTAGCGGTGTTTTGTTCATACATGACTCAAATTCATTAATTGAGTAAACATCTTCATTGGAATTATGAATGTAATATAAGAAGTAAATTGATTGATACACAAGCATATCATAATGTTGAAAGTGGGTTACTATTATCCACCTCCATTAAATACGGAAGTTATTTTATATAGGAAATGGATGTTGTATGAGTAACAATGTTATAAAAGTAATTGTTTGTAGCGTGAATGATTATGCATGAAATTCAAAATGCTCGAATATCTTCTTAATTGACACAAATTGTCATTATGTGGCCAAGATACCTTATCTTATTGTATCTCAAGAAGAATAATTGGTTCCATGTTAGGTAAGAAGGTACAAATGAATCTTATAGATGTTAACAAATTTGTTTTCAAACATATTTCAATTTATATGGTTAATTAAGTAAAGAGGGATTAGCATATCCCATAAAGTCTTACTTAATATTGTTTATAAGCAATAAGAAGTCCTGAAAAATGTTTTTTTTAGTTTTCACATTTCACATAATATTATTTAAGTATTGTGGGACTATTACATATGGTCTCAGAGCTGGAGTTATAGCACTCGGGCCTAAATGGGCTCAATTTGTAGTAGGGAACTAATGAGATTCTATTTGTTTTGGATGCATGGGAGTAATGGACGAGAGAAGTAAGTCATCCGAGTTAAACTTCAAAGTCTCCACAAGGGCACAGGTTTCCGCACTCAGGCCTACTTTGGTTTAGACTAAGGTAGTGTTTATAAGTTGGCTGAAATATCAAATGGAACTCCATTTGAAAGACGCAATGCGAAAATTTTCATCTCCAAGGATCGACAAGAGGTAAATTATAAGTCGTCGTGGAATTGAAAGTAAGTATGTCCCATTTGCTGAAACATTATAATGGCATAATATTTTTTTTTTTGTGAGCATTGGGTATGTTGTATTAGATATTTGAATGATCTTTTATTTTGATAAATATTAGTCTATGATTATCTTCTCGTAATCTAGCTTCATTAGATGACGAGAAAGTACTCTTCAAATGATTAAAACAGTCAGACCATTGGAGTTAATATTTTTTGGAATAAAACCTTTTATGGTGGAGTAAAGGGGTACACTAAAAGTCATACTAGTTGTGTTTTCGGAAAGGTGAATGTTATAACGTTTTTAGGTTAAAGGAAATTGTCCTCTTTTCTATATAGATAAAAGATGAAGCTTTCTCACATTCTAACATTCAAGAAGAATTATTTCACTTGTGTAAGCTTGATTTCCTTTTGGTGATGTTAAGCATTTTTTAGAAGGTTACAATGTTGGAAAAAGGTAATACTACGTGTTCCACTAAATTTGATTAAAAGTAAGTTTTAAAGGTCCACTAAAAATTGAGGAACTAGGATGGCCTTGGTTTTTCAACCGTTGATTTCTTCTTTATCTTTCACTAGAAAGTTTATAAATTATGTTGTTGACCTTAATGGTAAAGGTTGTAAAAGTGCATGTTGCAGGAGGAGCCAACGGGAATAAGCATGTAATGGAAGTATCGAATACTTCCTAGTTATGAAGGAAGCATAATTATGTTGATGATACAAATTTCATTACGTTACAGAGGTATCCCTAAGAATTATAGGTTTGTTTCATTTGCGAATGTCAATATTCCACAAGAAGCATAGCCTAGCTAGACTAAAATTTCTAAAAATATTTTAAAAGAAATTAACTTTAATTAGGGTGTAGTTCCATGACTAGAAGATTGTCATATCACAAAGGAGAACAATGGTTAATAATCTCCTTATTTTCATTCTAATATGTGATTGTCATGATGTGGTTGTGTGACATTGAAGCATGCTTGTAACCTTGCTTGTAGCTTCAAACGAAAGGAAATAGTTATAATTTATACATGTGTATTCTAAGTAGTTAATAAGATGCATATGATAAAGATGAATGAGTTGATTTTATATTCCTTATTTTAGTGTTCTCTATTTTGGATGATTGGGACCCTTTAGTGGTTGTTTGATAGGTTGTGTTGAGATTTAGAATATAGAAGTATGCGTTGTTTGAATGGGCACCTTGACTTCTATTTTCATTTAATATATGATTTCATAGGATGTTGAGTATGTGTTAAGAGAAGTAAACTTGTACATTAGCCTAAGGGGGCCACATAATAAGGAGTTATGCGGCTGCTCTTTTAAAGGTATGTAGTTATCATTATAAAGGTGTGCAAGTAAACAATGTGTTGTTACTTACATGATGTTAGTGCATACAAAAGTTGTATACCTAAATAGGATTTAGATGAGAAATGGCCGCCTTTTTAAAGGTATGTAGTTATCGTTATAAAGGTGTGCAAGTAAACAATGTGTTGTTACTTACATGATGTTAGTGCATACAAAAGTTGTATCCCTAAATAGGATTCAGATAAGAAATGGAAAGATATACCGTCCTTCCAAATAGGTTATGAGACTTGATCAATTACTGTTTAACCCTAGTCTCTCGATTTCATAAGAAGGAAGGAAATTACCAATGAAATAACCCTCACTGGCTCTTATCATCTATCATGAATTATTTTGTTATTTGATTATGTTAACTTATGATGATGTGATGTAACATGTATTGGTGGCATATTTCAGGTTTAGGTTATTACCGCGATTAGTATAAAGATGAATGCATTACTTCGAAGTAAAACATATGATCATGGAAATTCTCCTTGTGAGATAATTATTCTTATGGTTTACTATCATCGGAGTTTCTAGTTTGATTATTTTCTTATGAGATAGGTGATAAGAGGTTATGTATAAAGTGTATCTCGATGATTGAGGTATGAAACGTATTTTATTACAACTTTTATATATAAATATTCGTGAAGTTGAAGTTGGTCCTTTACATATTGCATACTTTTTTTGGGTATTATTTGGATCCTTGTTTTTTTTTTTAACAGAAACAGGGAAATAGAGTGTATTTATAAAAGCTGTGCACACCTATTCATTACATGCATTCAACAGAAGAGGAAATTTTTGAAAAGATTGTAACTATGATTTCTAGCAGCATGGCTTTAAAATCTCTGAACTTTGTCTTTCTAAAACTGTTCAAAATGGTGCTGGGATAAACCTTGATAAACTGTCTGTTGAGTATAATGCAAAAATACATTGGCAAAATAGATACAAAATTTTGAAACCTGAGCTAAGCTGGAAATTAGCCATAATTTTTGAATTGAGCAGAAGCTACGTCTACCATTTCCTGATTGATCTCTTGATTGACCGTGGGGGTTTCCTGCACATAACTTCCCTGAGTTTTCCCTGTCAGAACTGCCATGTCTCCCTACAGCGTGTCAACTTTTCCCATCAGCTCGAACAAATTCTTCTCTAAGTCATATATCCTCGAATCCTTGCAAGAAAGCTGGGAGACCGTGTGATTAAGATCCATGGCCATCTCCTCATTTTGATTCATGTTGGTGTAGACAGTGTCGTATGTGCTGTGAACCGAGAGTTTAATGTCCACCACAGTGCGGCTCAGGGCAGTTATGGCCGCCATAACACTTTGCATTATTCTAATGTTAAATGGAGGCAACAGAAGGGGACGGGAAGGAGGGGAGTCTAGTTCACAGAGGGAGAGCCGACTCAATGCACATGAGAAATGAGGAGGACGAGCCATCTCGGGGAGAGAAGGGAAAGGAGCGGAGGGAGGAGTCATTAATGGCTTGTGGGAGTTGACAGCATAGCAGGGATCCATGTGACAAGTGTGTGGAAGGCCGGGGAGGCGTGTGGCAGAAGCAACTGGGGGAGTGGAAAGCACATAACCAAAGTTTGAGTGAGGAATGAGGAGGACCCTCGAAAATTCAAAGGACCCTACCTTATGTTTTGTAATGAATTTATTATCCCTTGACATTTAACTTAGGGGATAAAGTGAAATCCCATGGCACCATTGAGGTACTTGACATGCCCAATTTCTAACAAGATTCCTTTATTAGCCTCTATGTATGCAAGCCTGTTGTTCTCTCGGTGGATGTGAAAAAATGAGGCCTTTGGGAGATGAACATTGGCTTTTATTTGTTGCATGTATCTGTAGGCTTTTGAACCTTGAGGAGTAGAACCCCTTCTCATGATTTGAATAACGTGTCTAGAGTCTCCATAAATTCTGATATTTTCAATGCTGAAGGAGGAGGCCAAATCTAATGAGAGAATGAGTGCTAGCCATTCTGCCTCATTATTTGTCTTGCTACCTAGGCCCCAAGAGAAGGCTGCGACTTTATTTCCTCCGGGATCAAAGAGTATCCCACCCGCACCTGCCACCCTAGGATTCCCTTTGGAAGCCTCATCGAAGAAAATGTTGTGACTGTTTTGCTCCTTCCACCACTTGGAGAAAGAGTCTAGATCTTTCCTGATTTCCCAATCAGAGTAGGAATGAACATTTTTGGACTGAAGGGAGTTGGCCTTCACGAAGACACTACTCCATTGGAATTCAGACAGAGAGAGAGGTTCCTGAGCTGGGATGATGAATTTTTTTTAGGATAGAGACTCGGATATCATTCTAATGGCTTTGATGGCAGCTCTATAACTGTTAGCACTCCTACCTTCGAAGATACTTTTATTTCGATTTAACTAGATCTGCCAACAAATGTTCATTGGGACTAGATTCCAAATTCTTGACATTGTCTTCTTGGATCTACTAGGAAAGGAGCGTCCCCAGTGGTTAGTAAGTTCTTCAAGATTTCTAGGAAGAATGGATGGTCTCCTTTGATTCCCCAAGACTTGAACCCACACTTGCTTAGCAAAAGAACATTCTAAGAAAATGTGGTGCGAATTTTCCTCGGCAAGTTTACACAAAGTGCACCTTGAGGGACCTGCTATTCCCCTGGCTCTGAGATTTTCCGTCGTTAACAATTTGTTGTGAGCCAGTAGCCAGAAGAATACAGTTAGTTTGGGGATGCCATCCAAGTTCCAAACTTTCCCCCATCTATTGTGAACCGGAGAATTGGAGAGGGTGAGTTTTTCATAGCCGGCCTTGACTGTATATGTACTTGCTTTCCCCCATCCCCGAAAATCGTTTTCTTTTATGTTTACCGGGGCTTTCCCATGCAAGAATTTGAGAAAGATTTTATAATCGCTTTTGAGATTAGCAGGGGGACTCATCTGCTTCTAGCTCTTCCATTCTCCAGTGTCCTTCCATATCACAAGGTCTTTTAGCTTTATGATGCCCATATTTTGCAGCCAATCTCGAATAGAGTCTAGACATCTCATTTTTCCAAGCGGCTTGTCTCCATTTATACTGTGGTTCCAGAGATTTATTCTTTTCCCATTACCAGGGATCCAATAGAGATTTTCAGTTATTAAAGCAGCTGAGGAGGAGATGAGTCCCCATATTGTTGTTCCTTTTTTGATATTTGGTTTGTCGAGGCATCTTAATCTTGAGCTTCTTGAATATTTTCTCCTTATTACTTCCTTCCACCATTCTTTCTTTCCAGAAGCAATCCTCCATGCTAACTTGGCACCCAAAGCTTTTCTTACTAATGCAGGCTCACGAATTCCAAGCCCTCCTCGCTTTTTCTTTTCTTCGACCATCTTCCAGTTTATCAAGTGGAATTTTTTTATTTTGAGTCTTTCCCCCTTGCCACAGGAACTTTCTTATCTCTGTGCTAAAAGCATTCTAGATAGAGACGGGGGCCAACATAATTGCTGCTGTGAATACAGGCAGCGAGGAAAGGACAGATTTTATCAAAGTGACTTTCCCAGCTAAATTCAACCAGCGAGTTCCCCACGAATTTATTCTATTTTTGAATTTCTCAAGTATAGGAGTCCAAACGGAGGAGGTAGGATTTTTGAGAGAGATGGGAGTGCCAAGATATTTAAAGGAAGACTAGTCAAGGTAGGGTTTAAAATCCAATATGGCTGATATGAGTCTAACAGTGGCAGGCTGACAATTCCAAGTGTATATATTGCACTTGTTTTCATTGGTTTTTCCCCCGGTGGTCTTAAGGAAAAGGTTAAGAGTAGTTTTAAATAGAGCAGCAATTTGGGGAGAAGCGCTACCAAGGAGAATGGTATCGTCGGAAAACTGAGCATGGTTTATAGCTGGGACATTTCGGGCGTAGGAAATACACGGGAGAGAGACTAAAGCTAAGAGGGAATTGAGTTTTCTGCTTAGGGAGTTGGCCATTATGACAAAAAGGAAGGGAAAGAGAGGGCAGCCTTGCCTCAGTCCCCGAGATAGGAGAAAAAAGGAGGAGGGTTTGCCATTTAGGAGAGGAGAGATCCACGGAGCTCCTATGCAAGCTTTCACCCAGCTAACAAACTTTCTATCAAAGACAAATTTTCTCAAAACAACATAATAAAGACATGTCTAACTCTGTCAAAGGCATTGGCCATGTCTAGTTTAATAGCCATACTTGCATCCTTGTTCTGCTTACTTGAATGAATAGCCTCTTGCACTAATAAAATGTTATCATATATTTGCCTGCCTGGGATGAAGCCGCCTGATTAGGTGAAATTATATTAGGAAGCAGTTTCTTGATTTTGTTTTCTATGACTTTAGTGAGAATTTTATAGGAAGAATTGCAGAGTGAAATAGGTTTGAATCTTCCTATAGAAGTGGCCTTTTTCTCCTTCGGGATTAGAGCTATGAAGGAGGTGTTGGTGCCTCCTCCTATCTTCTCTCGATTCCTGGTCCAATTTATCATTTTGACAAGATCTCTTTTCAGAACATGCCAACACTTTCTGTAGAAGTGTATGGAGAATCCGTCTAGGCCTGGAGATTTTTCCAGGTGTAGAGACCAAACAGCTTTCTTGACTTCTTCTTCAGTTACCTGTTTCATGAGCATATTGTTATCTTCGGCTGAGATGAGGTTGGGAATGTCTTGACACATTATATCCATGTCTGCAACTGGTGGCTCATCCTCCTCCTTGTAGAGAGACTCGAAATGGTTTTTGACTTCATCCTTGATGATTGTGGGGTCTTCTATCTTCCTTCCATCTTCTTTGATTAGGCAGAGAATGTTGTTTTTCCTATACCTTTCCTTACACTGAGCATGATAAAAATTAGTATTTCTGTCTCCAGATTTGAGCCACAGGCATCTTGATCGAAGTCTCCATTCCTCTTCGTCTCTTCTAGCCACCTACCGAATTTGAGCTTCCAAGTCATTTTCTTTCCTCAACGTGGCTTCAGATATCAGGTCAGTTTCCATTTGATCTTGCAGAATTTTCAGCTCCCCTTGCAGAGTGATGACTTCTTCTCCAGGTCTCTTCATGTTTTGTTTTTCCCATCTTTTTAACATTGTCTTAATGTTTTTAAGTTTGGTCTCCCATATATACCCTGGGGAGCCTGGAATAAACTGTTTCCAAATTGCTTTGAATTCTTCAAAGTAGTCTCCATACTCCAGCCATGCTGGATTATATCTGAAGAGAAGGTGACCGAGGTTTCTGGGGAGTGAGAAAAAAAGAGCAATAGGGCAGTGATCAGATGCAGTAGAAGCCAAAATTTTGGAATCGGACAAGAGGGGTTTGCTTAGAAAGGATGAGCTGAGAAGAAATCTGTCAAGCCTAGTAGCAATATGTCCTGGTCCAGTTCTTTTGTTATTCCAAGTGTAAGTTCCATGCAGGGGTTTTATATCCACTAGGTTCTAGGATGCCTGAATATCTTCCAATTTCTCTCCAAACTGGTCTCTGACCTTCGAACCTCCTCTGCGTTCATTTGCACTTATTGTGGCATTGAAATCTCCAGCAACTATGCAGGGAGAGGGATTTCTACCAAGTTGTAGATCTATTAGATCTTTCCAAAAATTATCTTTGAGCCCATGGAGCGTAGGCCCATACACATTTCCTATCCAATATTTTTCATTATTTGACAGATCTTCTAATTCCGTAAAGAGCCAATTTCTGTTATTAAATGAAGAGTTACACTTGAACTTACCTTTGTCCCACCAAGTGATGAGCCCTCCTGAGGCTCCTATGGAGTTGACTGCTATTCCTTCTCCTTTGGGCTAGATTTGAGTTAAGATTTTGAGACAGTTTGCTTCGTGCATTTTAGTCTCCTGGAGCATGAGTATTGTGGGGGTTTCCAACTTTTTGATTCTTTTGATTGCTTCCGTCTTTTTCTTACCTCCTAAACCTCTGCAATTCCAGGAGACTATCTTCATTATTTTTTAGAGTGGTTGGGCACTACTCTTTCCTTCTTTTCCTCTGCTATTCCTTGATTTTGCTTTGTGCTGGATAGAATTCTTACATGCTGGTCAAGACTGGTTTGCTTACCTGCCGTTTTGTCTCGAGCCATTTCTTGTTCTCTTACGACCTTGTTAAGCTTCCTTCCTTTTTTTGTCTGAGGTTCCATTTCTTCTTCCTTACTTTCTGAGGTTTCTTCTTGAAATAATTTGGCTTTTTCTCTTGTGACTGAGCCACCTAAAGCTTTGGATACCTCACTTTCAGGCTCCTCTTGTTGTGTTAAGGATATTATCCGGATTTCCCCTTCCTCTAGTTGTTGATTAGCGGTCTCGTACCTTTCTTCTTCTCTATCTTTTTCTGTCGCTACCTCTTGTACATGTTCTAGAGCATGAGCCTGCTCTTCCTCGACCACTTGAGATGATAGAAGCTGAAATTTATTGGCTTCTCTAGTTGGATTCTGTTGCTTGTTGGTCGTTTCCTTCTTTTTTGGTGTTGCTTGAGGAGGAAGAGTATTAGGAGGCTTCCCTCGCTTTTTTCTAATAATCTCATTCCAGTCTCCCTCTTGGGTTTCTTCCACTTCTTGTGACTTCCTTTTAGGGCAGAGTAAATAGAAAAATTCCCATATTCGTGACAGACTTTGCACTTAAAGGGAATCTGTTCATACTCCACAGTTTGCAGGTGATTCCAACCGTCCATTGACAGGCTTATAGCTTCTGGGAGCCCTTTCTCAAGATCCACTTCTACACATATTCGGGCACATGAGAACATAGGGGGCTTTGGTTCAGATTTATCTATGTATTTCCCCAATGAGTTGTCAATAGCTTTCAAATCTTCGTCATTCCAGCAGTGCAATGGGAGGTGCGGCAACTTGACCCATACTGGAACTGCTGAGGGGATATCCTTTTCTCGGTCAAATGAAAGATCCCACTTGTTAATGTACATTCATCTTGGCCCCATAAAATAGGGACCATTTCTGAATATAAGATCTCTGTCCTCTTTTTTTTCAAAATAGAAGACAAAGAAACCCTTGCCGCAAAAGATCTGCTGAACTTCTCCTTGAATGAGATGGCGCCAATTTTTATTAAGCCAGATCTCGATAGATCTCGGAGAGGGCCAAAACCTAGTGAAGTGCCCAACCAATCCTTTTTCTCAGAGAGAGAGGGCTTTGCATTTAGAAGCAGTGGAACCCAGTTTGACCTTTGGGATGGTAGACTTTTTAACAAACCTCGAATCACTAGGCCCGGCCTACTTTGAGGTCCAGGGTTGAGCCGTTTGGATCCTTGTTATCAAGGTCACGGTTTACTTTTATCAATATTTGTAAGTTCTAGTATCGTTGGATAACGCTCCACATTACCATCTAATGGTAAATATATTATATAATTTAAACATAATTTTTAACAATTTCTATAAATATATAATAAAAATAATATAATTTTATATTCAAGAGAAGAATTTTTTTTATCTTGGGTGATTTGAATTTAACTGTGTTTTTGACAATTTTAATGGTAGAAATTGTTTCAACACCGTCCAAAAAAAAGATAACACCCCAAATTTCAAAATTTAAGAATAGTAATCAATATTTTAAAAAATTTCTGTCCAATCAACTTTTTTACTACACTAATTATAATAATCACATGAAACTCCAAAATAGTCAATAATTTTGACCTTTGAACAATTTTTTTAAGTATTATTTGGGTCTTTGCTATCAAGGTCAGGGTTTGCTTTTATCAGTATTTGTAAGGTCTACTACGGTTGGATAACGCTCCACATTACCATCTAATGGTAAATATATTATAAAATTTAAACATAATTTCTGACCATTTCTATAAATATATAATAAAAATAATATAATTTTATATTTTATTTAAATGGTGTTTTTCAGTAGAATTAGATTTTTTATTTTTATTTTGGATGATTTGAATTTAACTGTGTTTTGACAATTTTGATGGTAGAAATTATTTCAACACAGTAAAAAAAACCCAAAATTTCTAAATTTAAGAATAATAATTTCTGTAAAATCAACTTTTTTTACTACACTAATTATAATAATCGCATGTAACTCCAAAATAGTCAATAATTTTCACCTTTGAACAACTGATAGGTGACGAAAATTATAACCAGACAGATTCAGCTCTTCAGAATTATAACTTTTAACTCCGTCGTCCTTGTTGAATCACATGAAACTCCAAAATAGTCAATAATTTTCACCTTTGAACAACTGATAGCTGACGAAAATTATAACCAGACAGATTCAGCTCTTCAGAATTATAACTTTTAACTCCGTCGTCCTTGTTGAGAATCCACCATGTATACCTTGCCCACTTGATGCCCTGATGACTAGTGCACTGTAGAAAGAGCAGGAGTATATCACGCTCGTTTACTTCCCAGAACTCAATGTCGTTATTCACCATATATTGATCAGGTATGTGGGAAGGCAGAGGACTGACGTCCAGACTTCTCCTCAGCTCAACCCGCCTCCAACCGCTTGTGATGTCCTCCATAGCGTAGACATCAAGAATGGGGTGCTCAACGTTGTTCTGCTCACATATTGCATACAGTATCCCGCACCTGGAGGATATTAAGCTTCTCCTTTTATAGAAAGAAGATTGAAAGCATGTTGTTGGCAACTCTAGTAACCTCCGAGCTAACGCAGTGTTGGCATCTTCTTCCACCCACATGTTCCTGTCAACGTCCAAGTGAATTGGAACTAAACGGTCAGCATCGACTTTTGCGCGGCGTTTTTCTAATAAAAACAGCTTTCCGTGCCATACGATGGGCATATAATAATTATTATCCTGCAATGGACATTGTGCAAGAAGTGACCACCTTTCAGTGTTTACATCCAAGCACAACGTCTGCATAGTGTTACGTCCTTCGAACCTTACAAGCACTATCAACCTATGGCCAACAACTGATTTTAATATCACATTCGCTTTTTGGCCTGGATTTTCTCTTTCTATTTCTTGACATATTGCGGATGTATCCAAAGTCCTGAAAGCACAGTCATTATTATATGAAGAATTCATAACACTGATAAAACTGAAGGGATTCCTGGGATCATAGCCTTTGCAGTAGACAATTTTCTCTCCGACTGCTACCAGAGAGCGATGTCGGACTGCTCGCAGAAAGAGATCGTCGCCGCCTTCGTAATTGGACACAGTGTGAGGGAAGGATAGTAATCCACGTCTTTTCAATACATGATTGGGTAATCGTGGAAGCCGCTTGTCTCGGGTGTCGTAGTCGAGAAACTTGATTTCATTCACGTTTACATAACCCAGCTCCATTACACGGAACAGAAGACCAAAATTTGATGGTGGTAGAATCAGTGGATTATCAATCAACTGTCGACATCTATTCGCAATAGGTTCACGCGGTGTGGCGTTGCGAATGAGAGGGAGCAGACGAGTGGAATGAAGAGCGGCAAGGATTCGATCGCTTATCAAATAGTCGCTCAGGAGATTGAGACGCTCAATGGCCGTTGAATTGGCAGCAATATCTCTAAATCTGGGAGGTAGGTATTGCAGAATTTCTTCGGATTCGTTTCGGGTTCGTTTCTTCGAAGTTACGTCTTCGAGCATTTCGTCTGATTGGTTTGGATCATCAGCTTTTTCGGATTCGTTTCCGCTTCGTTTCTTGGGAGGTAGGTTTTCTGATTTCTCTCGATCATCATTGTCGTTGTGGGAGGCTTCCATGTTATTTGCCATAAATCACTTGTAGAAGTATTTTTTTTTCTTGAAAGAGATCTTTGAAATAATTTGGCTTTTGCTCTTGTGACTGAGCCACCTAAATCTTTGGATACCTCACTTTCAGGCTCCTCTTGTTGTGTTAAGGATATTATCCAGATTTCCCCTTCCTCTAGTTGTTGATTAGCGGTCTCCTACCTTTCTTCTTCTCTAGCTTTTTCTGTCTCTACCTCTTGTACATGTTCTAGAGCATGAGCCTGCTCTTCCTTGACCACTGGAGATGATAGAAGCTGAAATTTATTGGCTTCTCTAGTTGGATTCTGTTGCTTGTTGGTCGTTTCCTTCTTTTTTGGTGTTGCTGAGGGGATATCCTTTTCTGGGTCAAATGAAAGATCATCAGCTTTTTCGGATTCGTTTCCGCTTCGTTTCTTGGGAGGTAGGTTTTCTGATTGGTTTGGATCATCAGCTTTTTCGGATTCGTTTCCGCTTCGTTTCTTGGGAGGTAGGTTTTCTGATTGGTTTGGATCATCAGCTTTTTCGGATTCGTTTCCGCTTCGTTTCTTGGGAGGTAGGTTTTCTGATTTCTCTCGATCATCATTGTCGTTGTGGGAGGCTTCCATGTTATTTGCCATAAATCACTTGTAGAAGTATTTTTTTTTCTTGAAAGAGATCTTTGAGTACACTACAAATAAATCTGTCCACGTGTATAAATACTTATTTATAGGGTTTCAAATTTGAATATCAATATCACACAAAAGCCAGCGTGTACGTCGGTTAAGATGAGGTATGTCGGCCCATGTAAGGTGGTTTTGGAATAAGGTAAGGTTAATTAAATTTTTTTTATATCATTAAATTTATTAATAAAAATAAATTAAATTGGAATAAGATAAGATTATTTATTAATGTTTAAATAAAAAATTATGAAAAATAATTAAAAAAATTCATATAGGCTTATAAATTAAAAATTAAAAACTTAAACCTAGATCTATAAGTAAGAAAGATCAAATTTATTGAGTTTAAAATTTTAAAAAATAATTACACATGAAGAAAATGGATCCCTCTTACTCTTTGATAGATCTGTTTAAGATGGATTTATCTTAGTTAATAAAACGAAATTAAATAGAAAGCCATTCACTTTAAAAAAAATGTTTTTAAAACCATTAAATGAGGGTCTAGTGGATTATGATTTTAAGAGAAATTATATGGAAAATAAATTTTCAAATTGAAACCAAATATTATTGAATTAAAAAAATGTACATATATATAAATATTTTTGAAATATTCTTACTTTTGTTTTTTGTTTTATTAGGCATATTTAAATATTTAGCCTTTATTTTGATATTGCAATTGTGGGTAGGATGATGGGCACTAGGATGCCTTACTTCAAAACCTATGTCTCTCCAAATGTTTTGAAGCCATCTCCTATTCTTAGTACCAAATTTACTTTTTCAAATGTTTTGAAGCCATCTCTTATTCTTATTGCGTGTAACATCTCGAAAAATCACAAAATATTTTAAAAAAAATTACGTGACAATTATTGCTTATTTAATGTATGCGGAAATAGAACAATGCGTAAAAGATTATCTTGATGTATTAAATGCCATGCTGGTTTATAGTATAAGAATTTGCCACTAAAAATATTCAAGCTTATGGCTTGATGTTATTTATGCTCAGCTGTACTATTGCAATTTTCTATTGTTATTGTTATGATTGATGAATCAACTATCTTTGACTAATCTGCTTTTGTTGATTGATGAAGGGGTCCTACGGACGCCCCGAGGCTTACTTAGCATTCATGCTAAAGCATGTGAATTCATACTTGTGGCAGTTTACAGGTAAGGATTTAATGTTGGGACAAGCGACCATACAGTTTTTCAGTAATCTCCTTTGTAAATGTTTGAAGAGATAAAACTTTGGGCATTCTACCAGGTGAGAATCTTGGTTCGAGACTTAAAGTCATTGAAGATAAATACATCTGAAAAAGATGGTTGAGGCAAAGAGTGCATCTTAATTAATGTAATTATACGCTTGTATTTGAATCATGAAAAGGTCTGTATTGATCATGTCTCAGTTTTGTACTCAGAAATATATATAACTTTCATTTAAGTTTCATGCTGAGCTGTACGTAACTGTCTATCTTTTTCCTCCAAGCAATTTGTAGAAAATTCTATGTATAATGATTTAATAAGTGTCTAGGGACTATACCCTATGATGATAGTGATAATCTCGATTTAATGACATCTCTTTTATTCACGATACAATAGAGTGTATATGTGTGTGCATTTTCTTAGATTAATTCTATAATCTATTTGCCATGTATTTAAACATTATCGTAATCTATTTGCAACGTATTGAAATATTAACAAACTATTATATAAATAACCTTTATATAATATGTGTGTGTGCACTTTCGTGACTCTATTTGATACTTATGCAAACAATGTGATACTATCCTAACTTTATGAAACAATATCGTGACAGGGTGGTGTATTACGACCTTACCATAAGCAATGTCCACAGTATTAAACGTTATGATGTGAATGTTAAATGTTACAGGTTGGTAGATGTAACCGTAAGCTATGCATTGAATGCATGCAACTTTCGAGATATTGGAGTTCCATCGTGGATGGTGTAAGAGCTCGATCATGTGCCAATATCATGGTGATAACCACCCTTGTGATGATGTGTAGACCTATTGGTTCACTAGTTACTGAGCTGGCTCCTTCGTGGAAATTGCAATGATGGCTCATTTAATAAGGTAGATGGCTTTTGGTTTCGTGAATCTAATCAGTGATCTCCACTGTTGATCTGGTAGGGTATTGATGGACTAGGGTTAAACCCTACCTCCATCACATTCATCGTGTTTATTGTGATCTTTGGCATTTGATAGTGGTGGCTCTGCGTCTCGCCGACAGGCAGAGGGTTTTTAGGGTTATTTTTTTGCCTGTAGAGGCATAGCTCCTGCGTTTTGAACTTGTGACCTATGTAGGTTATAGAGCCGAGCTCTCTAGTTCTTTGTACAATGGATATTTGTTATGGTTTACAGCTTGGGTCTGCTTTCTTGATGTGGTTCGATACCCAGACAAGTTGAGGGTTTTATCTTTTCAAACTGGGTTGATAGTGAAAAGGCCAGGACCTCGCCATGGTTGGTGCAGTTCTCGGCACTGTTTATCTTTTTATATAGTTGACAACTCGGTGTGTTTTCCTTCTATCTCAGCATTCGATGGTATAACAGTTTACAACTGCGATTGCACCTTTCTGGCGTTTTTCTGCTAAATGCCAACTTTGGAAGGTAATGTACTTTGCACTCATTCCTGTAGCTTTCATAATTGAAGATTAACACACTAGTAGTTTATTTGTTTAATGTTGAGTATCGTTTCTTGAAAAGATAATTGTTTTTGACCACGATGTTATTGTTGTTGTTACATGTGCAGAGATTCAAAAGCTTCTCCACTTTGGGTGTTGAAAGTTGGCTATGGCTACACTAACAGGTAAGCCTCGAAGGTTTCCTTGTACTATGGTTAGATGGGAGTGATGGCCAAATTGTTTATTTTGTGGTCTTCGTTTTTATCTCGGCGAGTTTGTATTTCATCAACTTTAGGGTTTGTAAAATGTAAGGGATTGGGGAGGATAGTTCCTCAACCCAAAATGCACGAGCCTAATCTATTGTAACTATCGTATGGAGTTGTTCTTTCTCACAGACTTGTGATAATGTAATAAATTATGTTTTCAATGGATAATGACAGATGTTTGGAAAACTATGGAATTTTTTCAGCTTGTACATAGTTCGTCATTTTTATAGAATGTTGTTGTGTTTCACTCTCATGAATATTCCAGGGTTAGGGTTTGTCTTTGTTTTGGAATGTATAGTTTTGATGTTGCTCTTCGATAAAGTCTCGGCATTGAACTGATGTTTTTCTATTTCTGTTTAGAATTATCCTACAGACATTTATGTTAACTAAATTCTGGAGATGATATCAAAAATGTGACTGTTTGACCTGTAGGAATGATTACTGTGTAAACGTTTGTTTTTTATGGAAATAAACTCTCGGTTTGAACTATTGCTGATGGTGGGTTTAAGTGTTAACTGTGTTGATTTATGAGAAATAGCACCATGTTTCTTATAAGTTTAAATTTGAAACTTGTGATGAGAATTGGTAATGCTAACTAGATTTTCCATGTTGAAACCATAACCCAGTTCTATTTAAATTATAAAGATATTCTTTAGCATCTATGTTGCTATCGTTTGATGATAAATGCAAAAGTTTGAAGGTTTGGTTTGGAAACAAAATATGTAAACCCTAGATTTGTAACAAGAGACTTATGTTCTATGATAAGAAGATTTGTTTGCCATATTGAATTTATAATTAGCATAAATGTAGATTATTCTGTACATGAAGAATTTGTGTTTATTACTAAGCACTATTTCTAAATAGGAAAATGATAACAATATGTTGTATGTTGAGATTCAGATTCTGCAACTGTACAAAATAAACTTATGTATGTTTTTGAATACCATAACATAGAAAATAATTCATTTGAATTTCATAAAAGAAAAATTATTTGTTTATAAACAAGTGATATTTATAAAAGGTAGAAAAACATTACTGTAAATTTTGGAATTAATTATTTGTGCATAATAAGGAAAAAGCTGATATAGGAAATTAATAGTAAACAGTAACTTAGGAAAATACATCGTTTTCATCTTCTCATTCACATGGCTACCCTGCCTATCATTTATCTATTCGACTTAATTTGTCTCTGTACTGGAGTACGATGCAGTTCCTATAGCATGGGAAAAAATGCAGAGAATATTTACTTCAGTCATCAATTATATTCATAATTTTAATTTATTTCTGAAACTAAAAGTAAGGGTAACTAAACGAGAAAAAAATCTGTAATTTAAAATTAAATACTTGAAATAAACAGATTTAACTACTTAATAACAGATAAACGAATAGAACCTGTAAATGTAGATAGGGCCGGCAAACACCCAAGGATGTTTGTTCCTCCCAACCTATTTCAGAAGAAGCAGCTCAACTGCTGGCTTCTTGTGAACCCCCTAGCTTGATTACTGAACAACTAAACGGGTGGAATCTATGTACAAGCAAGGCACTCAAAATGCCTTCAGCACTCAGCATTAACCTCCTGTAATAACATGCCTTCAGCACTAAGCATCAACCTCTTGAACTCAATAAGAGTTTTGCAGACTCACAACATGATCAACAACATAGCATATCCCCTCATCAAATCTCTTGGGTGCAAACATAGAAAAACCCCAAGGTAAATTTTCTCGTCAGGAAAAGTGATGAACCTCAGTTCAAAATTTGATGGCTATTATATAGACTTCCTAGGTCTTTAGTGGTCAGTTTGGAATAAATGAGCCTCAAGCTCCAGTCCCATCTTTCAGGGCACTATGACCACATTTCAAGGGAGTTGTCCCATACCAACAACTAGTTAGTTGCATCATGATGCTGCCACTTGTCCATTGCCTTCTACCCCAGATTCCATTCCACCTAGTGGATTAGTAACCACTCTTTCAACAGTCCTCTTAGGTGTTTGTGTCTTATTTTATTTATTTAATAATAATATATTGTGCAAATTATAGTCATCCTTGGACACCTGTCCAACATAAAACTTTACAATAAAATTTATCATAATGTTTGCTAACACAAAATGTTTTCCAGCAAAAAGGGTATGTTACATTTCCTTGGATCATGTTGATTAGGTGGCAATGCTAGAAATCACGATGTTGAAGGTCATTCATCTATATTTATTATTTAAAAATACCAATGTTATTTGTTCATCCAATGGGTATTGGCCTCCTAAATCGGATTTATATGAGTATATTGTAATGTCCCTCGAAATACACCCTAATTTTTTTTTCTTCTTAAGGGGCTATGAATTGTCGTAAAGCACGTGTTTATATAAAATAACTTCAGCACTCATCATTTGAAGTGCGGATCCCATTTTGATAGAGTCTTCTTTTATGGTGCAAAGGATTATGGCCCATTAATAGCCTTGGCTTGATTAGCTCTTCCAACACCCTTGATTTATTTCCATTCAACAATCATAAACCTTCCATAGTAATACTATCTACTTACATTTCTTTCTAATCCACACATCCTTGAAACTTGTGTACATGTTCATAACCATATAGAATATCCCTTTTCAAATTCTCCCTATCCAAAAATTATATTACACTCTATATATTAGTTCCTTGTAATTGCTTCACAGACCCGACAGGGGTGGCACCTGAATTGCCATAAGTTTAACCCCTACATCTATGTGTCCCTATGGCTACAATCTACCTCAAATTGCAAAAAAATCCCATGGGAATGGAATCTTGGTGGATGGTGTTAAAATCCTTCCTCCCTACATTAGTCCCAAGCCTATTGGGTGTTTATATCTAACTAACTTAGTAGGTACTCCAAAGCTCTAACACCATTACTGGAATACATGATGAACAATTCCTAGAAAGATCAAGTATATGCTTTCAAAATTAACGACAACAAAATTTTCATAGGATCCTATGTCTTTTAAAAGAGAAAACTCTTTACTTCCTACCATTAGAAGACCCAAATGAGGTTTTCCTTTTTCCAGTTTAAAACTCTAGTGAACAAAAGGTCAACCATATTTAGCAATGATTCCAAAGCGTCAACCACTAACTGATAGAAGCCATCCATTTCTATTATGAAAATTCAATTTCTAATTGATACCAAGTTGTTTTCCTATGTAGGCTACATGAGTAAATTGACCTCTAAAAAATAATGATCCATATAGAAAAATGACAATTCAAACTCATCACCACTTGAAAAATCCAACACACGCTTATATACCCTGGAACCAAAATAGCTTCATAAGATGTGATTCCTCAATTTTCCATTATCGCCCGCCCTTTTCCTCAACAGAGAGAACCATTCTAAGGCACCAATTCTTAGGATGATTTCTTTTATTTTTCCATTCCATTTTCAATATTTTGTTTGTATTGATCAAAGGGACTTACTCAATTTGACAAATCTTACCCAATATTTGTTTTTTTATAAAGTTGCATCCTCTAACTCATTTTCTTTGTTTTCTGTTGAGATCTTTGATTATATTTTAATGACATTTTGATGATCTCTGATATTCGGTTTCTTAGAACTCCAACTTTGTGCTTGCATTATCTAATATGTCAGATGGTTTCTTTAAGATTTTAGGCCCTAACATAATTTATCTCAAATTTATGTCAAAGTTATCATTTTACAATATGAGAATAGACCACAAGAATTTTATATCCCAATTGTATTCAATGAAAAATAAACAACTGATTTGGACCACCTATCATTTTCAATACTTTTTCTTGTGTATCTCTTTGAGACTATTTGGTACGCAACATATTTTTCTATTATTCAGCTAGTACCTAATAGTCAGGGCTAGGGAAATAAAGGATTCAATTTCTTTTAAATGTTTCTTCATTGAAAACCATGTGTTAACACCAAAATTGACCCCCTAGGTTGTCGAGAGGGTAATCTTGGGTAACCACTAACCAGTCTTTAGTTTACGTTTCTGACCTAACATAAACAGAGAGGGCTCTCTCTCTAACTCATAGAAAGCTGAAAATCATCAAGATTGTTAGTAATGAAGAAACATACCAGCATTCAACATTTAAGATATTCAATGAGTAACAGGTTCAGAAGATCAGATTTATGCTGGAGCAAATTGTTTGAAACCTTGGTAAGAGAATCAGGAGGAGAACTATTGGGAAATGGAGTCAAAAGATGAATCATAAAATACATAACAATGTACCTGTATAAGATATCTAAACAGAGGCAAGGTAGCCACCCATGCACAGTCAGAGAGCTTTAAGGGGTGAAACAGAACATGAATGAACAGTTCATCAATGTAAGGCATCTAACAAGGATGAATTCTACATCAACTTTAGCATAATATATTTGGTGAAATACTTGGAATAAGCTAAGCAGATCATAATCTATATGAATTCTACTTACCTATTACCCTGATCCAAGCATGAAGGAAATAACGCAAAATGGAATAACAAAGAGATAAACACATGCCCATTGGAAAAGAAGGAAACAGACTGCAAGAAAGATAACACGGGAATTCTCTGCAAAATAACCCAGCCTCAAACATTGCTGATAAATTTAACAATAAAATCTCAAAAATCAGAGCTTAGCTCTCCTATGCTTCAGCCAAATGATTCACTCACCCTTAGTTCTTCTATTACAAAGATTATATAGCTTCCTCGAGCCACCTATTCGACCTAATTCTTAACAAAAAATGGTTACAATGCCTAATGACAAATCACTAATATATATTTTCCTTTATCTTTTCAAAACATAAATTAAGATATATCCTAACTGCCCTTTTACATTCGGCAACAATTTTCACTAAATAACAAAATTTGTTACAAAGCAAAAGACAGAAGATATTATAGATGCCCTCCAGGTGGCTGCTCCTCTAACTTCGAATTCTTCATTTATGTTTGTCTTTCAAATGCCAGGTATTATATCACTTGACCCTTTAAAATATTCTCCAAGGATTCGTTGGATTTCACCCCAAGATATATAATAGTAGCTACAAAAATTTATTAGGCCTTTCCATTGTGATAAATGACCTTCCTAACCTCTCTAAGACTTCTGAATAATTTTTAAAATAGTGGCAGCTACGGTAGCTTCATCCATGAAATTGATCCTGTTTAATGTGTGCATCAAAACCCTAAAAAATATCTCTCATAATTTAGGAAATGGCAACGACTGTAGCGACCCCATTTTCCAACAATCCATGCTCAATAGTTCTATTTAAACATACAGTTTATTCAGTTCTTCAGCAAAGGTCTTCTTTATAACTTCTCGCTTCAACTTAAGTGCTGTTGTCACAAGACCAGTTTCTGGGGTCCATGGATCAGGGAACAACTTGATCTTTGAAGGAATTTCAAATCTATCAAGCTTTGCACTCTTTGCAACCTCTAAAATTGAACTCCAAACTTCTTTTAATTGCTTCACTTTTCTGACACAGGTCTGCAAAATATTTGAAAATGATTCCTTCTTTCTGAGCCCAACTTTCAAGAGCTTGATGGGATGGAACAACAAGAGCCACTCAATAACTGTGGAATGGATCTGCGTGTATCATGACATTGTCCAGATAATAGCTCACTGCCAAAGCTTCTTCCACCTTGCCCAAAGAAACATATTCCCCATGTTGAAGCTTAACTATGTCTTTTTTATGGTCAATAATTTCAAGGCACCCATCAGGATGAAATCTCTCTATGTCACCAGAATCGAAAATGCATACCCTGACTGTATGTAACTCAACTCTTCAAGATGCGAAGGATGCCATTGTCATGAAACAAGTGGTATTCTCTTCCTGCAAGTTCTGTTTCTGTCTCACCCTATTCAGGAGAGAACAACATGGTCGCCCTCCTTAACATCAACAGGGAGGCGTTTTCCCTCTTGCCATGAGAGCTAGGTCTCACAGCCATAATGCAAAACCCTTTCCTCTTTCTGTGCCCTGGAATGTTGAAGAGTTTATAGAAGAAACAACGCTCTCTTTATTAGAATACGACAGCTCCCTGCAAAACGACCCAGCCGTGGATGTTCTGCAAACGTTTCCACAGCTATCGGCTTGGTTGGCACCATTTTGACAGTCCCCCATCTCCAACATTTGACTGAAACCTAAGCAGACGACGGTGGTATCATGCATGCTCTAGTTCGGTTTCATGTCTCCCATTGACGTAGTGTCAGGCCTCCATGAGCCCAATAACTGAACAAAGAACTAAATTTTGACTGGCTGGAGGGATAAAGAGTTCATCATGGGCTACATCATTCCCCAACTGTAGAAATATGGTGGTAGTACTTACTCCTCAGATGCGGGCTATTAAATCTTCACAGCAAATATCTGACCCTTGGATAGATGGTGTTCTCATCCTCATCAAGTATGGCGTTAGGGTTCGAGGACTTGGGAAAAAGTCACGTAAAGTAAAACGAATTCACCTTTATACTTCCCCAAATAGCTCAATCTCCAACAATGGTATCGCCCCTACTCAAAGGCAGTTTATAATACTGCTTATATGGATGCGACGTGCCCATAAAGTGACACTTATGAAGGTGGTTTTCTCTATCGCGGCTGACACATCTCTTATCCATCGACCTATTTTGTTAATGCGATATGACATGGACCATCCATTTCATCTTTGTTCCTTCATGTAAATGGTCTCTCAAAACCCTTGCCGGAGATAAATGTTGCTGTGACTTTCTTACCATGGTTTTATCCCTTGCACGATAGCTTGAATTGGGAGATACACTTGGGATCTTCACGCCTGGCTCCCCTTTATCCCAAATGCAAAGCTGAAAACTTTCTTTTACTCATTATATATCTTCTAGCTTACACCATATATCAAGTAATAAAAGAGAGGTAGGCATGGTGCTTGAAGTGTGGAGGCTATGTGGAGCCCCTTGGCTCGGCTCTTGGTCACTAGACAAGCCCTTGGTGCTGGGCGCTTCAACCTTTTGTTTCAAGTTTAATTGAAGTTGGGGCCCAATACAAAAACATTAAATCCCTTCTTCATAAAAAAATTAATTAATACTCAAACTTTGGCTTTAAAGTTTAATTGAAGTTGGGGCCCAATACAAAAACATTAAATCCCTTCTTCATAAAAAAATTAATTAATACTCAAACTTTGGCTTTATTAAAAATCCCTTGGTTCCATAAACTTCAACCTTTGGTTTTATTATAAATTTTACCCTTCACTTAGGATATTAAGAATTAAAAGCCTTTTCCTCATAAATTTTTTACTTTATACATAAAACATCAAATCCTTTTCTTCATTTTGGCTTAGCCCCCTTTATAAAAAACCCTCATAAAGTTTGGTTTTGGCCAAAAATTATAAACAAAAAACCAAAGCTTTTATAAAAAATCGAAAGCCCTAGTGCTCCTTTAAAATTAAAAATCCTTTATTCTAGCTTTCACAAAATTAGAAGAGAAGGGTTCTAAGACCAACACTTGCCAACACTTGCCAACTTTTGAAGCTTTCTCAAACCATTTTCCTTTTGCAACCTTGGTGTCCGCAACTGAGGACAAATTTTATTTCTCGGTCAAGCTGTGAAACCCCTGTCATGAGAAGAATGCTCTAATTTTGCATTGCCAATGCTACCCGAAGACAATCAATGTCGCCGAAAGAAAATTAATCACAAATTTTTTTCGGGTGCTAACAACTAGCTCCAATCGGGGATGCTATCCTCCTTGCAAGGTAGCAAAGAACCCGTAGACTAGGTGCCTGATCCATTGGGTGGCTCCCAACCCTGGAAAATGAAACCTGTAACCTGTCTTTCACTTGAAAATTGCAACTGAAAACTACTAACCGCCAAAACTGAAAATAAACTAAGATTTTATGAACCTTGCTGTAAACTGAAGAAATAACACTGTACATACTGAAAACTGCTTGCTGAGCAAACTTATTCCTGTTACCTACCCTACTTCATTGAAATACTAATGCTGAATCAAATGACACAAAAGTTCCAGTGAAGTCAATCCAGTAACCATCCAGTTGCATGGATCATGCTTGCACTCTCTTTGAACAAACAAAGAAGACAAAGAACAAGCCACTCCAAACATCCACCGATAATGAGCTCAAGTTCCATAGGTGCAAGAAAATTCATCTTCCCCTTAGACTGTAGTAATTTAGCACAAGTATCTTCAATAATTTGAAACATTACCATGTCCTGAGATTTAAAAAAAATGCAAGTACTTCTTTCAATTTCACCCACAAGAATATTTGGTTGTCGATCCCTGAGAATGCATAGGGAATTGTGACCTTCTGCTACTTGAGTATTGATTGTACCTCCCTCAAGCATGAGCAGCTCTGGTTCTTTCTTTGGCACATTATCTGTCTCATATTTATATTCCTTCATATCATAATCTAAAGCATCTTCAAATAGCAAACCCTCTTCCAGATCATTAGATATGACAGTCCTATCTTCTTGATGAAAGAAAATGGTGTTTAACAACTGATTTTCTTGTGAAGAATCTTCATCACAAATGGATTCCTTCAAAACATTATCATAACTGTCATCCTTTAAATTCAAATTTACATGCTCAAAAATAGAGGAAATTTCACTTACATATCTCGGACTGTGTAAACCTTGCAGATCTGATTCAAGTGAGGCCATAATATGACCTTTCAGGAGCTGATCTATCTCATCTTCAGACAGAGGAGAACCTTTGGCAACACTGTGAAAGATATGCTCATCTTTCTTGTCTAATTAAAAATCAGCAGCATCATCTGAGACCTGATCTACTTGTTATGTTTTAAGACAAACATCAATGTGTTGTCCTTCAAGTGAATCAAATAAGATAGGTTTTTCTAGACCAATAGCTTCTAAAATAATATGACATGGAATGGAACTGATCTCATCTTTTTCAGAAATACAAGATGATTTACAAAACTGAGAATGCTTCTCATCTATCTCGGGAGAAGGGATATAAAGATCATCAATAGGATTACTGCTCTCTTCATTTTCAGCTGAGGGTGCTACTGTGTTTTGAGATTTTTCTTGAATTTCATAATGTTGAAAAGGGCTGTCATGCAAAGATTCTATGATCTCATCATCTAAGAATTCATCATCTTTATAAACATGTTCCAGGTTCTGAATAAAACCGTCAAAGCATACACAACAGTCTTTTACTAGCAACAATAATTGATAAGATTTCTTAAAATATTCAAAGAATATTGTATGAAAATTCCTCAGGGAATATATACTAGAAGCCGGCAACTGTTCATACCAGGACCTATCTTTCCCCTCCAGGGAGGCCATAAACATTTTCATAAGACAATCTTCATGCCACTGAACTTTTATTTTACATACATGCATATGAAACTTGATTAAATGCAAAGCAGCATTGTCCTCCTTTTCATTTCTGAATTTAGGTAAGTAGGTTTGCCAATCTACTTTTGGGATTTGATTTGGAAAACCCGGAATATGAGACCTGCCTAAAGGAGCATACCTTCTTGACAATGAAGTCATCTTGAAACATTGAAGCTGCAAATTCTAATTTGAAGATTGAGTAGACCGCGGGGGGTTCACTGGAAATGCAATATCATATCACGTCCATTCATATTGGGGGTTTGAATACTCCTAAAAACGTCAAAAATATATTTCCTCGTATTAAGGGGTCAAGGGTTTTTTTTAATTTGGCATAGTAATATAAATATTGGGGGTTATTTTATTTGGGTGGGCTGAGGAATAACATTCAAATCATGGGACATATTCATATATATAGATTCTTCTTCAAATATTTGGATGCAGCTCGAAGAGACCTATTGTAATGATTCTTAAACTCTAAACCAACAAATTCATCTATATATATGTGTGTGTGTGTGTGTGTGTGTGTGTGTGTGTATTATTTCTATAAATTTAAAGAAGAATGTTCATAGTTGACAAATTCACTCCATGTGCTATTTGATGTTCAACACTTACATATATATATATATATTGATGAATTTTTCTCTTTGGACCAAATATCCAAAATGGTATCTTAGCTTCATTAAAAAGGGTGTGTAGTATGTTAAAGTCTAATTTTCAATCCATCAAAGTAACCATTCTTTTATAAAAAGAACAAATGGTCATGCTTAAACGTTTTATTAAAGCTTCTAACATTTCTTGTTGATGGCTTGCCATGTTTCAACTTTCTCCTATTTCATAGAATTACTCCAAAATTTATGCTTCCATAGATCAATTACTAAATCAAGTATGTGGTATATTATATCTCCCGATGGGGTGACCATTAGAGTTTTCTCTGTTTCTTGCAGGTCATTCACAGGTGTTATGCAACTCTAGGTTGAGCAAGTGTTGACCCCGAATTGTTGTTTTCCCATTTCACTATAGATTAAAGTGGACTAAGGAGAGGGAAGCATAAAGTCACTACTACACTATATCTTGACATATTATACAAACATTTAAAACACTAGCAATATATGGGAATTGTGTCTTTCTATCAGTTGACAATTGGCCACTCGTATAATGAACCGTGGGGTTTCGTACCCATTACAACTAGAAGGTCGAGTTCACATGGTTTTGGTGAAGTTTTTGGAGTTTTCTTGGTGCTTTTGCATTTAGCGAGAACCTAAGGAAGAGGGGCTCAACTCTTTCGGCCTTGCGTTTTCAAGGGAGGGATATTGCAATAGAGTTGGCAATTATTGTGTGTTAGAATAATCTTTCCTCTTCCCAGTCAGTTCAATGGGTAAGCGATTTGAGAGGAGAGACATTAGTAGGGTTCAAGTGAAAACAAAGAATGTAAAACCAGATAAGCATCAACATATGAAAGGATGTAAAACTATCTAAACTAATATATGTTAACATATGTTAACCTTGTAAGTCCTCTTGTATTAACATGTTAAGGCTCACTTAATTGAAACTACAATTGGTTTTAAGAGGAGCATATAAACACTAAGTTATTTCAAGAAACGTGTAAATACATTTTGGTCAATTGGTCTTTCTGATGGGTCAAAGGAAAAATAATTTGAAGATATTTTAAAAGTTAACAAGATTCATTTTCAAGATATTTTCAAAGATCCAAAATCTACAAACATAGAAGAATTACGAAGTTGATAAGGACTTTCCTTAGAAGTTTTGACCAAGGGGTGAATGAGAGCACAGATGCAGAAGTTACCAAGGAGAAACCATCCACCCTTAAAAATATAAGGTAATTTGTGATTTCACACATGCTTTATTCTAAGATCAACCAAATATCCTAATATCCAACATGATTTAGGGATGGTATTCATTCTTTAGTAGAGAATGATTTAATTTATAAGAAAATTGGAGCAAATCTTATCACCTTTGAAGGAAAACCTCTAAGTTTAGTGTTCTTGGATCTTTTTCTAGCTTGAATCATCATATGTAGAGTTTTGTTGTGCAAAAGTGTTCCGTTGGAAGGAATTTGATTGAGATAAAATATCAAGGCAGAGTAGAGCATGCAAGTCTTCAACAGAGCCATTGATGGGTGGTCCTCTAGTGATTTAGGAGACATACACTCGACATAAATGTGTATCATATATACATACACTTGCAACACTCCATGTTTTTCTATAAAAAATAACTTTTAAATTATATAAATTAACTTAAATCCATAACTCTCATTAACGACAATATAAATATAATATAATATAGATTACCTTATAAGATGAGTCCTTAATAAATCTAACCTAAAGTATGCATGTCTTTATCATACAATCAACCTTATGTCTTCTCTAACATGGTTTAATGACATTTTTTATACCTTCCTTAGTAGGTATATAACAATTGCTATTGAGCCAAACTAGCTTGACTTTTAAATAATCTAAAATATTTGAACTACGTTTTTTAGACCAGCCTCCATGAGGTATATAGCAATTGCTATTGAGCCAAAGTAACTTGAATTTTAAATAATTTAAAATATTTAAACAGATTTCGTATATAGTTTGTAATGTTTGTGTAAAATATGTAAATTAATTTTTGTTTTTCGAAAATTTAAAAATATTTTTTAATTATATTAAAAATTTAATTTCTAATTTGATTTGATTATTATTACTTATTTATAAAAATATTTTTTTAGAAATTAAAAATAAAAATATTAATAACTTAAAAAAAAGTGGATCGACCAGCTATAAAGTCATGAAGTATACTGATGTACTCATCACTCTTCATTGAGCATGGGTCTTGTCCTCATTGTTGCATTTAAACGATGGTAAGAAATTAAAAAATTAAAAACAGTAATAACTTAAAAAATGGGTGGATCTGTCATGTGTAAAGTCATTTAATTAAAATTTAACATTAAGTATACTAATGTACTCAATGTTCATTGAGCACCGGTCTCATCTTTCACTGCTGCATTCTCTATTAAAAAATTAACAATATGCCACGTGTCATATATTAAATACAAAATTCTAGGTAGTGTGCTTAGGTTATGTGAATATTTATGTTTGGAGGTTGGTAACTTGATTTCTGCATTTAGTGTCATGTACGAGCTGTTGTTCCATCACTTCAATTACTTTGGGCTTTGAGACCATGTTTTTCGGTGCTTTTCCCTGCATGGAATGGCCTTTAGCTAGCGTTTGGAGTGGAATTCATTGTTCTGAACTGAACATAGTCTTCAATTCTCTCTGTTGTTTACTCGCTTAGTGTTCTAGAATGGGCACTACTGTTTTGCTTAATGCATCTACCACAAAGATTCGACAGATGAGACAATGTTAGGGTAAGGTAACATATATATATACAGATATATACACCTTTTTTCTTCATATCTTCTGTGTTGAATAGGAATGGATGTATTCAGTAACCATGGCTAACTGATAACTGATATCAAATTGAACTCCATTCAGAAGCTGAATAATGTGACTAGGAAAATCTAAGCATTGTTTGAAGCCACAAGAGAGCACTTCGAAAATTCCAGGTAGAACATTCCATGTAAAATTCTTTGTACTTATTATTCTACTCTATAAGATTTCCTGAAATATTTATGGGTAAGAAAATGATAGAATTCCCGCTATTTTTTCTTGAATGGATAGTAATTAATATAGTTGCGTGGGTAAGAAAATGACAGAATGGACACTATTTTTTCTTCAAATCATGTTCAATTGGTGCCTGTGGCTCGTATGCTTACTCAGTTTCCTTACTCGTAGCTCTGGCATTTGTTTCTATAGGTGTCACATTTTTGTTTTCTAGATTGTATTACAGGGGGTCATGTTGTCACATATTGTTGTCTAGACTGGCATAGCATTGGCCTAGACTCTGGGTGGGGTATCTGGAAATAAAAAATTTCCACCATGGAGAGACTAGAATGGTGTGAGAGCTCTTATATATAGAGCCATTTCCAGCATCATTACAATGCACAATGGGCTAAGGGACACTCTGCCTGGAAAAAACATTATATAAACAGAGCTCGACCGTACCAAGAATGAGAGGCAACATCCCCTTGCTTGGTCCCAGTAAAGGTAATGAAGGGAAAGGTAGGAACATAGCATTTAGTTTCATAGCCAATCCCAGTTCTTGAGCCATAAATATCCCATTAACCAAGTTAAAGCTTCTTGGTGCAGTAGATTAAGTAGGGGATGGCACCCTAAAGTCTATAAAAAAACTACAAGTTTTAACATTGTATGTCCATTTTGAAATGCAAAAAATCAGGTTTTCTCTGCAAAATAATGCCACTTTAAATGAAAATTGAGTATCCATGCCCCCCTTTGGCGGGAATTGTGGGAAATGCATCCTCGAGCGAGTGGAGGTCTCCATAGGAAACACTGCCATCTATACTCGTAGGTTCTATGATAAGTTCTTAAAGTAGGAACATCAACCCCGCTCCAAAATCATCATTGACATTAAAGTGAACGTGGTTCCTCATGTGTTTGACCATGTGGGCATCTAAAAGATAGAATTTCTTTCAAAATTTGCCATGTAATCAAACCAAATTTCTATTTTTGTGATGTTGTTGCATAGATTTAGGATTCAGTTTTAATAGCTGTCGTTGAACCACCTTAGATACAGAGTCGATTAAATGCTTTTGTTGAGGGTATAAATAAATGGTGCAAGTATGATGTTAGTGTGTGGAGAGGAGTTAGACAAATAGATAAGTGTGAGAGAAGGGCCAAGTGTGGCCAAAAGGGTCAGCAAGGGGCCAATATAATGTAAATCAGGCCAAGAATAGAGTGTTCTCTGTCAAGTATTTTTACGGGATTTCATTAATAGAAATGGTTGTGTATTATTGTGTGAATTAAAATCCATTCCTTTGGTGTTAATGTTCGTCTACAAATTCTATATGGTATATTGAGCTCTTGCAATCCATATCAGAATGTTTCAAAGGGTTTATGAGAGTTTCAAAGTTCAATTGGATTAGAAATCTCACATTGATCATCAAATGAAATTGATGATCCAGACCCAAGTGAAATCAGGGGTCAAAATCATGTTGAGTGGGAACATTCATGAGCTAAGGAGTTAGATATGGATTTCTTGGCGCTTTCTAGAAATGAAATCCCAAAATTGCTGTCAAATATGAGCCTGTAAGAGACTAGTAGAAGTGTGCTAGCAGTAAAGTGCACAGTCAAATATTTAATGTAATGAGTGAGATGGAATCAATGTGCAGTGTTCGATAGTCACTTGAAAATATCACAACATCGGGTGATTGATAGGATTTCTTTAACTCTAGAGCAAATACATTTGGTAATGTTTCCAATACTCTAGTTTTCCCCATTTATATGAATGTGTTTTCCTGTTCAATGGCGTCGATGTCTGAAGGTAGTGTTTGGATTTGATTGAAAGTACAATATGAGTAAAGAAGCTATATGACATGAAAATCTCATCTGCATAGATAAAGGTCTCAGTCTCTATGGTAGGGAAAAAGGAATGTTGCTACATTCTAGTTGAGTGGTGATATTTTATTTTAAGTTGTGTTAAAATGGTTGAAGAGGCTCGAGAAATAATTTTCATACTTAAACCTAAGTTTGATGAGATGCAACTGGTACAATTTGATCATAAGGATTGGAGAATCACACGTTTGGATTTGACAGGGAGATAGACAACATAAGAACAATATGGTAGTTGTAACTTGTAAGTATTTTGTCACCGATCGCAAAGGCCACATTTGTGATTAGACTATTGCTTTGATTGCAGAACAGAGATATGGTAACTACTTTTGGTTCTGGTAGCAAATATTAATTCTGGTACTGCAGAAGTGCATTATTGTTGCCAAGTATATTTAATATAGGGATTGGGATTCTAGGAATTTAATAGAGTAAATTTGGTTTGTTAGCAATCATAAAGAGATGGTAGATTTGAATATGATTTTTACTAACCAATGAAGTATTCTCGATAAAGAGTAGGATTATGGATTAATCTTGCATTAGTTCTACTATGGCAGAGCGATATTGTGAGATGATCATTTTCATCATATGTATATTTTGAAATATTCTTGGTTGGCAAGGGTGAATTCATGCAGAGCTAAATTCAGACATCTACTTGCTACAAGTGTGCAGAAATAACATCGAGATTGATGGTTCATAGGAGATATCTCAAGTGGAGACAACTGCATCTCCTAAGAAATTTTTTGTAACTCTTTCAATACATTTAGTGAAGATGCATGAAATTTTAAGTTCAAATCTGCAACATAACATAGAGAAAAATTACACCATTTCTTTGGTTTTGTGTGAAGGAGTGATTATTTTTTATCAGGTTACTTGCTACATAAATGACCCAAGCCATTTTGCATGGGTCACATTAATTTAGTAATAGAAGTTACCTATAAGTCATAGGAGTTGCATGCATAACACAGGATACACATCCACAAGTTGGATTAAAAACAGAACTTGTGCCTCATAGCTCATCTGGCCTTATTTCTCCTTGGATTTAATGTTGATATTGTTTATTCCTGTTTAGCAAGGGTTTTGACAAATATTTCATGATTTTTATGCTGTGCATAGAACATTTATTTCCTTTCCAAACCTCTCTTCCACTTATCTATTTTGACATCTTTAGGGTGTCACTTGAAATGGATAGATGGCTCAGAACTATTGAGCCAGAATCAAGCGATTTCGATATAGCTTTGAATAGTATAATATTCCCATCGATAAGGAGATTGTGGCAGTACATTAAACATAAGAGAGCAACTAGAAAGAAATAAGTGAGTACAACATGGAGGTCTCGTTGATGTGCTTATTTCAAATAATCATGATTTCAAAGCAAGCACAAATTAATTTTTAATCAGAAGCATACTTTCTAAATGTTTGGATCTGACTCAACAATCTGCACCCTCTGGACTATAGTAACTTGCACTTGCCGACAGTGACTCATTCTCTAGTATTTTTTTTTTTATAAATATTTATATAAATTGGAAAAGCATTAAAGTGTTGATTTTAAAATTAAGTGTATAAGGGAATTATATAAGATTAAAAAAATATGCATCAGATTTAACACCCGACTCCATTAACAACACCAGTAAAGAGGCATTATTTCTTTCAATTTTGTTATGAATTTTTATGATGAGTTATATTTCGTGTGGTGGTTTTTTTTAGTTAAGCTAACAAAATATATTAAAGATATGGATTTCCATGTTTTTTGGGCTACAAGAAGATTAATCAATTTACTATATAAGGTGGAATACCAATACTATATAAGAGGTGGAATACCAATACTATATAACTAAAAAGCTAAATTCTAATTTCTAAGTTTCTAACCTAACCTACGCCCCCGTACATTATATTTCCCCTCCATACTCCGACGGCTACCATACTTGAGCGGCTACAACACTCGTCCTACAGCGGCTACCATACTTGGAGGCTAAATTTATGCTTAAATAGACCCTTCCTTAATCATCTTTAGACTTTTATGTATCATGAATGATTCATAACTCTAGACTTTAAATTTAAATTTAAAATTTTAAGTTTTTCAATTTTATGATAAAGTTTACATGGAAGATATTGTGTTGCAAATGCGTTCTGATTTTTATGATTTATCTTAATTAAAGGATGCAAGCATGTTTTGATGTTTTCTGATAACTTTCATGAGAAGAATGCTCTAATTTTGCATTTCCAACGCTACCCGAAGACAATCAATGTCGCTGAAAGATAATTAATCACAAATTTTTTTGGGGTGCTAACAACTAGCTCCAGCCGGGGATGCTATCCTCCCTGCGAGGTAGCAAAGAACCCGTAGACTAGGTGCCTGATCCATTGGGCAGCTCCCAACCCTGGAAAATGCAACCTGTAACCTGTCTTTCACCTGAAAATTGCAACTGAAAACTGCTAACCGCCGAAACTGAAAATATACTGATATTTTCTTAACCTTGCTGCAAACTGAAGAAATAACACTGTACATACTAAAAATTGTTTGCTGAGCAAACTTATTCCTGTTACCTACCCTACTTCATTGAAATACTACTGTTGAATCAAATGACACAAAAGTGCCAGTGAAGTCAGTCCAGTAACCAGCCAGTTGCGTGGATCATCCTTGCACTCTCTTTGAACAAACAAAGAAGACAAAGAACAAGCCACTCCAAACATCCACCGATAATGAGCTCAGGTTCCATAGGTGCAAGAAAATTCATCTTCCCCTTAGACTGTAGTAATTTAGCACAAGGATCTTCAATAATTTGAAACATTACCATGTCCTGAGATTTAAAAAAATGCAAGTACTTCTTTCAATTTCACCCACAAGAATATTTGGCTGTCAATCCCTGAGAATGCATAGGGAATTGTGACCTTCTGCTACTTGAGTGTTGATTGTACCTTCCTCAAGCATGAGCAGCTCTGGTTTTTTCTTTGGCGCACTATCTGTCTCATATTTATATTCCTTCATATTATAATCTAAAGCATCTTCAAACAGCAAACCCTCTTCCAAATCATTAGTTATGACAGTCCTATCTTCTTGATGAAAGAAAATAGTGTTTAACAACTGATTTTCTTGTGAAGAATCTTCATCACAAATGGATTCCTTCAAAAGATTATCATATCTGTCATCCTTTAAATTCAAATTTACATGCTCAAAAATAGAGGAAATTTCACTTACATATCTCGGACTGTGTAAACCCTGCAGATCTGATTCAAGTGAGGCTGTAATATGACCTTTCAGGAGCTGATCTATCTCATCTTTAGATAGAGGAGAACCTTTGGCAACACTGTGAAAGATATGCTCATCTTTCTTGTCTAATTAAAAATCAGCAGCATCATCTGAGACCTGATCTACTTCTTGTGTTTTAAGACAAACATCAATGTGTTGTCCTTCACGTGAATCAAATAAGACAGGTTTATCTAGACCAACAACTTCTGAAATAATATGACATGGAATGGAACTGATCTAATCTTTTTTAGAAATACAAGATGATTGACAAAACTGAGAACACTTCTCATCTATCTTGGGAGAAGGGATATAAAGATCATCAATAGGATTACTTCTCTCTTTATTTTCAGTTGAGGGTCCTACTGTGTTTTGAGAGTTTTCTTGAATTTCATAATGTTGAAAAGGGATGTCATGCAAAGCTTCTATGATCTCATCATCTAAGAATTCATCATCTTTATAAACATGTTCCAGGTTCTGAATAAAATCGTCAAAGCATACACAACAGTCTTTTACTAGCAACAATAATGGATAAGATTTCTTAAAATATTCAAAGAATACTGTATGAAAATTCCTGAGGGAATATATACTAGAAGTCGACAACTGTTTATACCAGGACCTAGCTTTCCCCTCCAGGGAGGCCATAAACATTTTCATAAGACAATCTTCATGCCACTGAACTTTTATTTTACATACATGCATATGAAACTTGATTAAATGCAAAGCAGCATTGTCCTCCTTTTCATTTCTGAATTTAGGTAAGTAGGTTTGCCAGTCTACTTTAGGGATCTGATTTGGAAAACCAGGAATATGATACCTGCGTAAAGGAGCATACCTTCTTGACAATGAAGTCATCTTGAAACATTGAAGCTGCAAATTCTAATTTGAAGATTGAGTAGACTAGCCTGTGAAATAATGGATTGCTGGGTTTCTTGAATGTGGAGTCGCCATGAGACCTTCAACATCTGAAATTCTGATATGGAGTCACTCATCCTCCCAGTGGAGTCACTTTCGCACTAGAAATCTTCTGAGTGGAGTCACCAAGTGAATAATACAACCTTCTTGATGTCTGACTGCTATTCATCATCAACATTCGTATCTGAAATTTGCCGTTCTCCCAGGGATTGTGAAATAATCTCTTCCCCGGCAATGGCTCCAATTTGTTAACACCAAAATTGACCCCCTAGGTTGTGGAGAGGGTAATCTCGAGTAACCACTAACCAGTCTTTAGTTTACGTTTCTGACCTAACATAAACAGAGAGGGCTCTCTCTTTAACCCACAGAAAGCTAGGAATCATCAAGATTGTCAGCAATGAAGAAACAAACTAGCATTCAAAATTTAAGATATTCAATGAATAACAGGTGCAGAAGATCATATTTTTGCTGGAGCAAATTGTTTGAAACCTTGGTTAGAGAATCAGGAGGAGAACTATTGGGCAATGGAGTCAAAAGATGAATCATAAAACACATAACAGTGCAGCTACATAAGATATCTAAAAAGAGGCAAGGTAGCCACCCACGCACAGTCAGAGAGCTTTAAGGGGTGAAACAAAAGAGGAATGAATAGTCCATCAATGTAAGGCATCTAACAAGGATGAATCCTACATCAAATTTAGCACAATATATTTGGTGAAATACTTGGAATAAGCTAAGCAGAGCATAATCTATATGAATTCTACTTAACTATTACCCTGATCCAAGCATGAAGGAAATAACACAGAATGGAATAACAAAGAGAGAAACACATACACATTGGAAAAGAAGGAAACAGACTACAAGAAAGAAAACATGGGAATTCTCTGCAAAATAACCCAGCCACAAACACTGCTGATATATTTAACAATAAAATCTCAAAAATCAGAGCTAAGCTCTCCTAGGATTTAGTCAAATGATTCACTCACCCTTAGTTCTTCTATTACAAAGATTATATAGCTTCCTGGAGCCTCCTATTCGACGTAATTATTAACAAAAAATGGTTACAATGCCTAATGACAGATCACTAATATATATTTGCCTTTATCTTTTCAAAACAGAAATTAAGACATATCCTAACTACCCTTTTACATTCGGCAACAATTTTCACTAAATAACAAAATTTGTTACAAAGCAAAAGACAGAAGATATTATAGATGCCCTCCAGGTGGATGCTCTTCTAACTCTGAATTCTTCATTTATGTTTGTCTTTCAAATGCTCGGTATTATATCACTTGACCCTTTAAAATATTCTCCAAGGATTCATTGGATTTCACCCCAAGATATATAATAGTAGCTACGAAAATTGATTAGGCCTTTCAAGAAAATGGATCCTTCTTGCTCTTTGATAGATCTGTGTTTAAGATTGATTTATCTTGGTTAATAAAACGAAATTAAATAGAAAGTCATTCACTTAAAAAAAATGTTTTTAAAATTATTAAATGAGGGTAGTGGATTATGATTTTAAGAAAAATTATATGGAAAATAAAATTTCAAATTGAATCCAAATATTATTGAATTAAAAAAATGTACATATATATAAATATTATTGAAATATTCTTTCTTTTGTTTTATTAGGCATATTAGGCATATTTAGCCTTTATTTTGATATTGCAATTGTGGGTAGGATGATGGGCACTAGGATGCCTTGAACTTCAAAACCTATGTCTCTCCAAATGTTTTGAAGCCATCTCCTATTCTTAGTACCAAATTTACTTTTTCAAATGTTTTGAAGCCATCTCTTATTCTTATTGCCTGTAACATCCCGAAAAATCACAAAAATTTTAAAAAAAAATTACCTGACAATTATTGCTTATTTAATGTATGCGGAAATAGAACAATGCGTAAAAGATTATCTTGCTGTATTAAATGCCATGCTGGTTTATAGTATAAGAATTTGCGAATAAAAATATTCAAGCTTATGTCTTCATGTTATTTATGCCCGGCTGTACTATTGCAATTTTCTATTGTTATTGTTATGATTGATGAATCAACTATCTTTGACTAATGTGCTTTTGTTGATTGATGAAGGGGTCCTACGGACGCCCCGAGGCTTAGTTAGCATTCATGCTAAAGCATGTGAATTCATACTTGTGGCAATTTACAGGTAAGGATTTAAAGTTGCGACAAGTGACCATATAGTTTTTCAGTAATCTCCTTTGTAAATGTTTGAAGAGATAAAACTTTGGGCATTCTACCAAGTGAGAATCTTGGTTCGAGACTTAAAGTCATTGAAGATAAAGACATCTGAAAAAGATGGCAGAGGCAAATAGTGCATCTTAATTAATGTAATTATAAGCTTGTATTTGAATCATGAAAAGGTCTGTATTGATCATGTCTCAGTTTTGTACTCAGAAATATATATAACTTTCATTTAAGTTTCATGTTGAGCTGTACGTAACTGCCTATCTTTTTCCTCCAAGCAATTTATAGAAAATTCTATGTATAATGATTTAATAAGTGTCTAGGGACTATACCCTACGATGATGGTGATAATCTCGATTTAATGACATCTCTTTTATTCACGATACAATAGAGTGTATATGTGTGTGCATTTTCTTAGATTAATTCTATAATGTATTTGCAATGTATTTAAACATTATCGTAATCTATTTGCAACGTATTGAAATATTAACAAACTATTATATAAATAAACTTTATATAATATGTGTGTGTGCACTTTCGTGACTCTATTTGATACTTATGCAAACAATGTGATACTATCCTAACTTTATGAAATAATATCGTGACAGGGTGGTGTATTACGACCTTACCATAAGCAATGCCCACAGTATTAAACGTTATGATGTGAATGTTAAATGTTATAGGTTGGTAGATGTAACCGTAACCTATGCATTGAATGCATGCAACTTTCGAGATATTGGAGTTCCATCGTGGATGGTCTAAGAGATCGATCACGTGCGAATACCATGGTGATAACCACCCTTGTGATGATGTGTAGACATACTGGTTCACTAGTTACTGAGCTGGCTCCTTCGTGGAAATTGCAATGATGGCTCATTTAATAAGGTAGATGGATTTTGGTTTTGTGAATCTAACCGGTGATCTCCACTGTTGATCTGGCAGGGTATTGATGGATAAGGGTTAAACCTTACCTCCATCACATTCATTGTGTTTATTGTGATCTTTGGAATTTGATAGTGGTGGCTCTGCGTCTCGCCGACATGCAGAGATTTGTTAGGGTTATTTTTTTGCCTGTAGAGGCGTAGCTCCTGCGTTTTGAACTTGTGACCTGTGTAGGTTATAGATCCGAGCTCTCTAGTTCTTTGTACAGTGGATATTTGTTATGGTTTACAGCTTGGGTCTGTTTTCTTGATGTGGATCGATACCCAGACCAATTGAGGGTTTTATGTTTTAAAACTGGGTTCATAGTGAAAACGCCAGGACCTCGCCATGGTTGGTGCAGTTCTCAACACTGTTTATCTTTTTAGATAGTTGACAGCTCGGTGTGTTTTCCTTCTATCTCAGCATTCGATGGTATAATAGTTTACAACTGTGGTTGCACCTGTCTGGCGTTTTTCTGTTAAATGCCAACTTTGGAAGGTAATGTACTTTGCACTCATTCCTGTAGCTTTCATAATTGAAGATTAACATAGTAGTAGTTAATTTGTTTAATGGTGAGTCTCGTTTCTTAAAAAGATAATTGTTTTTGACCACGATGTTATTGTTGTTGTTACAGGTGCAGAGATTCAAAGGCTTCTCCAATTTGGGCATTGAAAGTTGGCTATGGCTACACTAACAGGTAAGCCTCGGAGGTTGCCTTGTACTCTGGTTAGATGCGAGTTATGGCCAAACTCTTTATTCTGTGGTCTTCGTTTTTATCTTGGCGAGTTTGTATTTCAGCAACTTTAGGGTTTGTAAAATGTAAGGGATTGGGGAGGATAGTTCCTCAACCCAAAAGGCACGAGCTTGATCTGTTGTAACTATCATATGGAGTTGTTATCTCTCACAGACTTGTGATAATGTAATAAATTATGTTTTCAATGGATAATGACAGATGTTTGGAAAACTATGGAATTTTTTCGGCTTGTACATAGTTCGTCGTTTTTATAGAATGTTGTTGTGTTTCACTCTGATGAAGATTCCAGGGTTAGGGTTTGTCTTTGTTTTGGAATGTATAGTTTTGATGTTGCTCTTCGATAAAGTCTCGGCATTGAACTAATGTTTTTCTATTTCTGTTTAGAATTATCCTATAGACATTTATGTTAACTAAATTCTGGAGATGATATTAAAAATGTGACTGTTTGACCTGTAGGAATGATTATTGTGTAAACGTTTGTTTTTTATGGAAATAAACTCTCGGTTTGAACTATTGCTGATGGTGGGTTTAAGTGTTAACTGTGTTGATTTATGAGAAATAGCACCATGTTTCTTATAAGTTTAAATTTGAAACCTATGATGAGAATTGGTAATGCTAACTAGCTTTTCCACTATGCGATGTTGAAACCATAACCCAGTTCTGTTTAAATTATAAAGATATTCTTTAGCATCTATGTTGCTATCGTTCGATGATAAATGCAAAGGTTTGAAGGTTTGGTTTGGAAACAAAATATGTAAACCCTAGATTTGTAACAAGAGACTTATGTTCTATGATAAGAAGATTTGTTTGCCATATTCAATTTATAATTAGCATAAATGTAGATGATTCTGTACATGAAGAATTTGTGTTTATTACTACGCACTATTTCTAAATAGGAAAATGATAACAATATGCTGTATGTTGAGATTCAGATTCTGCAACTGTACAAAATAAACTTATGTATGTTTTTGAATACCATAACATATAAAATCATTCATTTGAATTTCAGAAGGGAAAAATTATTTATTTATAAACAAGTGATATTTATAAAAATGTAGAAAAACATTACTGTAAATTTTGGAATTAATTATTTGTGCATAATAAGGAAAAAGATGATATAGGAAATTAATAGTAAACAGTAACTTAGGAAAATACATCATTTTCATCTTCTCATTCACATGGCTACCCTGCCTATCATTTATCTATTCAACTTATTTTGTCTCTGTACTAGAGTACGATGCAGTTCCTATAGCATGGGAAAAAATGCAGAGAATATTTACTTCAGTCATCAATTCTATTCATAATTTTAATTTATTTATGAAAGTAAAAGTAAGGGTAACTAAACCAGAACACATTCTATAATTTAAAATTAAATACTTGAAATAAACATATTTAACTAATTAATAACAGATAAACGAATAGAACCTGTAAATGTAGATAGGGCCGGCAAACACCCAAGGAGGTTTGTTCCTCCCAACCTATTTCCGAAGAAGCATCTAAACTACTGGCTTCTTTTGAACCCCCTAGCATGATTACTGAACCACTAAATGGGTGGAATCTATGTACAAGCAAGGCACTCAAAATGCCTTTAGCACTCTGCATCAACCTCCTGTAATAACATGCCTTCAGCACTAAGCATGAACCTCTTGAACTCAATAAGAGTTTTGCAGACTCACGAGTCACAACATGATCAACAACATAGCATATCCCCTCATCAAATCTCTTGGGTGCAAACATAGCAAAACCCCAAGGTAAATTTCCTCGTCAGGAAAAGTGATGAACCTCAGTTCAAAATTTGATGGCTATTATATAGACTGCCTAGGTCTTTAGTGGTCAGTTTGGAATAAATGAGCCTCAAGCTCCAGTCCCATCTTTCAGGGCACTATGACAACATTTAAAGGGAGTTGTCCCATACCAACAACTAGTTAGTTGCATCATGATTCTGCCACTTGTCCATTGCCTTCTACCCCAGATTCCATTCCACCTAGTGGATTAGTAACCACTCTTTCAACAGTCCTCTTAGGTGTTTGTCTCCTATTTTATTTATTTAATAATAATATATTGTGCAAATTATAGTTATCCTTGGACACCTGTCCAACATAAAACTTTACAATAAAACTTATCATAATGTTTGCTAACACAAAAAAAATTCCAGCAAAAAGGGTATGTTACATTGCCTTGGATCATGTTGATTAGGTGGCAATGCTAGAAATCACCATGTTAAAGGTCATTCATCTATATTTATTATTTAAAAATACCAATGTTATTTGTTCATCCAATGGGTATCGGCCTCCTAAATCGGATTTATATGAGTATATTGTAATGTCCCTCAAAATACACCCTAAATATTTTTTTTCTTAAGGGTCTATGAATTGTCGTAAAGCACATGTTTATATAAAATAACTTCACCACTCATCATTTGAAGTGCGGATCCCATTTTGATAGAGTCTTCTTTTATGGTGCAAAGGATTATGGCCCATTAATAGCCTTGGCTTGATTAGCTCTTCCAACACCCTTGTTTTCTTTCCATTCAACAATCATAAACCTTCCATAGTAATACTATCTACTTATATTTCTTTATAATCCACACATCCCTAAAAGTTGTGTACATGTTCATAACCATATAGAATATCCCTTTTAAAATTCTCCCTATCCAAAAATTATATTACACTCTATATATTAGGTCCTTGTAATTGCTTGACAAACCCGACAGGGGTGGCACCTGCATTGCCATAAGTTTAACCCCTACATCTATGTGTCCCTATGGCTACAATCTACCTCAAATTGCAAAAAAATCCCATGGGAATGGAATCTGTGTGGATGGTGTTAAAATCCTTCCTCCCTACATTAGTCCCAAGCCTATTGGGTGTTTATATCTAACTAACTTAGTAGGTACTCCAAAGCTCTAGCACCATTACTGGAATACATGATGAACAATTCCTAGAAAGATCAAGTATCTGCTTTCAACATTAACGACAACAAAATTTTCATAGGATCCTATGTCTTTTAAAAGAGAAAACTCTTTACTTCCTACCATTAGAAGACCCAAACGAGGTTTTCCTTTTTCCAGTCTAAAACTCTAGTGAACAAAAGGTCAACCATATTTAGCAATGATTCCACAGCGTCAACCACTAACTGATAGAAGCCATCCATTTCTATTATGAAAATTCAATTTCTAACCGATACCAAGTTGTTTTCCTATGTAGGCTGCATGAGTAAATTGACCTCTAAAAAATAACGATCCATATAGAAAAATGACAATTCAAACTCATCACCACTTGACAAGTCCAACACACGCTTATATACCTTGGAACCAAAATAGCTTCATAAGATGTGATTCCTCAATTTTCCATTATCGCCCGCCGTTTTCCTCAACAGAGAGAACCATTCTAAGGCACCAATTCTTAGGATGAGTTGTTTTATTTTTCCATTCCATTTTCAATTTTTTGTTTGTATTGATCAAAAGGACTTACTCAATTTGAAAAATCTTCCCCAATATTTGTTTTTTATAAAGTTGCATCCTCTAACTTATTTTTTTGTTTTCTGTTGAGATCTTTGATTATATTTTAATGACATTTTGATATTCTCTGATATTCAGTTTCTTAGAGCTCCAACTTTGTGCTTGCATTATCTAATATGTTAGATGGTTTCTTTAAGATTTTAGGCCCTCACATAATTTATCTCAAATTTATGTCAAAGTTCTCATTTTACAATATGAGAATGGACCACAAGAATTTTATATCCCTATTGTATTCAATGAAAAATAAACAACTGATTTGGACCACTTATCTTTTTCAATACTTTTTCTTGTGTATCTCTTTGAGACTATTTGGTACGCGGCATATTTTTCTATTATTTAGCTAGTCCCTATTAGTCAGGGCTAGGAAAATAAAGGATTCAATTTCTTTTAAATGTTTCTTCATTGAAAACCATGTTTTGAAAATATTTGAAGAGGGATTGGTTGGTAAAATAAATAAAAAATTCATACGTTCTTCATTTTTTATACTCTTCTTTAATGTTGGATTTCATTAAAGTTTGAGCCTCTTCTTGGGATTGTCTAAGCTTATCATTTACTATTCGCTAATGTTTGGTTTCCTCAAATTTGCTTGTGGCACATAATCTACCTTATATCTTTGAATAGTTAATTCTACTTACCAAGACAATTATATTTCTGAGAGTTTTGTTTCTATATTGTATGCATAATTCTAATAATCATCAAGTAACCCAAAAAATGTTTGAACTCCCCTTCCTTAAGATGTGATCTCCACACCTGAAGTAAAACAATAGCAACTAAAGGCAGGAGACGTAAATGATTGGAAACCCATCATTGAAATAGATGGTAGTCTAAGGAGCCTCTAAAGGGTTCATTTCTGGAAGAAAAGGGCACCACAAAGCAAGAAGGTGATGAGTGCATGGTTTTCAGTGGGGAGAGAGGGGGGAAATGATAAGGTGTTGGATATCAGAAGTTGATCTTGCTTGGACAAGGCATAGTCAACCACAATAGCCCCACAACCATGAGGGAAATAGGTGAAGAAATTGAAACCTAGAAAATAATGGAGACCATTCAAGAAAATAATCTCAAGTGGATCACCTAGTTGAAGAAGGTGTGGACGGGGGATGGAGGGAGAGGTGCTGGAGCGGTGGGAGTGGATGGTGCAGCAGGGCATCTACAGGTGGAGATATGCGCAAGGGTGGTGAGGAGCAGCAGCAGAATCTTTTTTTTTTTTTTGCTCAATAAAAACAACCAATTCTGAATGAATGTGCGGGAGGCGCAGTGGGAAGGAGAATGGCCAAGGGTCCAACTTCTTGGTCAAAGACCAACAATGTAGAGAAACTCTACTAAATGGCTAAAAGCCCGAATTGGATGCTCGAGGAAGGGGCTCTGATACCAAATGCAGTGAAAGTATCTGTTCACTAAGTCAATAGTCGAATCTGACTCTCATATTGGATAATAAGTAAGAATAATATATTAGATTTATGATATAAAAGATGATATGTTACAATGATGGCCCTGCCTTAAATATGGCTCGGGCATTTGATGTTGAGGAGACGCCTCATTTCATAACCTATCTTTAGTTAACCTAACTATTAATTATTTAACTATTATCTTATTTTATGTTCGTAGCAGTCTTTTGAAGGGGCCAAGCCTATCCTTGAAATATTGTGGAGACCCACTGAGACTAGGTAAATATCCTGAAGACAAAGGGCATCCTCAACTCGATCATGGATATGTATTTGTAAATACCTAGTATGAGCATTGCAATCCCCTAAGCGAATAATATCACATGTCAAGAAATAATAAGAGATATTCAAGTATAATTCAAGGAATGGAGTTTTATGGGCTAACTCAAGTGGTTCAGTGCTTCGAGCTTTATGCAAGAGGTCTCAAGGTCGATCCCTCAAGTTGGTTTCCTCTATTGCATGCCTCACTTGATGTCCCTACCCAATCAATCATCATAATCAATGCTAACAAGTTTTCATTAGATACCATCCACAATTGGATAGAAGGGCTTAGAAGTTTCCCTATGATATTTTCCTTGGAAAAAAAGTCAATGAATGGGTTCATCTATCTAACTATACATTTATTCCACCAACTAATTTTGCACAACCCTAAACTTTAATAAATATTTGTCCCAAATCTATCTATAATACTATCACTAATCTCTTATTAATCACTTAATATACACGGGATTAATTATACAAAAATGACATTTATTTACATAATTTGCCATTACTAGTTTATGAAACACAACAATAAACTGCTAGAATAAGTACATGCAGCATGTCCATAAGTCTAATCATGGTTGTGTTAGGGACACAACATCCCCTCCTTAAATGATTTGATATCAAAGAATAAGAGCTACGTAGAATTGATCCCAATACCTAAAGTCATACTCCTATAGGAAAACATGTCGAATGAAGTCACTTATTGCACATCATTAATACGGTAACGCTACATTCCATCCCTTTTCAAGGCCTTTGTACTCAAATCCTTGGTAGAGATTGATACCAATCATAATTGGTCACTTCCCAATGGTATCCCATAACTTGTTTATGCCACTATAGCTATACAAATCATTGTGGTTTATTTCTATTAAAGAGTAAGGTGTTATAGCTAGTGCAACATTGAAAAGTTCTACGAGTGGAGGCTCCTCTTGGACAAGGTTGTCCATAAAGTTTACATTTTCTTCGAAAGGTTTAATGACAACATCATCTTGTGGCTCTTTACCAATTTTATAACTACATCTTCTACCTCTTCTTCATATTTTAGTTGTTTCTCCTCATGTACCAATGACAATTGTAATCAACAAACAATGTGGGAATCCTCCTTCTCCAACTATTGTAGAAGACGCATCTCCTTGTCATACTCATCTTGTCTCAGAAATACCTCTATGGAAACCCATATTAGTTAGGCTCTGATCTTCCTCTCTTGCTGAATGAACTTCTCCTACTACAACGCTTTGTCCAATATACCCCAAAAAGAACCATTGGAACAAACATTTTGAAATATTGTAAATTGATACATATTTTCAAAATTATGTCAAATTATCGATTTATTTCCATCGGAATTATCTTTCAATACCAACATATTAACTTCAAAGAATGAAGCAATCAACCTAGTAGGATCAACTAGTCTAGGAGGGTTGCATAACATTTGTCTCATATGTAAAGTGACCTCTCACATAAAGAGAGCTAGGTATCTCTACTCCAAATATCAAAAGAAAGAAGTGAGGGACCCCAAGTAGTCTTAGTATAAGTAATGAAAACACCCCTAAATATATTGATAGATAGGAAAATTGAATATGAAGTGCTCTTTTCACTAAACCTATTTTAAATGGCCCAACTAAAAGGTTCACTCAAGGAAAAGGATGTGATCGTCAAACTCCATCCAAAAATATGAAAACAATATCAAGGTTAACTAAGATCTACCAAAGGATCTGTGTCCATTGTCACCAGGTTATATTCAGGTTGAACAATAAGACCATCCTGTTAAATTTTCAGAATTTACTTCAATCTGATCTAGGATCTTAACTGAGAGAACAACATGTACAGCAAATCTACAGCATATCAATCATGGACACAATAATGCAAGCACACAAGAGACACAGAGTTTACTTGGGGAAAACCATAAAGGTGAAAAACCCCAATAACTTCCTCAGAGAGAGCAATGATACAACCAGAATACAAGAGATAGTCTTCCCCTAGCAGCAGAGCCTCCTCCTCCACAAGTGCACCACTCTCCCAAGTGTGAGTGAGAGAATAGAATGTGTAAAATGAGAGAGACACACTCTCTATTTATACACTAACTTGACTTGACCTTTACTCAACTAGGTCGGCCTCAACTTAACCACTTAACATAATGCTGACTGGGCCGACTGCCACTAGGGTGGTCTAATAACCCTTTGGCCCACATGGCCAACCCCCAATAGGGTGTTCTAATAACCCTTTCACCCACATGACTGATACAGATCCGACCCCAACAAGGTGGGCTAATAACCCATCAAGTATAAGTTACGACACTTACAATATAAATGATGACAATTCCGTAGAGAGGAATAATAACATCTCTATAGGAATACAACCACTTCCGTATTGATGAATAATAACATCTCTATAGGAATACAATATACATATATGTGAAATACATTCCAAAGTTACATATACATCAACACTCCCTCTTAACTAGGAAGGTATTTCTCAACACAGGTCTTCTAGCACAAGTCATCTTCTCTGGATCATCATCACTACTGTTGCTATCTCAATCAATCTCTGAATCTACTCGTCATAGGAAGTTCTACAGAGCCAGTCCTTTTTCATTCTGGATGTAGGCCCACCACCTGCAGGTCTTCGTCATCACTAGCCATACTGTGGAATCCTCAGGACTTATTACGTGCGTCACAAAACCTTGAAAGAGCATCCTAGGTTGTTACGAGCACACGACTCTACCTATAGGATCTCCCAGGGCCATATTATATGTGACCTCACCACAAAACCTCGCAAGAGCATCCCAGGCTGTTACGAGCACATAGCTCTACGTATAGGATCTCCCAGGGATAGATTATATCTGGTCACCACAAAACCTCGCAAGAGCATCCCAGGCTGTTACGAGCACACAGCTCTACCTATAGGATCTCCTAGGGACAGATTATATGTGGTCATGGCAAAACCTCGCAAGACAATCCCAGGACTTATTACGGGCACACAACCCAACATATCGTATCTCCCAGGGACATATTATATGCCATAGGAAAAAACCTCGAAAGAGCATCTACCAGATATCCCAGGGCCAGATTATATGCCATAGGAAAAACCTCGAAATACTATCTGCAAATCTCCCAGGGCCAAATTATATGTCCTCCCAGAACAAAACCTCGAAAGAGCATTTGCCAGATATCCCAGGGCCAAATTATATACCATAGGCAAAACCTCGAAAGACTATCTGCAAATCTCCCAGGGCCAAATTATATGGTCATCTGCACAACCTGATGCACGACCATAGAGTATCAACCTGATACTCACCATACATCATCCTGATGTACACATGATCATTCTGATCATCATCACTGCAACATCCTGCTGCATGTCATTTGGAGCAACATTCTGAAGCTCGTCATCCACGATCATCATGATCATACAATGTATCTACCTGATGCATACCAAGTAACTACCTGATACATATCATCATACATGATCCACCTAATCATACAATGTATCCACCTGATACAAATACAAATACATGATACATATCACCATACATGATCCACCTGATCATACAATGTATCCACCTAATACATATACAGATACATGGTCCAAGCATCCAACATGATGCATATACAAAATACATACAAATGATCCTACTGATCATATCCAGCATCCAACACGATGCATATACAAAATACATACAAATTATCCTAATGATCATATCCAGCATCCAACATGATGCATACATACATATACATATAAATGATCCAAATGATCATATCCAGCATCCAACATGATGCATACATACATATAAAATTATCCAACTGATCATACAAAGCAGAAACCAGAACATCATCCTGATGCTCATCATCCAGCGCTTACATCCATAGCCATCTGAAGGATCCTCGTTCCAACATGCTTGGAATGGCTTCAACAAATGTGTCCATCACTTCTTGCTCGAAGTGTCCTCGATATGAAGAATGCCAAGCCTCTCTATGAAGTACTCGAACTTCACCCTGGCTAGTGGCTTCATCAACACATCTGCAATCTACTCATTTGTCACAACATACAAGAGCTTCACAGCTCCTCTCTACACCATATCCCTGATATAGTGATATTTGATCTCTATGTGTTTCGACCTATCATGAAGCATTTCCTACCCAATCTGAATCAACATAACCCTGCAGGTTAAACTTTTGATTCGCTTCATACTTGATCCCATAATCTACTGTACCCTTCAGGTACCTCAAAATATGCTTTACAGCAACCAGGTGAACACTCTTCGGATCTGTCAGGAACTAGCTCAATGTGTTCACCACAAAGCAAATATATGGTCTGGTGTTCGTCAGGTACATCAAGGACCCAATCATCTAACGATACATAGTGATATCAACCAGCTTAGATGAAGCATCACACAGAAGCTTCGGGTTCGATTCCATAGGTGTGGCCATAGCCTTGCAGTCCATCATCTTGAACCTCTTCAGGATCTCTAATGCATACTTCCCTTGTCCAAGGAAGATTCCATCACTCTACCACACCTCCATGCCAAAACAAAATAGTGCATCATCCCCAATTTCTGCACATATATGACTCCCTGTCATGTGTCAAATCCCCATTATTTCCGAAAAATTTAAATTTTTTAAGATAACAATAAATGTTATTAAATGCAATCATTTAACTGTCTGTTTAACTTTACGTGATTGTAAGTGTGTCTGAATGGTCTTTGTTATATTTAAATGTTATAAGGAATTCTGAAACAGTTGAATGCTTGTCATTGTATTGTAATGATAAATGAGATAATCTAGTGTGAATCTGATCCAAAGTTAAAATTTATGTATCTGGAATTCTTCAAGTGAAAGTCACCTAGAAAAGGACTACTTATTAACATCTCCATTCATTATTCATAAACTTAAGGTGAAGATCTATGTCTTGCACAGGTGGTCATGGTAATTGGAAAAGTCGTAATAGAATTTTATCAACCAAAAAGGCGCTTGCATTGCACCCTTCTCTTTATTAATTTTTCTAAAGCAATTATATATCTTCTTTATGTCTTATAATACTCCAAGACTGAATTTAAATGATGTTCATTTTGCAATGGAATGACAATTCAAGTTGGGATCGATATTTAGACAAGAATTTAAAACATTAATGAATTGCTTTGCTTGTTAATAGTATGGTAGTTAAACTATGATAAAGCAACCATTATAATCACCGTGAATTGTTTTTGTTACCCTTACTATGATGTTTAGTTGGCTAAAAAGGATGATATTTCAATGAAATCCTTGGACACTAAAGTCAAATGCATGATTTATTGGTTTATAGGGCAAGTGATATTATTCGCTATACAACGTTTGATGGCATTGATCGAATCATGGATTATGTATCAACCATATGGTATCACGACCCTAGGGAATATCCATGTTATCATTTGAATTGGCAAACAATGATGTAGTCATCGTCGTAAAAAATATGTAAGAATTAGCCACTGCATGAGAATTATTAAGAGGGATACGTGGATAATTTACATCCAAGTGTTCGTGACATAAAAGGTTGCCTAACCCTAATCCTATCATTCCTTCCCTCGCCTTCGGGCTCGGCCGCTCTATCGATTCTCCTGTCCAAAATTTCACCGAAACCATGGTGGTAACAGCTCCTACACTTTTACACTTCTTCGTGCTTTTTCATTAGTAGGGTTTGGGAGTTTTGTGTTGTGCTTTTAGCAGTTTACTTTTGTGAAAGATCTAGGGTTTCTCCCTTTTGGTATCAGTTTGAACCTTGTCTCGGCATAACCATAAATCTCAGTTTGGTTCTGTCTAAATCTTCCACTACAGTTTGTACATGCTTTCAGTCAGCTTAATCGTGTTGGTGAAAAGAGAAGGGTTTCCTCTTCTGTTGCTTGTGGCTATCAACCTACCTACTATGCATGACTCCATTCAACTCTCTGGTAAGCTACAGGTTTCGTCTTCGTTTTCTAAATACAACACTTGGTTTAGAACTCAACATTATATATATAAATGATAACTGATAATGTTTTTCTTTCATTGCAGGCCCTGACTCCATTCGCGGTGTGGGTGACCCCGAGCTTCGGCAGTTGGTTGCTTAACCGGGTAAGCCTGGTTTCACCATGGTGGTCCTCCTTACTGGTTGTAGAATGGTTAGGATTTGGTCTTGAATGATCCATCCTCATGGCTATCTCTGTTTTGCTTGACCTTATAGCTGTTGTCATCAAGGTTATGGACAAGTTTAACCCTGTAACGTACGTGAAATGTTACGACTGCAGTCATAAGTAATTTTATTCGTCTTTCTTGTGGTAGTTAGGGTTTGTAGAAGAATTATTGTTCAAAAGAAACAAGTTGTGGCCTGTTCTGAAGTCGAAGTGACGGCCTTGGGGTTTTGTTTTGTTACTGTACTTTGAAAAGATTAGAGTTAACCCCAGGTTTTTGGAAGTTAACTTAATGTGAAAGGTTGCATGTACAATGGTTCTTGTATGTCTGCGTTTTTCCTTTAATTTAATGCTATGTTCAGTAATAGGAAAGTTTATATTTTCTACAAACACTTTAAGAACGAAAAGGAGATGAGGCTATAGGTGAAGGCACTGTCTAAAATCTCTGTGCTCAGTTTTTGTATGTTGAGTTATAATGATAAGGTTCAAGATGAACCTTAAGCTTGTCAAGAAGCTAGAATTATCGTACTGTTTGTATCTGCGTGTTGTAAAATTATGAGTTGGGTTGTTCTACTGCTGTTAGCTCTTATAGATAAAATACTGGGGTTTACGTACCTAGGTTTTGTTTGTTGTTATTCACTTAAGTTAACCAGGGTTTTCGTTTCGTTTTGACAAAATAACTCTATTATAGTTTCTCCTATAAATTTCTGATCTGGATGTGGTGTGTATTTTAAATTCTATGTTTTAAAATCATTTAACAGTGATCCTAGGCGGTGACCGCAGATGAATCATTGTTTTAAGTCTCAATGTTTAATTACCTATAAGGTCTGAAATGATGGGTTTGATCCGGAACACCGACAGTGGTTTTTGTTTATATGTTTATTCTAATGTTATGAGATTGCTTCTGTTGGTAGTTGAGAAACAAGTGAATACTATTAATAAACAGTTGAGCTCGAATAACTGAGCAAAATTACTGTTCTGCTTAGTCATTTGGTTTTTAAACTGTAACTAGGTTTACTAATAAGATTCTGTCGATAATGAGAGTCCAAAGAAGAACATTTCATTAAGGTTTAAGCTTGATAATGAAATAGATATGATTCTGTTGATTTTATGTCCTAAAACACTAACTAGTTGTTTAACTATTAATAACTTCTGTGTGATGCAATTCTGTTAGGGTTTTTCTGCATATTCGTCTTGTTGATAAAGAATGGATAATCCTTAACTAGGGTTTATATTTAGTTTAAAATATTAGAATTAAAACTGGTCAAAATCTGACTAAGGTTCATACCCTGACATATATAATATAACTGTAGCTACACAAGTCCTGCAACGAGGTTAATCATACTATCGATACTGTAATATATTTAATTGCATCTTAATACTGTTTCCTTTGACTGTTTAAACACATTGTACTCCCGAGAATACTTACTGTAAACATGAACCCTAATTATCTATTTTAACTATTGCAATTTAACTAGGCTTGAGAATTTCAATAATACTATTTCTTGCGATATTACTATTGTATAACATGCATGGAAATACCTTTTCATTACTGCAGTAATGCTAAGAAAGAATGCTGAAACACAGTAACTCTTAATAATCTACTACTGATATTCAAGGATTACTATCTTTTACTGAATTAATTACTACTCAGACATAATGAAAATAAACATAACATACATTCATTTATACTAAATAAACAAACAGGAGTAGGTGGCAGAACCTGTTTCAAACTATGGACAACAACAACAATGGGAGGTTGTTCCTCCCTACCAACTCCTGGAGAGTGCCTAGACAGCACTTCTCAGGACCCCCGAGCTTGCTCTGGTCTCCCTATCTGGAACTAGGTGCAGCCAAATAATTCACTCAGCCCAAACAGCTATAATGGAACCAAGTTCCTACAGCATCCCTCTCAAACCACTTCCTTACTGTATTTCCCACTTCCTCAATGGGATTCCTGAATAGCATTCTTCTGAATGTATTCTCCCCCCAGAACCACTGAACCCCAGCTCAGTTCATTGAGTACTATTTAAAAGATTGCCTAGGTCTTTGTTGGGTTAACTGTCATTAATGAGCCACCTGCTCAGATTCCACTTTCTTGGGGAATCATGACCCCAAATATAGGGAAGTTGCCACCTGCAACTTAGGAAGTGTTTGAGGATGTTGCCACTTGTCTTTTGCCTATCCACCTAGTTCCCTCCACCAGTTTGACCAGTAACCTCTTTTAACAGCTCTCCCATGCTGTTGTCTCCATAATTTATTTATTAATAATAAAATATTCTGATTTACATTCCAATTCTAGTGACTCTGCTGAGTCATCAATTCCTACTTAGCATTAAATTTAACATAATGTCTCAGGAATATAATAAAAATAATTACATTATTTTTATAAAATTGGGGTATGTGACATCATGTGTCTCAGAACCAAGTGGCTGCTCCACATACACTTCTTCTTCAACTACACCATTCAAGAAAGCTTTCTTTAAATCCATCTAGTGTATCTTCTATTTCATCACTTTTATATTTCTCTATGCTGCCATCTGCAGCATGCTTGATCTTGATAGATCCATATGGAAGTCATAACAAACTTCCCTTCAGGCCTTGGGACTACATCCCAAATATCATTCTTCATGATCGATGGATCATGGCATTCTTTCAATATCCTGGGAACTTAAATATCTTCAATAGATAATTTTGTTGCTGAACAAATGTTGTAGTTCTTCTTTTGTAGGTGATGGCATACGATCTTTCCTACACAACACGTTAAATTGCATGATTAGAAAAACATCTCATAGTTTTCAGAACAAATTCTTACACATAAAGAAATATGTCATACAGTCATGCAATTATCTTAGCCAATGCTTCAATACAACATTTATCCATATCTCGTAACTTTCTAGATGCCTTCCAATCTCTACCAGAACATTGTTAAGAGTGTGCACAACTCCCAACATGTCAGCAAAGAGGTTTCATTCTAGATAAGTAGCAATGGAATGTTGTACAGTGCCATAGGCCACTTACCCATGCATATTAGTAGTATACTGTTCATCAATGCAACTATTCTAATATGCATAATACACAACCTAATTCTAGGAACATCATTAGATACATTATTGAACAATATTATTTAAACAATAAAATATGCAAGTAATGACAATTCAAATACTTATCTTTGTTTGTTTGTTGGGTTGACTCCCTCTCAGTCTTTGCTTCTTTTCTGCAACTCCATTCTTATGTGGATTGTGAGAAGTGGTCAACTCCCTCTGAATATCTGCATCCTTGCAGAAACTACTGAAGTGTGCTCCTTTGCTTTCTTGCAGGAACAACTAGAGTGTGCTCCCTCTTGATCTTTGCGTCCTGGATTACCTGTCCTTGAACTTACATCCATACTTAATCACTTTGCATGCTTATTAGTATCATCATTGTGTTATCCTTGAGGTCTCATACATAATCACACATTTATTACTATAATCTTAATACTATCAAAACACAATAATCTTAAACATGTATATTCATGATCATTCATAGATAATAAACATTAGTATTCAAGGTTTCAGGGAACTCTTCTTTTACTCATACATATTCTTATTTGATCATAGTACTCTTCTGGTTAGTTGAATCATCAATCAAGATAAGAGATATAATATGCATAAAACCCGTGATTATTCAAACCTATACCTTCACGATTGTTCTGGTTAGTCATATCATCAATTATGGTAAGAAATATAATATGCATACAACCATGATTATTCAAACCTATGACTTCATGAATAATCATTATCAACAACACAACAGTATAAGATCCTAACACAAGGTAGGATTCTAGCTTGATATAGGAAAAACATACCTGGATTAGCATGCTAGCTAGTTATGTCTAACATACCCGCATAATGTCTTTTGGTTCTCTTCAATGACTTGTGCTAGTAACCTGCATGTCTCATAAATTAACCATTGTAGAACCAAGTTATACACACCTCGAAAGTAGATCTTTTATGTGATCCATGACAATGGATGAATCTTTGTCTTCATGTCACCATGAGCATATGTTCTTGAAGTAGAACATGATTTGACTTTCTTGGTGTACCTTTTTGTGTTAGCAAACAAAATAAACCTCATACAACATCACAATGCATTAGTACAATCATAAGTGTCAAAACCTTAATCAATGAATATCTTCTATTAAGGTGATACGACAAGTCCAGTAATTAATCAAGATTGTACTGTAATGATATGAAGACAAACATATGATAAACTTAACCATGAAACATACCTGTAAGCCATACCTATCAAGATTGCTTGTAATCTTCTTATGGAAGGCTCTAGCCTCATCTCCCTCTGAAACAGGAACTTCTTCACTTAAGTAGGTGACCAATCCATCTTCTTCTAGGATTAACCCAATCCACTTGATTTGCAAGAACTGGACCTAAAGCTGGATTATGGTTTGTCAAAGAAACCCCAAAAATTCAAACTTTGAATTTCAAACTTTCGAAAGGATAGAAATATGCGCCTTGATGAGCTGATCAAGTAGGTATATTCAGGATTTGAAAACTGCAAAATTTCACCCCTCGAAATTGCCTTTTAGATTTCCGGATTCACTAGGGAGGATCCTGAATTAGGGTTTGAGTTTCCCGGAGCTTCACCCAACCAAAATATTTGATTCAAAACTCTAAGCTTCAATTTTTCTGAGGAGCTTCCAGCCGTGGTCACAGATTTCCAAAATTCCATTTTTTTGCAGAAGCCCTAATTTTCCATCTTTCCGATCAAAGTCCCGAACTGGGGTTTGAACAAGCTCGGCCTTCTACCCAACCAAAAAATCTGATATTGGTCTCTAAATTTCGATTTTGATGAGTAGCATCCAGCCGTGGTCTTCGATTACAAAAATTCAAACTTTCTCCGAAGCCCTAAATTTCGTAAGCCATGAATGAAGGTACTCAAAAATAATTTTGTTTTGATAGAAATATGTACCTGATTATTTCTAGTGTAACTCTGAACTTTTCAATCCACAGGGTTTGAAAATGTTTTCTGCGATATCTCGACCTATTATCTTTCCATCGCGACAGGTTTGACCTCAATTGGATTCTCTAAGAGAGAGTTATACCACGTGTCGCAACATGACCTGTTTTTGGTATAATACAGGCGAGCGAACTTGTACGGCATGCCACGTGTCAATGTTTCAACTTTGGCCTCTGAACAATTTTCTTGAGATATCCTGACCTGTTATATTTCGAACCCGACAGGTCTGACCTCAATTGGATTCTCTGAGAGAGAGTTATGCCAAGTGTCGCAATGTGACCTGTTTATGGGATAATACAGAAGAGAGAACTTGTACGGCGTGCCACATGTCACTGGTTCAACTTCGGCCTCGGAAAATTTTTTATGAGATAGTGCAGTTTGTGTACTACCTGTCACTTTTTATGAAATTTCATTTGGAGCTTCCTATCCCAAGTTATGACCTTTTTCCCAAGGTCACCTAATTTTGACTCAGATCTGGAAGAGGCTGAAACCCTATATTGTACAGATCATAAATCACAAAGTACAATGAGTTAGAGGTTTTACTTTGGACACAAGGTACATGGGGATCTTATATTCGACCTGTAAAAGTTTCAGATTTGAAAACTTCCCCAAAACGGATTTATAGTGAAAGTGCTACAATGACTGGTTTTGTTATATCAAGCCCTAGCATCGTAAGTGCAACAAGTGTCATACATGCCATATCATGCCTTCTTTCAGGCTAGCTCTGATACCATGTTAAATTTTCAGAATTTACTTAAATCTAATCTAGGATCTTAAATGAGAGAACAACATGTACAGCAAATCTACAGCATATCAATCATGGACACAATAATGCAAGAACACAAGAGACACAGAGTTTACTTGGGGAAAACCATAAAGGTGAAAAACCCCAATAACTTCCTCAGAGAGAGCAATGATACAACCAGAATACAAGAGATAGTCTTCCCCTAGCAGCAGAGCCTCCTCCTCCACAAGTGCACCACTCTCCCAAGTGTGAGTGAGAGAATAGAATGTGTAAAATGAGAGAGACACACTCTCTATTTATACACTAACTTGACTTGATCTTTACTCAACTAGGTCGGCCTCAACTTAACCACTTAACATAATGCTGACTGGGCCGACCCCCATTAGGGTGGTCTAATAACCGTTTGACCCACATGGCCAACACCCAATAGGATGGTCTAATAACCCTTTGACCCACATGACTTATACAGACCCAACCCCAACAAGGTGGTCTAATAACCCATCAAGTATAAGTTACGACACTTCCGTAGAGAGGAATAATAACATCTCTATAGGAATACAACCACTTCCGTATAGAGGAAAATAACATCTCTATAGTAATACAATATACATATATGTGAAATACATTCCGAAGTTACATATACATCAACACATCCCTCTTAGGCTCTAGGTAAAAATACTTGGTTGAAACCTTAGTTGCACAATCCAACAAACCTAGAAATGTTCCATTAGTAAATATCTTTTATCATCACTAGATTCAACTCTTGCATGGGATGTAATAGTTGACCAAGAAAGTCTATAAAGTATTGAAAAGGGTGGAGATGCTCGCTACAGATGTCAATGGTTTGAAGCAACAAATAATCCCATGAAAACCAATATAGGTGTTTCCCACAATAGTAGCAGCAACAATCTCCTTTGATAGCCAATTGTCCAGATATGTGTATCTCTCTCTCCTTGAATTTGAATCACCCAAAGTGCTAATTCTGTGCAAGAAGAAGGCGAATATGAAAATGCCCTCTGGACTAATTTATGCTAATGTAATATTTTCATCATTTGAAAAATCATCACTAATTTTCAACTTTGGTTCCTTATCAACCTTGACCTTGTTTTTTGTGCATATTTCATAATATATGTCTACTTCTTATAACTTATTCAATTGTGTGCATGTTGTTGGTTTCTTAGAATTTCTTCTAGGTTTACCTACTTTTGGCTTATTAGAAATTTTTCCAAATTTCCATTTTGTGAATTACTTGGCCTTTTCCCTACCCATGGAGTGCAAGACATGTTGTTTGTTAGGAAAGGATCTCCAAAAGAATTGTTGTGTTAGCATTGAGGTGTTAGGCAAGAATTCCTAGATAAGTGAATAATGCATTAACATTCTACATTCTTGGAACGCTAGATTTATGTGTGCATGTGATAATAAAAGCATAAACAAGTACTAAAAGATATTTCATGAATTGCAAATGACTCATTATGTATGTTTTGAGTTGGATTATGAGATTGATCATATATTTTACTAAACAAATTTTGGAAGCCCTGGTGTTGTTGAATGAAATTACAAGTTATAAACAATAGCGATTTGTAAAATCAGGAAAAGTTCGAAGAGGGTTAGGACAGGGGAGACGAAATGACGTGTAAAAAGAACTCAAGATTTAGAAAAACGTGTTTGAAGATTATGAACACCGAGGATGGTGTTATCCTTAAGGGGGAAAGGATGTAACATCCCTCTTCATACCCTATCTTTTTGTAATGTAAAGGGCACATGGTTGCTGGTGAGGAGCTCAAGGCCAAGGCCCCACCAGATAACCTTACAAGCATTTGTATGTATTTCCTAAATTGTAAAAATGGTTCATAGACTAGGCGGAGACATGAACGGCAAGAAAGCCATGAGAGTCCAATGGATGGTGATAGGTCGTCAATCAAACAAAAGCGTAGATGAAAGGTGCAAAGTTTAATATTCACCGATATGCTTAAAATAAAAGTATTATCTTATAAGCAATAGGATAAACCCTAAGATTAAACAAAAAAGAATGAAATCTTAGGGGAAGCAGTAAAATCACACCTATTCACTCATCACGTATTAACTAAAAAGATGTGTTTCTTTTTATACACTTAAATGTACACAGTCCTTCCTAGACAACTACTACTTTAACAAAGTGTTAAAGGATGTAGTAAAACCTCCTAGACATACTGAGGGTATGTGAGAGTATGTACTTAAATAGTGTGCATGAACACTCTTGTAAGTCAGAAGACTTATCCATAGTAATATGTGTGCACACATATTATAAATACTTATAAATAGATCAAAACATTAAAAATGGAGAAGAAAGTACTTTTAAGATTTATAAATACCTTATATGTCTATATAGAGACATAGGTGCAAGAGAAAGGGGCATAGTAAAATGCACCTTCAGGTAAAAAATGAGAAATGTATACTTCAAATATTATACATATGTAAACTAAGTATTATCAATTTATGATTATATTTTTATTATCTAGAACTGTCTAAGTATTAACACCTTTATGATAAAAAGACATTACTTTACATATAAAGGTTATATAGGAAAAGATGTGGGAACATAGTTATATTTATATAGCTAAGGTATATTTATATACTAACTATGTGTAACGTCCCTAAAAATAGTAAAAATATAAAAAAATTTCTCCACAGCTGTATTTCACTAAATAAGAACGGATGTTAAGCAAATTAACTTCAGCATTGATAACATTCTTTTCTAAACTGAGAATAAATTGTGACAATCAAGCTTGAGTCCTAAATATACAAATTCCTACTGTCGTGAAAGTGAAGTCAAAGAAAAAGAGTGAACTTTTAATGCAGCATTATATATACTTGAATGTTATTACTTGGTTTTCTTCCAAATGCATCAATGTTTGTCAATACAATTATGAACACTTTAACTGATACTACAGGTATGGTGGACCCAAGTTGGTGACCGTTGGGGTCTAAGATGAGATGATTAGTTTCTTTGAGGGGACAAAATTCCTTGGCAGAATACCGAGAGGTAGGATGAAAGAAAATGGGTAATCTGGACTTACTTAGCATTGTCACTAATGCAATTGAATACTTGTGGTTTTCAAGTATAACTCTCGAGCATTGATCGAAATAATCTACTCTACCTCTCTCAACGACATATAAGTCTTGGGTTGACGCGCTCAGAAGAGTGTCACCTTTCGTGTGGATACATCTTGGTTGAAAATGAGAGAGAAGTGATATTTGCACTTCTATGGACCTTTGTAATTTATGGGTCAACCCTAAGTGGGGTTCATGGTCTTGGTTCTAATGTAATGGGGAAATTTGTCAACCTTGAAATGGTTCTAAACTATAGCGCGTGGGTTTTTCATATGAAAAAATGTGGTAGGTGGTGGGAGTTAATGCTCCTCTACGAAAATCGTAAACCTAGCTTGCCAGCTATGGCAAGGGTTTTACTATTGGGTTTTCTACCAATGATTTCCAAAATTGTGGTTCATTTCTCTGTTCGCAAGGGGTGTGAGGAGTGTTGGTACTCAAGCAAATTCTTATGGAGGCCGTTCTACCTGGAGAGAAATGATGGTGATGGTAGCTCTACAGGTAAACTCTCTGGTTTTGGATTTCTTACTATAGTAGTTTGTAAAAAATACGTTTTGTCACTATTCGAAAACTAATGTCTGTGTTGGATTATTGTGGGTGTTCATAGGTGATGGCTGGTCCTTCTTCCCTATGTGGCCAATGTTCTATGATAGCGAAATCGTGACTGGGTAAGTCCAGTTTCTACCATTTTATATTTCTCCTCTCGTCTCTGTGGGGGTTTTACCATTGGCATTTAGAAAATATGGGGGACTTGGTGCCCATTTGGGTTTCTTGCTATGGTTTGTTGGTCCCTTGGGTCTCCATTTGGCTAGACCACTGCATGAATGTATCTATTGTTTAAATTGGTAGTAGGGGTTTTGGTAGAGACTATAACTTAAATCTCTAGACATAGTAATGTAATGTATTGTGTAACAACCACGAAATCTGTATGGTTTATGGTGCAATGTATGAGGTTTGGCCCTTGCGTTTTTAATCAGGGCACTCATGGTTTATTGATACTTATGTGGTCTCTCAACGGGATGTGAGGATTTGGAACTAGTAATAAAATTCCTAGATTTGAAACACAGCCTTTCTTTTGGCAATGTTTATGTGTCGTGATTCCTCTGTCTCGGCGTTAATTTCTAGTAGAGTTAAAAATACTTGTATGTGGATGAATCTCTTTTCGGTTCTCATGGCTAAATATGATTCTATAAGAATTAGGGTTTGAATCTTTGAAGAAGAGATGTTCTTATGTGATCTCTGCATTTTTGCTTTCTATTGGCTGTAAATATGAGTAGAGGGATGGAATCGACCTCTGTTTTGCTTGTCCATAAGTAACACTACATTGTGTTTTAATGTGGGTTTCCTGTAGCTATCGTTTTAGAGTATGAATGTGGTCTCTATGTGATTCGATCAAGTAAATCAAAACCTGTGGAAGCAGTGGAAAGAATAAACTAGTGTACTGTTTTTAGATGCAAAGTTTCAATGGGTAAAATACCTGTAGTTTCGTTTCTGTTTAGCATTACGGAAAAGCAATCATGGTTTTCTCTTTATGTTGAGAATACTTGCTTGTCTGCAGGTAGTAAAACATCATGGGTAATGATAGTGGAAAGAATTTCTGTAGCTATTGTTTTAGTTTATAAAAGCGACCTTTGTGTGAATCGATTACTGTAGCTAAAAAGAATGGTAAATGGAAATTTAACTTAGCGCATTATTTAAATACAGAGCTTGGATGAGTAACAGACTATGGGTTTCGTTCTTCTGTTTGGTGTCTAACTATCTCGAACTGAGGTCGTGGTTTTAAGTTTGTTTGTTTTTGAATTGATGAATAAACTATCTACCTACATGGAGTTGTATGTAGAGTTTGATTTGGCAGGGGTATCGCCTAGTTTTTAAAACTTGCAGCTCTTGTTTTCTAATTAGAGTTTTAACTCAAGAAATGAGAAGAACCTAGAGTTTGTGCTTTCTTGGGAAAGATTACTACGATTTACATACTAAGAAGTACTTTCTACAGTTTGATAAAAGTTTGTGAAATTCAAATGGGAAACAATTATAATAACAGATATCCAACTTCATTTAAAAGAGGTAACAATAAATAAAATAATCAAATATGCAACCTAGACTACTCTAGCAAAGACTAGCTTCAACTAGGCCTGCTAGATTTTCTCCCTGGTTTTGGGGTAGAACGTGAATGTAATATACATGGAAAATAATGATCTAATTTCCTATAATAGAAATCTGGAAATAATTAAATGGCCCGTACCTATAGATTGGATGCTTGGTACTTGATTCCTGCTTGCTTTTACCTACACACTCAATAACTTATTAATACAAAACCTGTGTGAATGATTGCCCTTGATGACATAACTGCAGGATTACCAAGTTCCTCCCAAACATGATCCAACGATCACTTCTGATTATGTACGGATCCCCCCGAGCTGGATTCCAACATGCAAGAATGAGGCAGAGGTCCTTAAGCTACAACTTGTTTAGTTCTGGAATATTTTTGGGGCCAGTTTGCTTTAGTTTCTTGGAGCAGAAAAACTTCCTTTGATTACCATAGGAGAATGATAATGAAAATATGAGATCCTCAAACTTGGGATCTGTCTTCTTAAGTAGGTGATCTTGAATTATGGTTGTTGAAGTAATTAGTTTCTTGAAATTACATAATTAAATAGTTTAAAAGATATTATTTTAATAATTAATTGGTCCTCCTTTGAACTACGACTTTTCACTCTTTTAACTATAAGTGACTTGATTCAAGTCTTCCATAATAATTAAAAATAACAATTATTATGATGACAATAATTATAATAACCATAATTATATTTCACTTTGTCTTTTAATACATTATTAATAACATTAATAATGCATAAAACATCAGTATACTTCATAAATAAATAGGGAAACATTATTATTAAAGCTTTTTATCAATGAAATTAGCCTTGAGGCTTTTATACATGTTATACATAGGAGACTAAAGGTAATTATCTTTTAATTAATTATGTATCTTTACAAGCTACTTCTTTTTAATCCATTAGGGACAAGTCCAAAACTTAGGACGGTCTCTGTAACATACCCTTTAAGCTGGAAAACATTTTATGTTTAGAAACATTAAGATAACTTTTATTGTAAAGTTTGTATTGGACAGGTGTCCAAGGATGACTATAATTTGCACAATATATATTTTTAGTTAATAAATAAAATAGGAGACAAACACCTAAGAGGACTGTTGAAAGAGTGGTTATTGATCCACTAGGTGGAATGGAATCTGGGGTAGAAGGAAATGGACAAGTGGCAGCATCATGATGCAACTAACTAGATGTTGGTATGGGACAACTCCCTTGAAATGTTGTCATAGTGCCCTGAAAGATGGGACTGGAGCTTGAGGCTCATTTATTCCAAACTGACCACTAAAAGACCTAGGCAGTCTATATAATAGCCATCAAATATTGAACTGAGGTTCATCACTTTTCCTGATGAGGAAATTTACCTTGAGGTTTTGCTGTGTTTGCACCCAAGAGATTTGATGAGGGGATATGCTGTTGTTGATCATGTTGTGAGTCTGCCAAACTCTTATTGAGTTCAGGAGTTTGATGCTGAGTGGAGAAGGCATTTTTGAGGAGGTTGATACCGAGTGGAGAAGGTATTTTTTAGTGCCTTGCTTCTACACAGATTCCACCCACAAACTAGATCAGTAATCAGGCTCGGGGGTTCATTTGAAGTTAGCAAGTTGAGCTACTTCTTCTGAAGCAGGTTGGGAGGAACAGGCCTCCTTGGGTGTTTGTCGGCCTATTGTCTTTTATAGGTTCTATCGTCTTATCTGTTTTTATTTACCAATTCTGTTAAGCATAATTTCTTTGTATTTTAAAGTTTTGTTTTTCTACTATGTTTTACTGTTTAGTTCATCAAGTTCATTTCAGTTATTCTAACTATTTTAATGATTCTGCATAAATCGAAGTAATTAAACAAATGATATCTACATTTTTCCCCATGCAAAGGAATAGCATCGTACTCTAGTACAGAGATAGATTAAAAATAAATAAGTGTGATAGGAAATAGCCAAGTTAATGAGGAGATTAAATTATTTTGATTTCTCAAATTCCTACTTTTTGTTAAATTCCTGTATTTACATTTCAGTACTTTTATTAGATATTATCTTTAGTTAGCTGTATTCCCAATTTATATATAATAATTCTGTTATAAATATCTCATTTTTTCCAAGTAATTATGTTTTCCGTTGTGATATTATAGGATTTATTTAACCATACTCAGCAGTAAAATGTTCTTGTCCATGACAGCATAAATAAAGATTTACTTTTAAATATAGTAAAATGATAGTCTTCTACGGACATCAATTATTTTCCATTTATTTTCATGCTTACTTTTTTACATAGTTTTACACCATGAATACAGTGGAAATCAAGGGCTCTTTATATAAAAGAATTACATTGGAAACAGGATCAAGTTATAAACTCAACATTTCACAATAAAGGACCTGGTTATTATTACCAGTTTGAATAGCAGTATGTTGGAAAATTCTTTTAAACAGTAGACCGATTCCTTTTAAAAAGAAAATTACCCAGACCTGCAAGCTCAATTCTCATCATCATAGAAAAGACCAAAAACAAGAAAACATTCACCCTTAAACATGCATGTAGATCGACTAGTTAAGGTTGAGCTAACGAAACTATTGTAGCAGATTTCAAATAAAATAATGAACACAGGCTTATTACCGAGACCTCAACTTAAGCATTGTTAAGTTTTACTTTCCAAATCAAAGACTAAACCCTATCACTGGAACGCTTCCCTATTTCTTTAAAACGCAGCAATAGCTTCATAAACAAAACGAAGCATGTACAGATTTTAAGCCCTTTCATCAATTTCATTTATTCATTGTTCTAATAAACAAAATAGTCATATTATCGTTTCATAGAAACATTATACTTTCTCATATCATCGACGAAAGGACACAACGATAGCAACACAAGTCTCATAACCTCATTCTCAGGTTCCAAACTTGGTAGAGCTCAACTATTAACGTACAGGTTACAAAATGAATAAAAAACTTCATACAGGCCATAAGCCTACAGCAACCGACACATCGTTTTCAGATTTAAACATTTACTTTCTATCTTTATCCATTTACAAAGGAAAAACGATAACAGTAGTCTTGGAACAAAAGTATTGTTTTATTCAAGTCTGAAGGTAAAACCCAGTTTTACAAAACTGTTACATTCGAAACAAGAAATGAGTTCACAAAACTCTCTGAGTTTTTAAAACACATTCAAACAAAACATATTAAAGACGACCACCATCCTCTACACAAGGTCTCAAGACATTTTCGAGGCTTATCGGTTGGTAAATCTTTCCAACCTTCAAACTGCCAGATTCAAGAAGCCATTGCATGGTTAAACCTACAATAATAGTTCAAGAGTGGTTAAAACATTTTCTCAGAAGACAGGATTTAGTATGGAAACTTTCAATAAATGATAACACTCATTTTTAAACATTACAGTGAAGGAACTAAGCACATTACCTTTCAAGTGTTAGCCTGGAGCAACAGCGAACACCTTACGGTTGCAACTGCAACGAAATCTCCCATTCGTCAAATACAGAAGCTGACCCAAACTATTTCTTTAACACGATGTTGCAGTACCGGGAAAGGGGGCAACCCTTGCAAGATCATGACCATTCTTTTCAAACCATGTATCTTTTGGAACAAACTCTCAACAAATCAGAGTATCGAACCACCCAAGGATTAAACTCCAAAATTGTTCACGAGGTTTTCAACACTGAACAAACTAGAAGAAGCTTGGCTCCATATTATACAGAGATCACAAGATCGAATCTCAGGGACTACGCCTCCACAGGCCGAACAACCCAACTACAAACCCTCGTCCTATCGGCCTCTTGCAGAGCTCCTACCTTCGAAGATACTTTTATTTCGATTTAACCAGATCTGCTAGCAAATGTTCATTGGGACTAGATTCCAAATTCTTGACATTGTCTTCTTGGATCTACCAGGAAAGGAGCATCCCCAGTGGTCAGTAAGTTCTTCAAGATTTCTAGGAAGAATGGATGGTCTCCTTTGATTCCCCAAGACTTGAACCCACACTTGCTTAGAAAAATAACATTCTAAGAAAATGTGGTGGGAATTTTCCTCGGCAAGTTTACACAAAGTGCACCTTGAGGGACCTGCTATTCCCCTGGCTCTGAGATTTTCCGATGTTAACAATTTGTTGTGAGCTAGTAGCCAGAAGAATACAGTTATTTTGGGGATGCCATTCGAGTTCCAAACTTTCCCCCATATATTGTGAACCAGAGAATTGGAGAGGGTGAGTTTTTCATAGCCGGCCTTGACTGTATATGTACCTGCTTTCTCCCATCCCCGAAGATCTTTTTCTTTTATGTTTACCGAGGCTTTCCCATGCAGGAATTTGAGAAAGATTTTATAATCGCTTTTGAGATTAGCAGGGGGACTCATCTTCTTCCATCTCTTCCATTCTCTAGTGTCCTTCCATATCATGAGGTCTTTTAGCTTTATGATGCCCATATTTTGCAGCCAATCTCGAATAGAGTCTAGACATCTCATTTTTCCAAGCGGCTTGTCTCCATTTATACTGTGGGTCCAGAGATTTATTCTTTTCCCATTACCAGGGATCCAATAGAGATTTTCAGTTATTAAAGCAGCTGAGGAGGAGATGAGTCCCCATATTGTTGTTCCTTTTTTGATATTTGGTTTCTCGAGGCATCTTAATCTTGAGCTTCTTGAATATTTTCTCCTTATTAATTCCTTCCACCATTCTTTCTTTCCAGAAACAATCCTCCATGCTAAATTGGCACCCAAATCTTTGCTTACTAATGTAGGCTCATGAATTCCAAGCCCTCCTCGCTTTTTCTTTTCTTCGACCGTCTTCCAGTTTATCAAGTGGAATTTTTTTATTTTGAGTCTTTCCCCCTTGCCACAGGAACTTTCTTATCTCTGTGCTAAAAGCATTCTGGATAGAGACGGGGGCCAACATAATTGTTGCTGTGAATACAGGCAGTGAGGAAAGGACAGATTTTATCAAAGTGACTTCCCAGCTAAATTCAACCAGTGAGTTCCCCACGAATTTATTCTATTTTTGAATTTCTCAAGGATAGGAGTCCAAATGGAGGAGGTAGGATTTTTGAGAGAGATGGGAGTGCCAATATATTTAAAGGAAGACCAGTCAAGGTAGGGTTTAAAATCCAATATGGCTGATATGAGTCTAACAGTGGCAGGCCAACAATTCCAGGTGTATATATTGCACTTGTTTTCATTGGTTTTGCCCCCGGAGGTCTTAAGGAAAAGGTTAAGAGTAGTTTTAAATAGAGCAGCAATTTGGGGAGAAGCACTGCCAAGGAGAATGGTATCGTCGACAAACTGAGCATGGTTTATAGCTGGTACATTTTGGGCGTAGGAAATACCCGGGAGAGATGCTGAAGCTAAGAGGGAATTGAGTTTTCTGCTTAGGGAGTCGGCCATTATGACAAAAAGGAAGGGAAAGAGAGGGAAACCTTGCCTCAGTCCCCGAGAGAGGCGAAAAAAGTAGGAGGGTCTGCCATTTAGGAGAGGATAGATCCACGGAGCTCCTATGCAAGCTTTCACCCAGCTAACAAACTTTCTATCAAAGCCAAATTTTCTCAAAACAACATAGATAAAGACATGTCTAACTCTGTCAAAGGCATTGGCCATGTCTAGTTTAATAGCCATACCTGCGTCCTTGTTCTGCTTACTTGAATGAATAGCCTCTTGCACTAATAAAATGTTATCATATATTTGCCTGCCTGGGATGAAGCCGCCCTGATTAGGTGAAATTATATTAGGAAGCAGTTTCTTGATTCTGTTTGCTATGACTTTGGTGAGAATTTTATAGGAAGAATTGCAGAGCGAAATAGGTTTGAATCTTCCTATAGAAGTGGCCTTTTTCTCCTTCGGGATTAGAGCTATGAAGGAGGTGTTGGTGCCTCCTCCTATCTTCTCTCGATTCCTGGTCCAATTTATCATTCTGACAAGATCTCTTTTCAGAAGATGCCAACACTTTCTGTAGAAGTGTATGGAGAATCCGTCTAGGCCTGGAGATTTTTCCGGGTGTAGAGACCAAACAGCTTTCCTTACTTCTTCTTCAGTTACCTGTTCCATGAGCATATTGTTATCTTCGGCTGAGATGAGGTTGTGAATGTCTTGACACATTATATCCATGTCTGCAACTGGCGGCTCATCCTCCTCCTTGTAGAGAGACTCAAAATGGTTTTTGACTTCATCCTTAATGATTGTGGGGTCTTCTATCTTCCTTCCATCTTCTTTGATTAGGTAGAGAATGTTGTTTTTCCTATACCTTTCCTTACACTAAGCATGATAAAACTTAGTATTTCTATCTCCATATTTGAGCCACAGGCATCTTGATCGAAGTCTCCATTCCTCTTTGTCTCTTCTAGCCGCCTGCCGAATTTGAGCTTCGAAGTCATTTTCTTTCCTCAACATGGCTTCAAATATCAGGTTAGTTTCCATTTGATCTTGCAGAATTTTCAGTTCCCCTTGCAGAGTGATGACTTCTTCTCCAGCTCTCTTCATGTTTTGTTTTGCCCATCTTTTTAACATTGTCTTAATGTTTTTAGGTTTGGTCTCCCATATATACCCTGGGGAGCCTGGAATAAACTGTTTCCAAATTGCTTTGACTTCTTCAAAATAGTCTTCATACTCCAGCCACACTGGATTATATCTGAAGGGAAGGGGACCGAGGTTTCCGGGGAGTGAGAAAAAAAGAGCAATAGGGCGGTGATCAGATGCAGTAGAAGCCAAAATTTTGGAATCGGGCAAGAGGGGTTTGCTTAGAAAGGATGAGCTGAGAAGAAATCTGTCAAGCCTAGCAGCAATATGTCCTGGTCTAGTTCTTTTGTTATTCCAAGTGTAAGTTCCATGCAGGGGTTTTATATCCACTAGGTTCCAGGATGCCTGAAGATCTTCCAGTTTCTCTCCAAACTAGTCTCTGACCTTCGAACCTCCTCTGCGTTCATTTGCACTTATTGTGGCGTTGAAATCTCCAGCAACTATTCAGGGAGAGGGATTTCTACCAAGTTGTAGATCTATTAGATCTTTCCAAAAATTATCTTTGAGCCCATGGAGCGTAAGCCCATACACATTTCCTATCCAATATTTTTCATTATTTGACAGATCTTCTAATTCCGTAAAGAGCCAACTTCTATTATTAAATGAAGAGTTACACTTGAACTTACCTTTGTCCCACCAAGTGATGAGCCCTCCCGAGGCTCCTATGGAGTTGACTGCTATTCCTTCTCCTTTGGGCCAGATTTGAGTTAATATTTTGAGACAGTCTGCTTCCTGCATTTTAGTCGCCTGGAGCATGAGTATTGTGGGGGTTTCCAACTTTTTGATTCTTTTGATTGCTTCCGTCTTTTTCTTACCTCCTAAACCTCTGCAATTCCAGGAGACTATCTTCATTATTTTTTAGAGTGGTTGGGCACTACTTTTTCCTTCTTTTCCTCTGCCATTCCTTGATTTTTCTTTTTGCTGGATAGAATTCTTACATGCTGGTCAAGACTGGATTGCTTACCCGCCGCTTTGTCTCGAGCCGTTTCTTGTTCTATTATGACCTTGTTAAGCTTCTTGCCTTTTTTTGTCTGAGGTTCCATTTCTTCTTCCTTACTTTCTGAGGTTTCTTCTTGAAATAATTTGGCTTTTGCTCTTGTGACTGAGCCACCTAAATCTTTGGATACCTCACTTTCAGGCTCCTCTTGTTGTGTTAAGGATATTATCCAGATTTCCCCTTCCTCTAGTTGTTGATTAGCGGTCTCCTACCTTTCTTCTTCTCTAGCTTTTTCTGTCTCTACCTCTTGTACATGTTCTAGAGCATGAGCCTGCTCTTCCTTGACCACTGGAGATGATAGAAGCTGAAATTTATTGGCTTCTCTAGTTGGATTCTGTTGCTTGTTGGTCGTTTCCTTCTTTTTTGGTGTTGCTGAGGGGATATCCTTTTCTGGGTCAAATGAAAGATCATCAGCTTTTTCGGATTCGTTTCCACTTCGTTTCTTGGGAGGTAGGTTTTCTGATTGGTTTGGATCATCAGCTTTTTCGGATTCGTTTCCGCTTCGTTTCTTGGGAGGTAGGTTTTCTGATTGGTTTGGATCTTCAGCTTTTTCGGATTCGTTTCCGCTTCGTTTCTTGGGAGGTAGGTTTTCTGATTTCTCTCAATCATCATTGTCGTTGTGGGAGGCTTCCATGTTATTTGCCATAAATCACTTGTAGAAGTATTTTTTTTTCTTGAAAGAGATCTTTGAGTACACTACAAATAAATCTGTCCATGTGTATAAATACTTATTTATAGGGTTTCAAATTTGAATATCAATATGACACAAAAAGCCAGCGTGTACGTCGGTTAAGATGAGGTATGTTGGCCCATGTAAGGTGGTTTTGGAATAAGGTAAGGTTAATTAAATTTTTTTTATATCATTAAATTTATTAATAAAAATAAATTAAATTGGAATAAGATAAGATTAATTATTAATTTTTGAATAAAAAATTATCAAAAATAATTAAAAAAATTCATATAGGTTTATAAATTAAAAATTAAAAACTTAAACCTAGATCTATAAGTAAGAGAGAGATCAAATTTATTGAGTTTAAAATTTTAAAAAATAATTACACATCAAGAAAATGGATTCCTCATGGATTTATCTTGGTTAATAAAACGAAATTAAATAGAAAGCCATTCACTTTAAAAAAATGTTTTTAAAACTATTAAATGAGGGTAATGGATTATGATTTTAAGAGAAATTATATGGAAAATAAATTTTCAAATTGAAACCAAATATTATTGAATTAAAAAAATGTACATATATATAAATATTTTTGAAATATTCTTACTTTTGTTTTATTAGTCATATTTAAATATTTAGCCTTTATTCTGATATTGCAATTGTGGGTAGGATGATGGGCACTAGGATGCCTTACTTCAAAACCTATGTCTCTCCAAATGTTTTGAAGCCATCTCCTATTTTTAGTACCAAATTTACTTTTTCAAATGTTTTGAAGCCATCTCTTATTCTTATTGCGTGTAACATCCCGAAAAATCACAAAAAATTTTAAAAAAAATTACCTGACAATTATTGCTTATTTAATGTATGTAGAAATAGAACAATGCCTAAAAGATTATCTTGCTGTATTAAATGCCATGCTGGTTTATAGTATAAGAATTTGCGACTAAAAATATTCAAGCTTATGGCTTGATGTTATTTATGCTCAGCTGTACTATTGCAATTTTCTATTGTTATTGTTATGATTGATGAATCAACTATCTCTTACTAATGTGCTTTTGTTGATTGATGAAGGGGTCCTACGGACACCCCGAGGCTTACTTAGCATTCATGCTAAAGCATGTGAATTCATACTTGTGGCAGTTTACAGGTAAGGATTTAATGTTGCGACAAGTGACCATACAGTTTTTCAGTAATCTCCTTTGTAAATGTTTGAAGAGATAAAACTTTGGGCATTCTACCGGGTGAGAATCTTGGTTCGAGACTTAAAGTCATTGAAGATAAAGACATCTGAAAAAGATGGTTGAGGCAAAGAGTGCATCTTAATTAATGTAATTATACGCTTGTGTTTGAATCATGAAAAGGTCTGTATTGATCATGTCTCAGTTTTGTACTCAGAAATATATATAACTTTCATTTAAGTTTCATGCTGAGCTGTACGTAACTGTCTATCTTTTTACTCCAAGCAATTTGTATAAAATTCTATGTATAATGATTTAATAAGTGTCTAGGGACTATACCCTACGATGATAGTGATAATCTCGATTTAATGACATCTCTTTTATTCACGATACAATAGAGTGTATATGTGTGTGCATTTTCTTAGATTAATTCTATAATCTATTTGCCATGTATTTAAACATTATCGTAATCTATTTGCAACGTATTGAAATATTAACAAACTATTATATAAATAAGCTTTATATAATATGTGTGTGTGCACTTTCGTGACTCTATTTGATACTTATGCAAACAATGTGATACTATCCTAACTTTATGAAACAATATCGTGATAGGGTGGTGTATTACGACCTTACCATAAGCAATGTCCACAGTATTAAACGTTATGATGTGAATGTTAAATGTTACAGGTTGGTAGATGTAACCGTAACCTATGCATTGAATGCATGCAACTTTCGAGATATTGGAGTTCCATCGTGGATGGTGTAAGAGCTCGATAATGTGCCAATATCATGGTGATAACCACCCTTGTGATGATGTGTAGACATACTGGTTCACTAGTTACTGAGCTGGCTCCTTCGTGGAAATTGCAATGATGGCTCATTTAATAAGGTAGATGGCTTTTGGTTTCGTGAATCTAATCAGTGATCTCCACTGTTGATCTGGTAGGGTATTGATGGACTAGGGTTAAACCCTACCTCCATCACATTCATTGTGTTTATTGTGATCTTTGGAATTTGATAGTGGTGGCTCTGTGTCTCGCCAACAGGCATAGGGTTTTTAGGGTTATTTTTTTGCCTGTAGAGGCGTAGCTCCTGCGTTTTGAACTTGTGACCTGTGTAGGTTATAGAGCCGAGCTCTCTAGTTCTTTGTACAATGGATATTTGTTATGGTTTACAGCTTGGGTCTGTTTTCTTGATGTGGTTCGATACCCAAACCAGTTGAGGGTTTTATCTTTTAAAACTGGGTTCATAGTGAAAAGGCCAGGACCTCGACATGGTTGGTGCAGTTCTCGGCACTGTTTATGTTTTTAGATAGTTGACAGCTCGGTGTGTTTTCCTTCTATCTCAACATTTGATGGTATAACAGTTTACAACTGCGATTGCACCTGTCTAGCGTTTTTCTGCTAAATGCCAACTTTGGAAGGTAATGTACTTTGCACTCATTCCTGTAGCTTTCATAATTGAAGATTAACACACTAGTAGTTTATTTGTTTAATGTTGAGTATCGTTTCTTGAAAAGATAATTGTTTTTGACCACGATGTTATTGTTGTTGCTACAGGTGCAGAGATTCAAAGGCTTCTCCAGTTTGGGCATTGAAAGTTGGCTACGGCTACACTAACAGGTAAGCCTCGAAGGTTTCCTTGTACTATGGTTAGATGGGAGTGATGGCCAAATTGTTTATTATGTGGTCTTCGTTTTTATCTCGGCGAGTTTGTATTTCATCAACTTTAGGGTTTGTAAAATGTAAGGGATTGGGGAGGATAGTTCCTCAACCCAAAAGGCACAAGCCTAATCTATTGTAAATGTCGTATGGAGTTGTTCTTTCTCACAGACTTGTGATAATGTAATAAATTATGTTTTCAATGGATAATGACAGATGTTTGGAAAACTATGGAATTTTTTCAGCTTGTACATAGTTCGTTGTTTTTATAGAATGTTGTTTTGTTTCACTCTGATGAATATTCCAGGGTTAGGGTTTGTCTTTGTTTTGGAATGTATAGATTTGATGTTGCTCTTCGATAAAGTCTCGACATTGAACTGATGTTTTTCTATTTCTGTTTAGAATTATCCTACAGACATTTATGTTAACTAAATTCTGGAGATGATATTAAAAATGTGACTGTTTGACCTGTAGGAATGATTACTGTGTAAACGTTTGGTTTTTATGGAAATAAACTCTCGGTTTGAACTATTGCTGATGGTGGGTTTAAGTGTTAACTGTGTTGATTTATGAGAAATAGCACCATGGTTCTTATAAGTTTAAATTTGAAACCTGTGATGAGAATTGGTAATGCTAACTAGATTTTCCACTATGTGATGTTGAAACCATAACCCGGTTCAGTTTAAATTATAAAGATATTCTTTAGCATCTATGTTGCTATCGTTCGGTGATAAATGCAAAAGTTTGAAGGTTTGGTTTGGAAACAAAATATGTAAACCCTAGATTTGTAACAAGAGACTTATGTTCTATGATAAGAAGATTTGTTTGCCATATTAAATTTATAATTAGCATAAATGTAGATGATTCTGTACATGAAGAATTTGTGTTTATTACTAAGCACTATTTCTAAATAGGAAAATGATAACAATATGCTGTATGTTGAGATTCAGATTCTGCAATTGTACGAAATAAACTTATGTATGTTTTTGAATACCATAACATAGAAAATAATTCATTTGAATTTCAGAAGGGAAAAATTATCTATTTATAAACAACTGATATTTATAAAAGGTAGAAAAACATTACTCTAAATTTTGGAATTAATTATTTGTGCATAATAAGGAAAAGGCTGATATAGGAAATTAATAGTAAACAGTAACTCAGGAAAATACATCGTTTTCATCTTCTCATTCACATGGCTACCCTGCCTATCATTTATCTATTCAACTTAATTTGTCTCTGTACTGGAGTACGATGCAGTTCCTATAGCATGGGAAAAAATGCAAAGAATATTTACTTCAGTCATCAATTCTATTCATAATTTTAATTTATTTCTGAAACTAAAAGTAAGGGTAACTAAACGAGAACACATTCTGTAATTTAAAATTAAATACTTGAAATAAATAGATTTAACTACTTAATAACAGATAAACGAATAGAACTTGTAAATGTAGATAGGGCCAGCAAACACCCAAGGAGGGTTGTTCCTCCGAACCTATTTCAGAAGAAGCAGCTCAATTGCTGGCTTCTTGTGAACCCCCTAGCCTGATTACTGAACCACTAAATGGGTGGAATCTATGTACAAGAAAGGCACTCAAAATGCCTTCAGCACTCAGCATCAACCTCCTGTAATAACATGCCTTTAGCAATAAGCATCAACCTCTTGAACTCAATAAGAGTTTTGCAGACTCACAACATGATCAACAACATAGCATATCCCCTCATCAAATCTCTTGGGTGCAAACATAGAAAAATCCCAAGGTAAATTTCCTTGACAGGAAAAGTGATAAACCTCAGTTCAAAATTTGATGGTTATTATATAGACTGCCTAGGTCTTTAGTGGTCAGTTTCGAATAAATGAGCCTCAAGCTCCAGTCCCATCTTTCAGGGCACTATGACCACATTTCAAGGGAGTTGTCCCATACCAACAACTAGTTAGCTGCATCATGATGCTGCCACTTGTCCATTTCCTTCTACCCCAGATTCCATTCCACCTAATGGATTAGTAACCACTCTTTCAATAGTCCTCTTAGGTGTTTGCCTCCTATTTTATTTATTTAATAATAATATATTGTGCAAATTATAGTCATCCTTGGACACCTATCCAACATAAAACTTTACAATAAAAGTTATCATAATGTTTGCTAACACAAAATGTTTTCTACCAAAAAGGGTATGTTACATTGCCTTGGATCATGTTGATTAGGTGGCAATGCTGGAAATCACCATGTTGAAGGTCATTCGTCTATATTTATTATTTAAAAATACCAAGGTTTTTTGTTCATCCAATCGGTATCGGTCTCCTAAATCAGATTTATATGAGTATATTGTAATGTCCCTCGAAATACACCCTATTTTTTTTTCTTTCTTAAGGGTCTATGAATTGTCGTAAAGCACGTGTTTATATAAAATAACTTCAACACTCATCATTTGAAGTGGGGATCCCATTTCGATAGAGTCTTCTTTTATGGTGCAAAGGATTATGGCCCATTAATAGCCTTGGCTTGATTATCTCTTCCAACACCCTTGTTTTCTTTCCATTCAACAATCATAAACCTTCCATAGTAATACTATCTACTTATATTACTTTCTAATCTACACATCCTTAAAACTTGTGTACATGTTCATAACCATATAGAATTTCCCTTTTAAAATTCTCCCTATCAAAAAATTATATTACACTCTATATATTAGGTCCTTGTAATTGCTTCATAGACCCAACAGGGGTGGCACCTGCATTGCCATAAGTTTAACCCCTACATCTATGTGTCCCTATGGCTACAGTCTACCTCAAATTGCAAACAAATCCCATGGGAATGGAATCTTGGTGGATGGTGTTAAAATCCTTCCTCCCTACATTAGTCCCAAGCGTATTGGGTGTTTATATCTAACTAACTTAGTAGGTACTCCAAATCTCTAACACCATTACTGGAATACATGATGAACAATTCCTAGAAAGATCAAGTATATGCTTTCAACATTAACGACAACAAAATTTTCATAGGATCCTATGTCTTTTAAAAGAGAAAACTCTTTACTTCCTACCATTAGAAGACCCAAACGAGGTTTTCCTTTTTCCAGTCTAAAACTCTAGTGAACAAAAGGTCAACCATATTTAGCAATGATTCAAAGCGTCAACCACTAACTGATAGAAGCCATCCATTTCTATTATGAAAATTCAACTTCTAACTGATACCAAGTTGTTTTCCTATGTAGGCTGCATGAGTAAATTGACCTCTAAAAAATAATGATCCATATAGAAAAATGACAATTCAAACTCATCACCACTTGACAAATCCAACACACGCTTATATACCGTGGAACCAAAATAGCTTCATAAGATGTGATTCCTCAATTTTCCATTATCGCCCGCCCTTTTCCTCAACAGAGAGAACCATTCTAAGGCACCAATTCTGAGGATGATTTGTTTTATTTTTCCATTCCATTTTCAATATTTTGTTTGTATTGATCAAAAGGACTTACTCAATTTGACAAATCTTCCCCAATATTTGTTTTTTTTATAAAGTTGCATCCTCTAACTTATTTTCTTTGTTTTATGTTGAGATCTTTGATTATATTTTAATGACATTTTGATATTCTATGATATTCAATTTCTTAGAACTCCAACTATGTGCTTGCATTATCTAATATGTCAGATGGTTTCTTTAAGATTTTAGGCCCTAACATAATTTATCTCAAAGTTATGTCAAAGTTCTCATTTTACAATATGAGAATGGACCACAAGAATTTTATATCCCTATTGTATTCAATGAAAAATAAACAACTGATTTGGACCACCTATCTTTTTCAATACTTTTTCTTGTGTATCTCTTTGAGACTATTTGGTACGCGACATATTTTTCTATTATTCAGCTAGTACCTAATAGGCAGGGCTAGGGAAATAAAGGATTCAATTTCTTTTAAATGTTTCTTCATTGAAAACCATGTGTTAACACCAAAATTGACCCCCTAGGTTGTCGAGAGGGTAATCTTGGGTAACCACTAACCAATCTTTAGTTTACGTTTTTGACCTAACATAAACAGAGAGGGCTCTCTCTTTAACTCACAAAAAGATGGAAATCATCAAGATTTCCAGTAATGAAGAAACATACCAGCATTCAACATTTAAGATATTCAATGAATAACAGGTGTAGAAGATCAGATTTCTGCTGGAGCAAATTGTTTGAAACCTTGGTAAGAGAATCAAGAGGAGAACTATTGGGAAATGTAGTTGAAAGATGATCATAAAACACATAACGATGTACCTGCATAAGATATCTAAACAGAGGCAAGGTAGCCACCCACACACAGTGAGAGAGCTTTAAGGGGTGAAATAGAACAAGAATGAACAATTCATCAATGTAAGGCATCTAACAAGGATGAATTTTACATCAACTTTAGCATAATATAGTTGGTGAAATACACTTTAACTATTACCCTGATCCAAGCATGAATAAAATAACACAAAATGGAATAACAAAGAGAGAAGCACATGCACATTGGAAAAGAAGGAAACAGACTGCAAGAAAGATAACACAGGAATTCTCTGCAAAATAACCCAGCCTCAAACACTGCTGATATATTTAACAATAAAATCTCAAAAATCAGAGCTGAGCTCTCCTAGGCTTCAGCCAAATGATTCACTCGCCCTTAGTTCTTCTATTACAAAGATTATATAGCTTCCTCGAGCCACCTATTCAACCTAATTCTTAACAAAAAATGGTTACAATGCCTAATGGGAGATCACTAATATATATCTGCCTTTATCTTTTCAAAACAGAAATTAAGATATATCCTAACTGCCCTTTTACATTCGGCAACAATTTTCACTAAATAAGAAAATTTGTTACAAAGCAAAAGACAGAAGATATTATAGATGCCCTCCAGGTGGCTGCTCCTCTAACTCTGAATTCTTCATTTATGTTTGGCTGCTCCTCTAACTCTGAATTCTTCATTTAGCTTCATCCATGAAATTGATCCTGTTTAATGTCTGCATCAAAACCCTAAAAAATATCTCTCATAATTTTGGAAATGGCGACGACTGTAGCGACCCCATTTTCCAACTATCCATGCTCAATAGTTCTATTTAAACATACAGTTTATTCAGTTCTTCAGCAAAGGTCTTCTTTATAACTTCTCGCTTCAACTTAAGTGTTATTGTCACAAGACCAGTTTCTGGGGTCCATGGATCAGAGAACAACTTGATCTTTGAAGGAATTTCAAATTTATCAAGCTTTGCACTCTTTGCAACCTCTAAAATTGAACTCTGAACTTCTTTTAATTGCTTCAGTTTTCTGACACAGGTCTGCAAAATACTTGAAAATGATTCCTTCTTTCTGAGCCCAACTTTCAAGAGCTTGATGGGATGGAACAACAAAGCCACTCAATAACTATGGAATGGATCTGCGCGTATCATGACATTGTCCAGATAATAGCTCGCTGCCAAAGCTGCTTCCACCTTTCCCAAAGAAACATATTCCCCATGTTGAAGCTTAACTATGTCTTTTTTATGGTCAATAATTTCAACGCACCCATCAGGATGAAATCTCCCTATGTCACTAGAATTGAAAATGCATACCCTGACTTTATGTAACTCAACTCTTCAAGATGCCAAGGATGCCATTGTCGTGAAACAAGTGGTATTCTCTTCCTGCAAGTTCTGTTTCAGTCTCACCCTATTCAGGAGAGAACAACATGGTTGCCCTCCTTAACATCAACAGGGAGGCGTTTTCCCTCCTTCCATGAGAGCTAGGTCTCACGGCCATAATGCAAAACCCTTTCCTCTTTCTGCGCCCTGGAATGCTAAAGAGTTTATAGAATAAACAACGCTCTCTTTATTAGAATATGATAGCTCCCTGCAAAACGACCCAGCCGTGGATGTTCTGCAAACGTTTCCACAGCTATCGGCTCGGTTGGCACCATTTTGACAGTCCCCCATCTCCGACATTTGACTGAAACCTAAGCAGACAACGGTGGTATCATGCATGCTCTAATTCGGTTTCATGTCTCCCATTGACATAGTGTCAGACCTCCACGAGCCCAATAACTGAACAAAGAACTAAATTTTGACTGGCTGGAGGGAGAAAGAGTTCATCATGGGCTACATCATTCCCCAACTGCAGAAATATGGTGGTAATACTTACTCCTCGGATGCGGGCTGTTAAATCTTCACAGCAAATATCTGACCCTTGGAGAGACGGTGTTCTCATCCTCATCAAGTATGGCGTTAGGGTTCGAGGACTTGGGAAAAAGTCACGTAAAGTAAAACAAATTCACCTTTATACTTCCCCAAATAGCTCAATCTCCAATGATGGTATCGCCCCTACTCAAAGGAAGTTTGTAATACTGCTTATATGGATGCGACGTGCCCATAAAGTGACATGTATGAAGGTGGTTTTCTCTATCACGGACGACACATCTCTTATCCATCGACCTATTTTGTTAATGCGATATGACATGGACCATCCATTTCATCTTTGTTCCTTCATGTAAATGGTCTCTCAAAACCCTTGCCGGAGCTAAATGTTGCTGTCACTTTCTTACCATGGTTTTAACCTTTGCACGATAGCTCGAATTGGGAGATACACTTGGGATCTTCACGCCTGGCTCCCCTTTATCCCAAATGCAAAGCTGAAAACTTTCTTTTACTCATTATATATCTTCTAGCTTACACCATAAATCAAGTAATAAAAGAGAGGTAGGCATGGCGCTTGAAGTGTGGAGGCTATGTGGAGCCCCTTGGCTCGGCTCTTGGTCACTAGACAAGCCTTTGATGCTGGGCGCTTCAACCTTTTGTTTCAATTTTAATTGAAGTTGGGTCCCAATACAAAAACATTAAATCCCTTCTTCATAAAAAACTTAATTAATACTCAGACTTTGGCTTTATTAAAAAGCCCTTCGTTCCATAAACTTCAACCTTTGGCTTTATTATAAATTTTACCCTTCACTTAGGCTATTAAGAATTAAAAGCCTTTTCCTCATAAATTTTTTACTTTAGACATAAAACATCAAATCCTTTTCTTCATTTTGGCTTAACCCCCTTTATAAAAAACCCTCATAAAGTTTGGTTTTGGCCAAAAATTATAAAAAAAAAACAAAGCTTTTATAAAAAATCAAAAGCCTTAGTGCTTCTTTAAAATTGAAAAGCCTTTATTCTAGCTTTCACAAAATTAGAAGAGAAGGGTTCTAAGACCAACACTTGCCAACTTTTGAAGCTTTCTCAAACCATTTTCCTTTTGCAACCTTGGTGTCCGCAACTGAGGACAAATTTTCTTTCTCGGTCAGGCTGTGAAACCCCTGTCATGAGAAGAATGCTCTAATTTTGCATTGCCAATGCTACCCGAAGACAATCAATGTCGCCGAAAGACAATTAATCACAACATTTTTTCGGGTGCTAACAACTAGCTCCAACCGGGGATGCTATCCTCCTTGCAAGGTAGCAAAAAACCCGTAGACTAGGTGCCTAATCCATTGGGTGGCTCCCAGCCCTGGAAAATGCAACCTGTAACCTGTCTTTCACTTGAAAATTGCAACTGAAAACTGCTAACCGCCGAAACTGAAAATATACTAAGATTTTATGAACCTTGCTGTAAACTGAAGAAATAACACTGTACATATTGAAAACTGCTTGCTGAGCAAACTTATTCCTGTTACCTACCCTACTTCATTGAAATACCAATGCTGAATCAAATGACACAAAAGTTCCAGTGAAGTCAATCCAGTAACCATCCAGTTGCATGGATCATGCTTGCACTCTCTTTGAACAAACAAAGAAGACAAAGAACAAGCCACTCCAAACATCCACCGATAATGAGCTCAAGTTCCATAGGTGCAAGAAAATTCATCTTCCCCTTAGACTGTAGTAATTTAGCACAAGTATCTTCAATAATTTGAAACATTACCATGTCCTGAGATTTAAAAAAAATGCAAGTACTTCTTTCAATTTCACCCACAAGAATATTTGGCTGTCGATCCCTGAGAATGCATAGGGAATTGTGACCTTCTGCTACTTGAGTATTGATTGTACCTCCCTCAAGCATGAGCAGCTCTGGTTCTTTCTTTGGCACATTATCTGTCTCATATTTATATTCCTTCATATTATAATCTAAAGCATCTTCAAATAGCAAACCCTCTTCCAGATCATTAGATATGACAGTCCTATCTTCTTGATGAAAGAAAATGGTGTTTAACCATTGATTTTCTTGTGAAGAATCTTCATCACAAATGGATTCCTTCAAAACATTATCATAACTGTCATCCTTTAAATTCAAATTTACATGCTCAAAAATAGAGGAAATTTCACTTACATATCTCGGACTGTGTAAACCCTGCAGATCTGATTCAAGTGAGGCCGTAATATGACCTTTCAGGAGCTGATCTATCTCATCTTCAGACAGAGGAGAACCTTTGGCAACACTGTGAAAGATATGCTCATCTTTCTTGTCTAATTAAAAATCAGCAGCATCATCTGAGACCTGATCTACTTGTTGTGTTTTAAGACAAACATCAATGTGTTGTCCTTCAAGTGAATCAAATAAGACAGGTTTATCTAGACCAACAGCTTCTAAAATAATATGACATGGAATGGAACTGATCTGATCTTTTTCAGAAATACAAGATGATTTACAAAACTGAGAATGCTTCTCATCTATCTCGGGAGAAGGGATATAAAGATCATCAATAGGATTACTGCTCTCTTCATTTTCAGCTGAGGGTGCTACTGTGTTTTGAGATTTTTCTTGAATTTCATAATGTTGAAAAGGGTTGTCATGCAAAGATTCTATGATCTCATCATCTAAGAATTCATCATCTTTATAAACATGTTCCAGGTTCTGAATAAAACCATCAAAGCATACACAGTAGTCTTTTACTAGCAACAATAATTGATAAGATTTCTTAAAATATTCAAAGAATATTGTATGAAAATTCCTCAGGGAATATATACTAGAAGCCGGCAACTGTTCATACCAGGACCTAGCTTTCCCCTCCAGGGAGGCCATAAACATTTTCATAAGACAATCTTCATGCCACTGAACTTTTATTTTACATACATGCATATGAAACTTGATTAAATGCAAAGCAGCATTGTCCTCCTTTTCATTTCTAAATTTAGGTAAGTAGGTTTGCCAATCTACTTTACGGATCTGATTTGGAAAACCAGGAATATGAGACCTACCTAAAGGAGCATACCTTCTTGACAATGAAGTCATCTTGAAACATTGAAGCTGCAAATTCTAATTTGAAGATTGAGTAGACCACGGGGGGTTCACTGGAAAGGCAATATCATATCACGTCCATTCATATTGGGGGTTTGAATACTCCTAAAAAACGTCAAAAATATATTGCCTCGTATTAAGGGGTCAAGGGTTTTTTTTAATTTGGCATAGTAATATAAATATTGGGGGTTATTTTATTTGGGTGGGCTAAGGAATAACATTCAAATCATGGGACATATTCATATATATAGATTCTTGTTCAAATATTTGGATGCAGCTCGAAGAGACCTATTGTAATGATTCTTAAACGCTAAACCAACAAATTCATCTATATATATGTGTGTGTGTGTGTGTGTGTGTGTGTATTATTTCTATAAATTTAAAGAAGAATGTTCATAGTTGACAAATTCACTCCATGTGCTATTTGATGTTCAACACTTACATATATATATATATTGATGAATTTTTCTCTTTGGACCAAATATCCAAAATGGTATCTTAGCTTCATTAAAAAGGGTGTGTAGTATGTTAAAGTCTAATTTTCAATCCATAAAAGTAACCATTCTTTTATAAAAAGAACAAATGGTCATGCTTAAACGTTTTATTAAAGCTTCTAACATTTCTTGTTGATGGCTTGCCATGTTTCAACTTTCTCCTATTTCATAGAATTACTCCAAAATTTATGCTTTCATAGATCAATTACTAAATCAAGTATGTGGTATATTATATCTCCCGATGGGGTGACCCTTAGAGTTTTCTCTGTTTCTTGCAGGTCATTCACAGGTGTTATGAATCTCTAGGTTGAGCAAGTGTTGACCCCGAATTGTTGTTTTCCCGTTTCACTATAGATTAAAGTGGACTAAGGAGAGGGAAGCATAAAGTCGCTACTACACTATATCTTGACATATTATACAAACATTTAAAACACTAGCAATATATGGGAATTGTGTCTTTCTATCAGTTGACAATTGGCCACTCGTATAATGAACCATGGGGTTTCATACCCATTACAACTAGAAGGTCGAGCTCACATGGTTTTGGTGAAGTTTTTGGAGTTTTCTTGTTGCTTTTGCATTTAGCGAGAACCTAAGGAAGAGGGGCTCAACTCTTTCGGCCTTGCGTTTTCAAGGGAGGGATATTGCAATAGAGTTGGCAATTATTGTGTGTTAGAATAATCTTTCCTCTTCACAGTCAGTTCAATGGGTAAGCGATCTGAGAGGAGAGACATTAGTAGGGTTCAAGTGAAAACAACGAATGTAAAACCAGATAAGCATCAACATATGAAAGGATGTAAAACTATCTAAACTAATATATGTTACCATATGTTAACCTTGTAAGTCCTCTTGTATTAACATGTTAAGGCTCACTTAATTGAAACTAAAATTGGTTTTAAGAGGAGCATATAAACACTAAGTTATTTCAAGAAACGTGTAAATACATTTTGGTCAATTGGTCTTTCTGATGGGTCAAAGGAAAAATAATTTGAAGATATTTTAGAAGTTAACAAGATTCGTTTTCAAGATATTTTCAAAGATCCAAAATCTACAAACATAGAAGAATTACGAAGTTGATAAGGACTTTCCTTAGAAGTTTTGACCAAGGGGTGAATGAGAGCATAGATGCAGAAGTTACCAAGGAGAAACCATCCACCCTTAAAAATATAAGGCAATTTGTGATTTCACACATGCTTTATTCTAAGATCAACCAAATATCCTAATATCCAACATGATTTAGGGATGGTATTCATTCTTTAGTAAAGAATGATTTAATTTATAAGAAAATTGGAGCAAATCTTATCACCTTTGAAGGAAAACCTCTAAGTTTAGTGTTCTTAGATCTTTTTCTAGCTTGAATCATCATATGTAGAGTTTTGTTGTGCAAAAGTGTTCCATTGGAAGGAATTTGATTGAGATAAAATATCAAGGCAGAGTAGAGCATGCAAGTCTTCAACAGAGCCATTGATGGGTGGTCCTCTAGTGATTTAGGAGACATACACTTGACATAAATGTGTATCATATATACATACACTTGCAACACTCCATGTTTTTCTATAAACAATAACTTTTAAATTATATAAATTAACTTAAATCCATAACTCTCATTAATGACAATATAAATATAATATAATATAGATCACCTTATAAGATGAGTCCTTAATAAATCTAACCTAAAGTATGCATGTCTTTATCATACAATCAACCTTATGTCTATTCTAACATGGTTTAATGACATTTTTTATACCTTCCTTAGTAGGTATATAACAATTGCTATTGAGCCAAACTAGCTTGACTTTTAAATAATCTAAAATATTTGAACTACGTTTTTTAGACCAGCCTCCATGAGGTATATAGAAATTGCTATTGAGCCAAAGTAACTTGACTTTTAAATAATTTAAAATATTTAAACAGATTTCGTATATAGTTTGTAATGTTTGTGTAAAATATGTAAATTAATTTTTGTTTTTCGAAAATTTAAAAATATTTTTTAATTATATTAAAATTTTAATTTCTAATTTGATTTGATTGATTCATTTGATTTGATTATTATTACTTATTTATAAAAATAATTTTTTAGAAATTAAAAATAAAAATATTAATAACTTAAAAAAAAGTGGATCGACCAGCTATAAAGTCATGAAGTATACTGATGTACTCATCACTCTTCATTGAGCATGGGTCTTGTCCCCATTGTTGCATTTAAACGATGGTAAGAAATAAAAAAATTAAAAACAGTAATAACTTAAAAAATGGGTGGATCTGCCATCTGTAAAGTCATTTAATTAAAATTTAACATTAAGTATACTAATGTACTCAATGTTCATTGAGCACCGGTCTCATCTTTCACTGCTGCATTCTCTGTTAAAAAATTAACAATAGGCCACGTGTCATATATTAAATACAAAATTCTAGGTAGTGTGCTTAGGTTATGTGAATATTTATGTTTGGAGGTTGGTAACTTGATTTCTGCATTTAGTGTCATGTACGAGCTGTTGTTCCGTCACTTCAATTACTTTGGGCTTTGAGACCATGTTTTTGGTGCTTTTCCCTGCATGGAATGGCCTTTAGCTAGCGTTTGGAGTGGAATTCATTGTTCTGAACTGAACATAGTCTTCAATTCTCTCTGTTGTTTACTCGCTTAGTGTTCTAGAATGGGCACTACTGTTTTGCTTAATGCATCTACCACAAAGATTCGACAGACGAGACAATGTTAGGGTAAGGTAATATATATATATACAGATATATACGCCTTTTTTCTTCATATCTTCTGTGTTGAATAGGAATGGATGTATTCAGTAACCATGGCTAACTGATAACTGATATCAAATTGAACTCCGTTCAGAAGCTGAATAATGTGACTAGGAAAATCTAAGCGTTGTTTGAAGCCACAAGAGAGCACTTCGAAAAATCCAGGTAGAACATTCCATGTAAAATTCTTTCTACTTATTATTCTACTCTATAAGATTTCCTGAAATATTTATGGGTAAGAAAATGATAGAATTCCCGCTATTTTTTCTTGAATGGATAGTAATTAATATATGTGCGTGGGTAAGAAAATGACAGAATGGACACTATTTTTTCTTCAAATCATGTTCAATTGGTGCCTGTGGCTCGTATGCTTACTCAGTTTCCTTACTCGTAGCTCTGGCATTTGTTTCTATAGGTGTCACATTTTTGTTTTCTAGATTGTATTACAGGGGGTCATGTTGTCACATATTGATGTCTAGACTGGCATAGCATTGGCCTAGACTCTGGGTGGGGTATCTAGAAATAAAAAAGTTCCACCATGGAGAGACTAGAATGGTGTGAGAGCTCTTATATATAGAGCCATTTCCAGCATCATTACAATGCACAATGGGCTAAGGGACACTCTGCCTGGAAAAAACATTATATAAGCAGAGCTCGACCATACCAAGAATGAGAGGCAACATCCCCTTGCTCGGTCCCAGTAAAGGTAACGAAGGGAAAGGTAGGAACATAGCATTTAGTTTCATAGCCAATCCCAGTTCTTGAGCCATAAATAGCCCATTAACCAAGTTAAAGCTTCTTGGTGCAGTAGATTAAGTAGGGGATGGCACCCTAAAGTCTATAAAAAAACTACAAGTTTTAACATTGTATGTCCATTTTGAAATGCAAAAAATCAGGTTTTCTCTGCAAAATAATGCCACTGTAAATGAAAATTGAGTATCCATGCCCCCCTTTGGCGGGAATTGTGGGAAATGCATCCTCGAGCGAGTGGAGGTCTCCATAGGAAACACTGCCATCTATACTCGTAGGTTCTATGATAAGTTCTTAATGTAGGAACATCAACCCCCCTCCAAAATCATCATCGAGATTAAAGTGAACGTGGTTCCTCATGTGTTTGGCCATGTGGGCATCTAAAAGATAGAATTTATTTCAAAATTTGCCATATAATCAAACCAAATTTCTATTTTTTTGATGTTGTTGCATAGATTTAGGATTCAGTTTTAATAGCTGTCGTTGAACCACCTTAGATACAGAGTCGATTAAATGCTTTTGTTGAGGGTATAAATAAATGGTGCAAGTATGATGTTAGTGTGTGGAGAGGAGTTAGACAAATAGATAAGTGTGAGAGAAGGGCCAAGTGTGGCCAAAAGGGTCAGCAAGGGGCCAATATAATGTAAATCAGGCCAAGAATAGAGTGTTCTCTGTCAAGTATTTTTACGGGATTTCATTAATAGAAATGGTTGTGTATTATTGTGTGAATTAAAATCCATTCCTTTGGTGTTAATGTTCGTCTACAAATTCTATATGGTATATTGAGCTCTTGCAATCCATATCAGAATGTTTCAAAGGGTTTATGAGAGTTTCAGAGTTCAATTGGATTAGAAATCTCACATTGATCATCAAATGAAATTGATGATCCAGACCCAAGTGAAATCAGGGATCAAAATCGTGTTGAGTGGGAACATTCATGAGCTAAGGAGTTAGATATGGATTTCTTGGCGCTTTCCAGAAATGAAATCCCAAAATTGCTGTCAAATATGAGCCTGTAAGAGACTAGTAGAAGTGTGCTAGTAGTAAAGTGCACAGTCAAATATTTAATGTAATGAGTGAGATGGAATCAATGTGCAGTGTTCGATAGTCACTTGAAAATATCACAACATCGGGTGATTGATAGGATTTCTTTAACTCTAGAGCGAATACATTTGGTAATGTTTCCAATACTCTGGTTTTCCCCATTTATATGAATGTGTTTTCCTGTTCAATGACGTCGATGTCTGAAGGTAGTGTTTGGATTTGATTGAAAGTACAATATGAGTAAAGAAGCTATATGACATGAAAATATCATCTGCATAGATAAATGTCTCAGTCTCTATGGTAGGGAAAAAGGAATGTTGCTACATTCTAGTTGAGTGGTGATATTTTATTTTAAGTTGTGTTAAAATGGTTGAAGAGGCCCGAGAAATAATTTTCATACTTAAACCTGAGTTTGATGAGATGCAACTAGTATAATTTGATCATAAGGATTGGAGAATCACACGTTTGGATTTGACAGGGACATAGACAACATAAGAACAATATGGTAGTTGTAACTTGTAAGTATTTTGTCACCGATCGCAAAGGCCACATTTGTGATTAGACTATTGCTTTGATTGCAGAACAGAGATATGGTAACTACTTTTGGTTCTGGTAGCAAATATTAATTCTGGTACTGCAGAAGTTCATTATTGTTGCCAAGTATATTTAATATAGGGATTGGGATTCTAGGAATTTAATGGAGTAAATTTGGTTTGTTAGCAATCATAAAGAGATGGTAGATTTGAATATGATTTTTACTAACCAATGAAGTATTCTCGATAAAGAGTAGGATTATGGATTAATCTTGCATTAGTTCTACTATGGCAGAGCGATATTGTAAGATGATCATTTTCATCATATGTATATTTTGAAATATTCTTGGTTGGCAAGGGTGAATTCATGCAGAGCTAAATTCAGACATCTACTTGCTACAAGTGTGCAGAAATAACATTGAGATTGATGGTTCATAGGAGATATCTCAAGTGGAGACAACTGCATCTCCTAAGAAATTTTTTGTAACTCTTTCAATACATTTAGTGAAGATGCATGAAATTTTAAGTTCAAATCCGCAACACAACATAGAGAAAAATTACACCATTTCTTTGGTTTTGTGTGAAGGAGTGATTATTTTTCATCAGGTTACTTGCTACATAAATGACCCAAGCCATTTTGCATGGGTCACATTAATTTAGTAATAGAAGTTACCTATAAGTCATAGGACTTGCATGCATAACACAGGCTACACATCCACAAGTTGGATTAAAAACAGAACTTGTGTCTCATAGCTCATCTGGCCTTATTTCTCCTTGGATTTAATGTTGATATTGTTTATTCCTGTTTAGCAAGGGTTTTGACAAATATTTCATGATTTTTATGCTGTGCATAGAACATTTATTTCCTTTCCAAACCTCTCTTCCACTTATCTGTTTTGACATCTTTAGGGTGTCACTTGAAATGGATAGATGGCTCAGAACTATTGAGCCAGAATCAAGCGATTTCGATATAGCTTTGAATAGTATAATATTCCCATCGATAAGGAGATTGTGGCAGTACATTAAACATAAGAGAGCAACTAGAAAGAAATAAGTGAGTACAACATGGAGGTCTCGTTGATGTGCTTATTTCAAATAATCATGATTTCAAAGCAAGCACAAATTAATTTTTAATCAGAAGCATACTTTCTAAATGTTTGGATCTGACTCAACAATCTGCACCCTCTGGACTATAGTAACTTGCACTTGCCGACAGTGACTCATTCTCTAGTATTTTTTTTTTTATAAATATTTATATAAATTGGAAAAGCATTAAAGTGTTGATTTTAAAATTAAGTGTATAAGGGAATTATATAAGATTAAAAAAATATGCATCAGATTTAACACCCGGCTCCATTAACAACACCAGTAAAGAGGCATTATTACTTTCAATTTTGTTATGAATTTTTATGATGAGTTATATTTCGTGTGGTGGTTGTTTTTAGTTAAGCTAACAAAATATATTAAAGATATGGATTTCCATGCTTTTTGGGCTACAAGAAGATTAATCAATTTACTATATAAGGTGGAATACCAATACTATATAACAGGTGGAATACCAATACTATATAACTAAAAAGCTAAATTCTAATTTCTAAGTTTCTAACCTAACCTACACCCCCGTACATTATATTTCCCCTCCATACTCCGACGGCTACCATACTCGAGCGGCTACAACACTCGTCCTATAGCGGCTACCATACTTGGAGGCTAAATTTATGCTTAAATAGACCATTCCTTAATCATCTTTAGACTTTTATGTATCATGAATGATTCATAACTCTAGACTTTAAATTTAAATTTAAAATTTTAAGTTTTTCAATTTTATGACAAAGTTTACATGGAAGATATTGTGTTGCAAACGCATTCTGATTTTTATGATTTATCTTAATTAAAGGATGCAAGCATGTTTTGATGTTTTCTGATAAAGTTACATGGAAGCTATTTTAATGTTTTGCTGCAAACATGTTCTAATTTTTATGATTTCTCTCAATCAAAGGTTGTTCTGATTTTAATGTCAATGTGTTTATAATTAAAATATATATATTAAATTTAATATAATTATTAATTATATATATATATATATATATATATATATATATATATTATTATTATTATTATTATAAAATTGTCGTCCCTTGAAAAATTGGGGGTGCGCTAGCCTTCCTGGAAACTCGTCCCCACATCCCCCATGACCCCCCATGCCCAAGGCCAGTGCAACATAGGATATGACCCAAGAAAAGGTAACAAAATGTTGTCAATTCCCTTGATTGCAAGAATAAATGTAGAAGAAGTGGAGGCAATTCATTGTATCTTGTGAATGACCCAAATCCAAGCTTTGCACATGATCATATGGTGTTATTGGAAAGTAAGAGGAATTTTTATATGTTCATTTGGGTTCAAACATCAATGATGTTTGTTTTGATAGGAAGGGAGGGAAGTCCATCCACGAAAGGGTTTCAATTTTAGCATTTTATGGAATTTAACTGATTAATGTTATAGAAAACATGATATCTCTATGGCTATACATGTATTTACATGATATAAAATTGGTAGATTGGCAAGTTGTGGTGTCAAACATATGCAATTCTCATCTTTTCTAAGCATTGCATTGACTATTGTATTATCAGTATTTTACATTATTTATTACATTGATCTCTTGAATGGGTTTCCTTTTACACATTTTGCTTTCCCCATTACTATTTCATTGGGTCTTCCACTATCCAACACTACAAATTGATCGGTTGCCCCTGCAATCCCGATGGGATCATTATTAGCATTATACTATTAGTTTATCTAGCATCATGTTTGCTTATACTAAGATGCGTTAGGGCTCCTGTTAGTTACAATTTGAAAATATGATATAAAGGGGGTATTAAGAATGGGTTGATAAAAATAAATACCTACAATATCTGGTGAAACTAGGGGTTTTCTTAATTGGAAAGGTATATTGGGAGGGGGGTTCAACAATACAATTTTAGAAGTAATTTTCCAATATTTAGTGAAATTAGGGATATTCTTTAATATCCTATGAACGATCGTGCTATGTAACAAGTTCACTGAGTGAACCCCCCGTGGAGTAGACTAGCTTGTGAAATAATGGATTGCTGGGTTGCTGGGTTGCTGGGTTTTTTTATATCATTAAATTTATTAATAAAAATAAATTAAATTGGAATAAGATAAGATTAATTATTAATTTTTAAATAAAAAATTATGAAAAATAATTAAAAAAATTCATATAGGTTTATAAATTAAAAATTAAAAACTTAAACCTAGATCTATAAGTAAGAGAGAGATCAAATTTATTGAGTTTAAAATTTTAAAAAATAATTACACATCAAGAAAATGGATCTCTCCTGCTCTTTGATAGATCTCTATTTAAAATGGATTTTTCTTGGTTAATTAAAAATATATATATATAATTAAATTTATTAATAAAAATAAATTAAATTGGAATATGATAAGATTAATTTTTAATTTTTAAATAAAAAATTATGAAAAATAATTAAATTTTTTTATATAGGCTTATAAATTAAAAATTAAAAACTTAAACTTAGATATATAAGTAAGAGATAGATCAAATTTATTGAGTTTAAAATTTTAAAAAATAATTACACATCAAGAAAATGGATCTCTCTTGCTCTTTGATAGATCTCTATTTAAAATGGATTTTTCTTGGTTAATTAAAAATATATATATATAATTAAATTTATTAATAAAAATAAATTAAATTGGAATATGATAAGATTAATTTTTAATTTTTAAATAAAAAATTATGAAAAATAATTAAATTTTTTTCTATAGGCTTATAAATTAAAAATTAAAAACTTAAACTTAGATATATAAGTAAGAGATAGATCAAATTTATTGAGTTTAAAATTTTAAAAAATAATTACACATCAAGAAAATGGATCCCTCTTGCTCTTTGATAGATCTGTGTTTAAGATGGATTTATCTTGGTTAATAAAATGAAATTAAATAGAAAGTCATTCACTTTAAAAAAATGTTATTAAAATTATTAAATGAGGGTAGTGGATTATGATTTTAAGAGAAATTATATGGAAAATAAATTTTCAAACTGAATCCAAATATTATTGAATTAAAAAAATGTACATATATATAAATATTATTGAAATATTCTTTCTTTTGTTTTATTAGGCATATTTAAATATTTAGCCGTTATTTTGATATTGCAATTGTGGGTAGGATGATGAGCACTAGGATACCTTGAACTTCAAAACCTATGTCTCTCCAAATGTTTTGAAGCCATCTCCTATTCTTAGTACCAAATTTACTTTTTCAAATGTTTTGAAGCCATCTCTTATTCTTATTGCCTATAAAATCCCGAAAAATCACAAATTTTTTTTTAAAAAATTACCTGACAATTATTGCTTATTTAATATATGCGGAAATAGAACAATGCGTAAAAGATTATCTTGCTGTATTAAATGCCATGCTGGTTTATAGTATAAGAATTTGCGACTAAAAGATTCAAGCTTATGTCTTGATGTTATTTATGCTCGGTTGTACTATTGCAATTTTCTATTGTTATTGCTATGATTGATGAATCAACTATCTTTGACTAATGTGCTTTTGTTGATTGATCAAGGGGTCCTACGGACGCCCCGAGGCTTAGTTAGCATTCGTGCTAAAGCATGTGAATTCATACTTGTGGCAGTTTACAGGTAAGGATTTAATGTTGCGACAAGTGACCATACAATTTTTCAGTAATCTCCTTTGTAAATGTTTGAAGAGATAAAACTTTGGGCATTCTACTGGGTGAGAATCTTGGTTCGAGACTTAAAGTCATTGAAGATAAAGACATCTGAAAAAGATGGCTGAGGCAAACAGTGCATCTTAATTAATGTAATTATAAGCTTGTATTTGAATCATGAAAAGGTCTGTATTGATCATGTCTCAGTTTTGTACTCATAAATATATATAACTTTCATTTAAGTTTCATGCTGAGCTGTACGTAACTGTCTATCTTTTTCCTCCGAGCAATTTGTAGAAAATTCTATGTATAATGATTTAATAAGTGTCTAGGGACTATACCCTACGATGATGGTGATAATCTCGATTTAATGACATCTCTTTCATTCACGGGACAATAGAGTGTATATGTGTGTGCATTTTCTTAGATCAATTCTATAATCTATTTGCAATGTATTTAAACATTATCATAATCTATTTGCAACGTATTGAAATATTAACAAACTATTATATAAATAAACTTTATATAATATGTGTGCGTGCACTTTCGTGACTCTATTTGATACTTATGCAAACAATGTGATACTATCCTAACTTTTTGAAACAATATTGTGACAGGGTGGTGTATTACAACCTTACCATAAGCAATGTCCACAATATGAAACGTTATGATGTGAATGTTAAATGTTACAGGTTGGTAGATGTAACCGTAACCTATGCATTGAATGCATGCAACTTTCGAGATATTGGAGTTCCATCGTGGATGGTGTAAGAGCTCGATCACGTGCCAATACCATGGTGATAACCATCCTTGTGATGATGTGTAGACATACTGGTTCACTAGTTACTGAGCTGGCTCCTTTGTGAAAATTGGAATGATGGCTCATTTAATAAGGTAGATGGCTTTTGGTTTAGTGAATCTAACCGGTGATCTCCACTGTTGATCTGGAAGGGTATTGATGGATTAGGGTTAAACCCTACCTCCATCACATTCATTGTGTTTATTGTGATCTTTGGCATTTGATAATGGTGGCTCTGTGTCTCGCCGACAGGCAGAGAGTTTTTAGGGTTAGTTTTTTTCCTGTAGAGGCGTAGCTCCTGCGTTTTGAACTTGTGACCTATGTAGGTTATAGAGTTGAGCTCTCTAGTTCTTTGTACAGTGGATATTTGTTATGGTTTATAGCTTGGGTTTGTTTTCTTGATGTGGTTCGATACCCAGACCAGTTGAGGGTTTTATCTTTTAAAACTAGGTTCATATTGAAAAGGCCGGGACCTCGCCATGGTCTGTGCAGTTCTCGGCACTGTTTATCTTTTTAGATAGTTGACAGCTCGGTGTGTTTTCCTTCTATCTCAGCATTCGATGGTATGACAGTTTACAACTGCGGTTGCACTTGTCTGGCGTTTTTCTGCTAAATGCCAACTTTGGAAGGTAATGTACTTTGCACTCATTCCTCTAGCTTTCATAATTGAAGATTAACACAGTAGTAATTTATTTGTTTAATGTTGAGTCTTGTTTCTTGAAAAGATAATTGTTTTTGACCATGATGTTAGTGTTGTTGTTACAGGTGCAGAGATTCAAAGGCTTCTCTAGTTTGGGCGTTGAAAGTTGGCTACAGCTACACTAACAGGTAAGCCTTAGAGGTTTCCTTGTACTCTGGTTAGATGGGAGTGATGGCCAAACTGTTTATTCTGTGGTCTTCGTTTTTATCTCGGCAAGTTTGTATTTCATCAACTTTAGGGTTTGTAAAATGTAAGGGATTGGGGAGGATAGTTCCTCAACACAAAAGGCACGAGCCTTATATGTTGTAACTGTCGTATGGAGTTGTTCTCTCTCACAGGCTTGTGATAATGTAATAAATTATGTTTTCAATGGATAATGACAGATGTTTGGAAAACTATGGAATTTTTTCAGCTTGTACATAGTTCGTCATTTTTATAGAATCTTGCTGTGTTTCACTCTGATGAAGATTCCAGGGTTAGGGTTTTTCTTTGTTTTGGAATGTATAGTTTTGATGTTGCTCTTCGATAAAGTCTCGGCATTGAACTGATGTTTTTCTATTTCTGTTTAGAATTATCCTACAGACATTTATGTTAACTAAATTCTGGAGATGATATTAAAAATGTGACTGTTTGACCTGTAGGAATGATTACTGTGTAAATGTTTGGTTTTTATGGAAATAAACTCTCGGTTTGAACTATTGCTGATGGTGGGTTTAAGTGTTAACTGTGTTGATTCATGAGAAATAGGACCATGTTTCTTATAAGTTTAAATTTGAAACCTGTGATGAGAATTGGTAATGCTAACTAGAGTTTCCACTATGTGATGTTGAAAACATAACCCGGTTCTATTTAAATTATAAAGATATTCTTTAGCATCTATGTTGCTATCGTTCGATGATAAATGCAAAAGTTTGAAGGTTTGGTTTGGAAACAAAATATGTAAACCCTAGATTTGTAACAAGAGACTTATGTTCTATGATAAGAAGATTTGTTTGCCATATTGAATTTATAATTAGCATAAATGTAGATGATTATGTACATGAAGAATTTGTGTTTATTACTAAGCACTATTTCTAAATAGGAAAATGATAACAATATGCTGTATGTTGAGATTTAGATTCTACAACTGTAGGAAATAAACTTATGTATGTTTTTGAATACCATAACATAGAAAATAATTCATTTGAATTTCAGAAGGGAAAAATTATTTATTTATAAACAAGTGATATTTATAAAAAGGTAGAAAAACATTACTGTAAATTTTGGAATTTATTATTTGTGCATAATAAGGAAAAAGCGGATATTGGAAATTAATAGTAAACAGTAACTTAGGAAAATACATCGTTTTCATCTTCTCATTCACATGCCTACCCTGCCTATCATTTATCTATTCAACTTAATTTGTCTCTGTACTTGAGTACGATGCAGTTCCTATAGCATGGGAAAAAATGCAGAGAATATTTACTTCAGTCATCAATTCTATTCATAATTTTAATTTATTTATGAAACTAAAAGTAAGGGTAACTAAACCAGAACACATTCTGTAATTTAAAATTAAATACTTGAAATAAATATATTTATCTACTTAATAACAGATAAACGAATAGAACCTGTAAATGTAGATAGGGCCGACAAACACCCAAGGAGGTTTGTTCCTCCCAACCTATTTCAGAAGAAGCAGCTCAACTACTGGTTTCTTGTGAACCCCCTAGCCTGATTACTGAACCACTAAATGGGTGGAATCTATGTACAAGCAAGGCACTCAAAATGCCTTCAGCACTCAGCATCAACCTCCTGTAATAACATGCCTTTAGCACTAAGCATCAACCTCTTAAACTCAATAAGAGTTTTGCAGACTCACAACATGATCAACAACATAGCATATCCCCTCATCAAATCTCTTGGGTGCAAACATAGCAAAACCCCAAGGTAAATTTCCTCATCAGGAAAAGTGATGAACCTCAATTCAAAATTTGATGGCTATTATATAGACTACCTAGGTCTTTAGTGATCAGTTTGGAACAAATGAGCCTCAAGCTCCAGTCCCATCTTTCAGGGCACTATGACCACATTTCAAGGGAGTTGTCCCATACCAACAACTAGTTAGTTGCATCATGATGCTGCCACTTGTCCATTGCCTTCTACCCCAGATTCCATTCCACCTAGTGGATTAGTAACCACTCTTTCAATAGTCCTCTTAGGTGTTTGTCTCCTATTTTATTGATTTAATAATAATACATTGTGCAAATTATAGTCATCCTTGGACACCTGTCCAACATAAAACGTTACAATAAAAGTTATCATAATGTTTGCTAACACACAAAATTTTCCATCAAAAAGGGTATGTTACATTGCCTTGGATCATGTTGATTAGTTGGCAATGCTAGAAATCACCATGTTGAAGGTCATTCATCTATATTTATTATTTAAAAATACCAATGTTATTTGTTCATCCAATGGGTATCGGCCTCCTAAATCAGATTTATATGAGTATATTGTAATGTCCCTCGAAATACACCCTAAATGTTTTTTTCTTAAGGGTCTATGAATTGTTGTAAAGCACATGTTTATATAAAATAACTTCAGCACTCATCATTTGAAGTGCAGATCCCATTTCGATAGAGTCTTCTTTTATGGTGCAAAGGATTATGGCCCATTAATAGCCTTGGCTTGATTAGCTCTTCCAACACCCTTGTTTTCTTTCTATTCAACAATCATAAACCTTCCATAGTAATACTATCTACTTATATTTCTTTCTAATCCACACATCCCTAAAACTTGTGTACATGTTCATAACCATATAGAATTTCCCTTTTAAAATTCTCCCTATCCAAAAATTATATTACACTCTATATATTAGGTCCTTGTAATTGCTTCACATATCCGACAGGGGTGGCACCTGCATTTCCATAAGTTTAACCCCTACATCTATGTGTCCCTATGGCTACAATCTACCTCAAATTGCAAAAAAATCCCATGGAAATGGAATCTAGGTGGATGGTGTTAAAATCCTTCCTCCTTACATTAGTCCCAAGCCTATTGGGTGTTTATATCTAACTAACTTAGTAGGTACTCCAAAGCTCTAACACCATTACTGGAATACATGATGAACAATTCCTAGAAAGATCAAGTATATGCGTTCAACATTAACGACAACAAAATTTTCATAGGATCCTATGTCTTTTAAAAGAGAAAACTCTTTACTTCCTTATATTAGAAGACCCAAACGAGGTTTTCCTTTTTCCAGTCTAAAACTCTAGTGAACAAAAGGTCAACCATATTTCGCAATGATTCCAAAGCGTCAACCACTAACTGATATAAGCCATCCATTTCTATTATGAAAATTCAACTTCTAACTGATACCAAGTTGTTTTCCTATGTAGGTTGCATGAGTAAATTAACCTCTAAAAAATAATGATCCATATAGAAAAATGACAATTCAAACTCATCACCACTTGACAAATCCAACACATGCTTCTATACCGTGGAACCAAAATAGCTTCATAAGATGTGATTCCTCAATTTTCCATTATTGCCCGCCCTTTTCCTCAATAGAGAGAACCATTCTAAGGCACCAATTCTTAGGATGATTTGTTTTATTTTTCCATTCCATTTTCAATATTTTGTTTGTATTGATCAAAAGGACTTACTCAATTTGACAAATCTTCCCCAATATTTGTTTTTTTATAAAGTTGCATCCTCTAACTTATTTTCTTTGTTTTCTGTTGAGATCTTTGATTATATTTTAATGACATTTTGATATTCTATGATATTCAGTTTCTTAGAACTCCAACTATGTGCTTGCATTATCTAATATGTTAGATGGTTTCTTTAAGATTTTAGGCCCTAACATTATTTATCTCAAATTTATGTCAAAGTTCTCATTTTACAATATGAGAATGGACCACAAGAATTTTATATCCCTATTGTATTCAATGAAAAATAAACAACTGATTTGGACCACCTATCTTTTTCAATACTTTTTCTTGTGTATCTCTTTGAGACTATTTGGTACGCGACATATTTTTCTATTATTCAGCTAGTACCTAATAGGCAGGGCTAGGGAAATAAAGGATTCAATTTCTTTTAAATGTTTCTTCATTGAAAACCATGTGTTAACACCAAAATTGACCCCCTAGGTTGTCGAGAGGGTAATCTTGGGTAACCACTAACCAGTCTTTAGTTTACGTTTTTGACCTAACATAAACAGAGAGGGATCTCTCTTTAACTCACAGAAAGCTGGAAATCATCAAGATTTCCAGTAATGAAGAAACATACCAGCATTCAACATTTAAGATATTCAATGAATAACAGGTGTAGAAGATCAGATTTCTGCTGGAGCAAATTGTTTGAAACCTTGGTAAGAGAATCAAGAGGAGAACTATTGGGAAATGGAGTCGAAAGATGATCATAAAAAACATAACGATGTACCTGCATAAGATATCTAAATAGAGGCAAGGTAGCCACCCACACATAGTGAGAGAGCTTTAAGGGGTGAAATAGAACAAGAATGAACAATTCATCAATGTAAGGCATCTAACAAGGATGAATTTTACATCAACTTTAGCATAATATAGTTGGTGAAATACTTGGAATAAGCTAAGCAGAGCATAATCTATATGAATTCTACTTAACTATTACCTTGATCCAAGCATGAAGGAAATAACACAAATTGAAATAACAAAGAGAGAAGCACATGCACATTGGAAAAGAAGGAAACAGACTCGAAGAAAGATAACACAGGAATTCTCTGCAAAATAACCCAGCCTCAAACACTGCTAATATATTTAACAATAAAATCTCAAAAATCAGAGCTGAGCTCTCCTAGGCTTCAGCCAAATGATTCACTCACCCTTAGTTCTTCTATTACAAAGATTATATAGCTTCTTGGAGCCACCTATTCGACCTAATTCTTAACAAAAAATGGTTACAATGCCTAATGAAAGATCACTAATATATATCTGCCTTTATCTTTTCAAAACAGAAATTAAGATATATCCTAACTGCCCTTTTACATTCGGCAACAATTTTCACTAAATAACAAAATTTGTTACAAAGCAAAAGACAGAAGATATTATAGATGCCCTCCAGGTGGCTGCTTCTCTAACTCTAAATTCTTCATTAATGTTTGTCTTTCAAATGCCAGGAATTATATCACTTGACCCTTTAAAATATTCTCCAAGGATTCGTTGGATTTCACCCCAAGATATATAATAGTGGCTACAAAAATTGATTGGGCCTTTCCATTGTGATAAATGACCTTCTTGACGCTTGCGTCAGAACCTCTCCAATAATTCTAAATAATTTTGAAAATAGTGGCAGCTACGGTAGCTTCATCCATGAAATTGATCCTGTTCAATGTTTGCATCAAAACCCTAAAAAATATCTCTCATAATTTTGGAAATGGCAACGAATGTAATGGGATGGAACAGCAAGATCCACTCAATAACTATGGAATGGATCTACGCATATCATGACATTGTCCAGATAATAGCTCGCTGCCAAAGCTGCTTCCACCTTGCCCAAAGAAACATATTCCCCATGTTGAAGCTTAACTATGTCTTTTTTATGGTCAATAATTTCAAGGCACCCATCAGGATGAAATCTCCCTATGTCACCAGAATCGAAAATGCATACCTTGACTGTATGTAACTCAGCTCTTCAAGATGCGAAGGATTCCATTGTCATGAAACAAGTGGTATTCTCTTCCTGCAAGTTCTGTTTCTGTCTCACCCTATTCAGGAGAGAACAACATGGTCACCCTCCTTAACATCAACAGGGAGGCGTTTTCCCTCTTGCCATGAGAGCTAGGTCTCACAGCCATAATGCAAAACCCTTTCCTCTTTCTGTGCCCTGGAATGCTGAAGAGTTTATAGAAGAAACAATGCTCTCTTTATTAGAATACGACAGCTCCCTACAAAATGACCCAGCCGTGGATGTTCTGCAAACGTTTCCACAGCTATCGGTTGGAACCATTTTGATAGTCCCCCATCTCCGGCATTTGACTGAAACCTAAGCAGACGATGGTGGTATCATGCATGCTCTAGTTCGGTTTCATGTCTCCCATTGACATAGTGTCAGACCTCCGCGAGCCCAATAACTGAACAAAGAACTAAATTTTGACTGGATGGAGGGAGAAAGAGTTCATCACGGGCTACATCATTCCCCAACTGCAGAAATATGGTGGTAGTACTTACTTCTCGGATGCAGGCTGTTAAATATTCACAGCAAATATTTGACCCTTGGACAGATGGTATTCTCATCCTCATCAAGTATCACGTTAGGGTTTGAGGACTTGGGAAAAAGTCACGTAAAGTAAAACGGCTTCACCTTTATACTTCCCCAAACAGCTCAATCTCCAATGATGGTATCGCCCCTACTCAAAGGTAGTTTCTAATACTGCTTATATGGATGCAATGTGCCCATAAAGTGACATGTATGAAGGTGGTTTTCTCTATCGTGACCATCACATCTCTTATCCATCGACCTATTTTGTTAATGCGATATGACATTGACCATCCATTTCATCTTTGTTCCTTCATGTAAATGGTCTCTCAAAACCCTTGCCAGAGATAAATGTTGCTATGACTTTCTTACCATGGTTTTATCCTTTGCACGATAGCTCGAATTGGGAGATACACTTGGGATCTTCACGCCTGGCTCCCCTTTATCCCAAATGCAATGATGAAAACTTTCTTTTACTCATTATATATCTTCTAGCTTACACCATATATCAAGTAATAAAAGAGAGGTAGGCATGGCGCTTGAAGTGTGGAGGTTATGTGGAGCCCCTTGGCTCGGCTCTTGGTCACTAGACAAGCCTTTGATGCTGGGCACTTCAACCTTTTGTTTCAATTTTAATTGAAGTTGGGGCCCAATACAAAAACTTTAAATCCCTTCATCATAAAAAACTTAATTAATACTCAGACTTTGGCTTTATTAAAAAGCCCTTCGTTCCATAAACTTCAACCTTTGGCTTTATTATAAATTTTACCCTTCACTTAGGCTATTAAGAATTAAAAGCCTTTTCCTCATAAATTTTTTACTTTAGACATAAAACATCAAATCCTTTTCTTCATTTTGGCTTAGCCCCCTTTATAAAAAACCCTCATAAAGTTTGGTTTTGGCCAAAAATTATAAACAAAAACCAAAGCTTTTATAAAAAATCAAAAGCCTTAGTGCTCCTTTAAAATTAAAAAGCCTTTATTATAGCTTTCACAAAATTAGAAGAGAAGGGTTCTAAGACCAACACTTGCCAACCTTTGAAGCTTTCTCAAACCATTTTCCTTTTGCAACCTTGGTGTCTGCAACTGAGGACAAATTTTCTTTTTTGTTCAAGCTGTGAAACCCCTGTCATGAGAAGAATGCTCTAATTTTGCATTGCCAACGCTACCCGAAGACAATCAATGTTGTCGAAAGAAAATTAATCACAAATTTTTTGGGGGTGCTAACAACTAGCTCTAGCCGGGGATGCTATCCTCCCTGCGAGGTAGCAAAAAACCCGTAGACTAGGTGCCTGATCCATTGGGCGGATCCCAACCCTGGAAAATGCAACATGTAACCTGTCTTTCACCTAAAAATTGCAACTGAAAACTGCTAACTGCCGAAACTGAAAATATACTGAGATTTTATGAACCTTGCTGCAAACTGAAGAAATAACACTGTACATACTGAAAACTGCTTGCTGAGCAAACTTGTTCCTGTTACCTACCATACTTCATTGAAATACTACTGCTGAATCAAATGACACAAAAGTGCCAGTGAAGTCAATCCAGTAACCAATTAGTTATGTGGATCATGCTTGCACTCTCTTTGAAAAAACAAAGAAGACAGAGAACAAGCCACTCCAAACATCCACCGATAATGAGCTCAGGTTCCATAGGTGCAAAAAAATTCATCTTCCCCTTAGACTGTAGTAATTTAGCACAACGATCTTCAATAATTTGAAACATTACCATGTCCTGAGATTTAAAAAAAATGCAAGTACTTCTTTCAATTTCACCCACAAGAATATTTGGTTGTCGATCCCTGAGAATGCATAGGGAATTGTGACTTTCTGCTACTTAAGTGTTGATTGTACCTCCCTCAAGCATGAGCAGCTCTGCTTCTTTCTTTGGCATACTATCTGTCTCATATTTATATTCCTTCATATTATAATCTAAAGCATCTTCAAACAGCAAACCCTCTTCCAGATCATTAGATATGACAGTCATATCTTCTTGATGAAAGAAAATGGTGTTTAACAGCTGATTTTCTTGTGAAGAATCTTCATCACAAATGGATTCCTTCAAAATATTATCATAACTGTCATCCTTTAAATTCAAATTTACATGCTCAAAAATAGAGGAAATTTCACTTACATATCTCGGACTGTGTAAACCCTGCAGATCTGATTCAAGTGAGGCCGTAATATGACCTTTCAGGAGCTGATCTATCTCATCTTCAGACAGAGGAGAACCTTTGGCAACACTGTGAAACATATGCTCATCTTTCTTGTCTAATTAAAAATCAGCAGCATCATCTGAGACCTGATATACTTCTTGTGTTTTAAGAAAAACATCAACGTGTTGTCCTTCAAGTGAATCAAATAGGACAGGTTTATCTAGACCAACAGCTTCTGAAATAATATGACATGGAATGGAACTGATCTGATCTTTTTCAGAAATACAAGATGATTGACAAAACTGAGAACGCTTCTCATCTATCTTGGGAGAAGGGATATAAAGATCATCAATAGGATTACTGCTCTCTTTATTTTCAGCTGAGGGTGCTACTTTGTTTTGAGAGTTTTCTTGAATTTCATAATGTTGAAAAGGGCTATCATGCAAAGCTTCTATGATCTCATCATCTAAGAATTCATCATCTTTATAAACATGTTCCAGGTTCTGAATAAAATTGTCAAAGCATACACAGTAGTCTTTTACTAGCAACAATAATGGATAAGATTTCCTAAAATATTCAAAGAATATTGTACGAAAATTCCTCAGGGAATATATACTAGAAGCCGACAACTGTTCATACTAGGACCTAGCTTTCCCCTCCAGGGAGGCCATAAACATTTTCATAAGACAATCTTCATGCCACTAAACTTTTATTTTACATACATGCATATGAAACTTGATTAAATGCAAAGCAGCATCGTCCTCCTTTTCATTTATGAATTTAGGTAAGTAAGTTTGCCAATCTACTTTAGGGATCTGATTTGGAAAACCAGGAATATGAGACCTGCCTAAAGGAGCATACCTTCTTGATAATGAAGTCATCTTGAAACATTGAAGCTGCAAATTCTAATTTGAAGATTGAGTAGACTAGCCTGTGAAATAATGGATTGTTGGGTTTCTTGAATGTGGAGTCACCATGAGACCTTCAACATCATAAATTTTGATATGGAGTCATTGATCCTCCCAGTGGAGTCACCTTCGCACTAGAAATCTTTTGAGTGGAGTCACCAAGTGAATGATACAACCTTCTTGATGTCTGACTCCTATTCATCATCAGGATTCAGATCTGAACTTTGTCGTTCTCCCAAGGATTGTGAAACAATCTCTTCCCCGGCAACGACTCCAATTTGTTAACACCAAAATTGACCCCCTAGGTTGTGGAGAGGGTAATCTCGGGTAACCACTAACCAGTCTTTAGTTTACGTTTCTGACCTAACATAAACAGAGAGGGCTCTCTCTTTAACTCACAGAAAGCTGGGAATCATCAATATTGTTAGTAATGGAGAAACAGACTAGCATTCAACATTTAAGATATTCAATGAATAACAGGTGCAGAAGATCATATTTCAGTTGGAGCAAATTGTTTGAAACCTTGGTTAGAGAATCAGGAGGAGAACTATTGGGCAATGGAGTCAAAAGATGAATCATAAAACACATAACAATGCAACTACATAAGATATCTAAAAAGAGGCAAGGTAGCCACCCACGCACAGTCAGAGAGCTTTAAGGGGTGAAACAAAAGAGGAATGAACAGTCCATCAATGTAAGGCATCTAACAAGGATGAATCCTACATCAAATTTAGCAGAATATATTTGGTGAAATACTTGGAATAAGCTAAGCAGAGCATAATCTATATGAATTCTACCCTGGAATAAGTTAAGCTAAGCAGAGCATAACTATTACCCTGATCCAAGCATAAATGAAATAACACAGAATGGAATAACAAAGAGAGAAACACATACACATTGGAAAAGAAGGAAACAGACTGCAAGAAAGATAACACGAGAATTCTCTGCCAAATAACCTAGCCTCAAACACTGCTGATATATTTAACAATAAAATCTAAAAAATCAGAGCTGAGCTCTCCTAGGCTTCAGCCAAATGATTCACTCACCCTTAGTTCTTCTATTACGAAGATTATATAGCTGCCTGGAGCCTCCTATTCGACCTAATTCTTAACAAAAAATGGTTACAATGCCTAATGACAGATCACTAATATATATTTTCCTTTATCTTTTCAAAACAGAAATTAAGACATATCCTAACTGCCATTTTACATTCGGCAGCAATTTTCACTAAATAAGAAAATTTGTTACAAAGCAAAAGACAGAAGATATTATAGATGCCCTCCAGGTGGATGCTCCTCTAACTTTGAATTCTTCATTTCTGTTTGTATTTCAAATGCCCGGTATTATATCACTTGACCCTTTAAAATATTCTCCAAGGATTTGTTGGATTTCACACCAAGATATATAATAGTAGCTGCAAAAATTGATTAGGCCTTTCCATTGTGATAAATGTCCTTCTTGACGCTTGCATCAGAACCTCTCCAAGACTTCTGAATAATTTTTAAAATAGTGGAAGCTACCGTAGCTTCATCCATGAAATTGATCCTGTTTAATGTCTGCATAAAACCCTAAAAAATATCTCTCATAATTTTGGAAATGGAAACGACTGTAGCGACCCCATTTGCCAACTATCCATGCTCAATAGTTCTATTTAACCATACAGTTTATTCAGTTCTTCAACAAAGTTCTTCCTTATAACTTCTCGCTTCAACTTAAGTGCTGCTGCCATAAGACCAGTTTATGGGGTCCATGGATTAGGAAACAACTTGATCTTTAAAGGAATTTCAAATTTATCAAGCTTTGCACTCTTTGCAACCTCTAAAATTTAACTCCGAACTTCTTTTAATTGCTTCACTTTTCTGACACAGGTCTGCAAAATCTTTGAAAATGATTCCTTCTTTCTAAGCCCAACTTTCAAGAGCTTGATGGGATGGAACAACAAGAGACACTCAATAACTGTGGAATGGATCTATGTGTATCACAACATTGTCCAAATAGTGGCTCGCTGCCAAAGCTGCTTCCACCTTGCCCAAAGAAACATATTCCCCATGTTGAAGCTTAACTATGTCTTTTTTATGGTCAATAAATTCAAGGCAACCATCAGGATGAAATCTCCCTATGTCACTGTTAACACCCAAAAAATACTCACTACCTCATCTACCTCATTACATGACTCATTTGTCCATATTTCCCACCATATTTTCCTCCAATACCTTAAAATCCCATTAAAAAGCCTCCAAAAGGCCAAAAAAGCCTCCAAAAGGCCACAAAACCAATAAAAAAGCCTCCAAAAGACCACAAAACCATTAAAAAAGCCTCCAAAAGGCCAAAAAACCCCTTTTCCCCCAAAATAATCCAAAATTCATCCAAAATAGCAAAAACCCTCTAAAAAGGGAATACAAATACAAAAAAAAAGAGGAAAAAGGAGGAAAAAGGAGGAAAAAGGAGGCAAAAACCCTATACAGCTGACCTAAACAATATGGTGCCAAAAACCATGGGCCAACACTACACCACTAAAAACCTATAAATAGGTGATGGTGGCCCCTCATTTCATATCCACACTCAAACACACCCTTACTCTACCAAAATCACTCCTGAAACCCTAGCTCACCCTTGAGCTACTTTCACATTTGAGTGCCCCTTTTGGCCCATTTCCAACCCTTTGGAGAAAGAGAAAGGAGCAAAAATGGAAGCTTGGAAGCAACTCTCCTGGACTACTGCAAGAGCTTCACCAAACTCTACACCTGAGGTAATCTTTAATACAAAAAGAGAAATCTTTTGCCATATTTTTCATGTTTTGTTATTTATATTAATGCTCATGCTAGGTTAAATTTCATACTGTTTTATTGTTTTTATTTACTGTTTATTGAACTGCTACTAAGGATTCCCTTCTCCTTAGTAGGTGCTCATTTGCACAAGCTAGGGTGAAAACCCTAGCTACAGTTTTGGTGACTCCACTTGTGTTCCTTTGAATTTCTGGTTATAGTTTTAAAGTTTTAAACGTTTTCAATTTTCTGCAATATTTTCCTATTTTTTCCTTTTGGCTGTCCCTTTCAGCTGCTGTAAACTGTGTCTTTTACCCCCCGCAGTTGCGTTCTGACCGTGTCTTTCAGGCATTTACCTGCGATCCGACTGCGGCTCTCAGACTGTTTTCGGCGACCTACCGGCGATTTCCAGTCTGTTACCTGTGATCCGACTGTGGCTATTAGCTTGTTTCGTGCGGTCCGACTGCAGCTATTAGCCCATTTTCCCGCGTCCCTCTTGCGTCTTTCAGCCATTTTCCTACAACCCGCCTGCGTCTTTAGGCCTTTTTCCCGCGTCTCACTTGCGGCTTTCAGCCATTTTTCTACAACTTGCCTACGTCTTTCAGTCATTTTCCCGCGTCCAGCTTGCGGCTTTCAGCCATTTTCCTGCAACCCGCCTGTGTCTTTCAGCCATTTTCCCACGTCTAGCTTGTGGCTTTCAGCCATTTTCCTGCAACCCGCCTGCGTCTTTAGGCCTTTTTCTCGCGTCCCACTTGCGGCTTTCAACCATTTTTCCGCAACCCACCTGGGTCTTTCAGCCTTTTTCCCGCGTCTCGCTTGCAGCTTTCAGCCATTTTGCTGCAACCCGCTTGCGGCTTTCAACCATTTCCCTGCAACCCGCTTGTGGCTTTCAGCCATTTTCCTGCAACCCGCCTGCGACTTTTGACAATTTTCCCGCGGTTCGACTGCGTCTTTCGGCCAAAATCCCGCAACCCATTCACGACTGTTGAGCTATTTCCCGCGGTCCGACCACACAGATTTACCACAGACCCGCGGTCTGTTTTCTGCTCTTTTTTCACTGTTTTGAACCAAGCACTTTGCTGCAATATTTTCTGCACCTACACAGCCATCTGTCCTATCTGCAACCATACTTCCCTATAGCCTTTTTCTGCAGTATTATTTTTGTTCCATTTACATAATATTTTTTTAAAATTTCAACATTTTAATTAAAAAGAGAAAATTTTGCATTTCAAAGTTTAAATTCTGTATTGTTATTTTTAGTTAGAAAGTCGCCCACCCCATGGCACTTTTACTTGGGTTCATCATCTCACACGCACACACTCTGTCACCTAATTCAAGTGAGCCCTAAAATACTACTTAACACAACCAACATTCTAACCCCACTTGGGTTAGTTAAGTAGGATCGGGGGGATAGGCATCCAAATAAGACCCCTCGGTTTCTTACACTTGAGACATAGTTGTTGTCCATTAGGGAACCAAAATCCCCTAGTATTTTTTGACATGGTTTAAAATCAATTTATCGGGAAGGCCTCTCCCCTAGGAGGGTTGAAGTCTCTAGACTGGTTTCGGAAGCTTGAGTGGAATACCACAATCCATTCAGTAACCAAAGGATACCTTTCATAGTTCTCGGTGTATCACCCGTATGGGGATACAGTGGCGATAGAACCAAATGACAGATTCACCCAACCGAACGTGTCATGAATGGGGTATCTTAGTTGCTTTTCTTCTAGGATTGACTACCCAGTGTCCCTCCCGGTAAGGGGGATATCTTTAGCCACTTGGATCTACTATCCATATTGTCTGACTTGGATTTCATCGCCTTACAGAGGATATGTCTAGTTGAGTCAGAATACTATTTAGCTAGGTGTTTGCATGCTCCCTTACCTCCTTTTGGTCTAGCGAGTCCACTATTTTTATTTTCTAAGAAACCTGCTGCTTGTTGGTATTCTGACCATTTCTATTGATACTCCACTTATTGTAGCACAATTGTTACAGTAAGTGTTTTGAGTTGGTTGCTGGCTTGAGTGCCATATTTTTTGAGTTCTCCTTCTACACACTCAGTTTCATTAGGTTTTTTTGAGCTGTTTTTCACTCAACACAACCCCCAGATATTTGACACCATCTGTCACCATTGAGTCCCCAAGACATTCTCGGTGCCTCCGGGGTGAGCTCCCATAGCATGTTTCACTTGACTCACCCATCCTAGACATAGATCTTCATCACTTGATACCACTCATCATAGATCTCGAGCTTCGTCACTTGACTCCACTCGTCAACAGCATAGAACTCCGTCACCTGATCTTGATGCCCCCTATTTTACCTTTGATTCTGAGGTAGAGTCCGAGAACCCCATTTACACTGCACCAACCAGCCCCATGGCTGCCATGACTTCCACCCCTTTCTTTGTAGGGACCATTGGTGGAGCATCCACCACCACACCAGCTACCACAGCTGCTTTGGGTATGCCCTCGATGGGGCCCACATCTACCATTCTGATCACTGTACCCATTCCAGTTGCTGGCATACCTATTCCCACTCCATCAGTGACTCACACTACCCTTGGCGGTGCAAGACCGTCCTATACCACTTTCATCCCTCCACTTGGGGGCAACATCCCAAACCCTACCCCTTCACTTGGGGGCATTGGCCCCAACATGGTCATACCCACTAGTATGTCACATCTTTCTACTAGTTTTCCATTCATGGCTAGCCTCAACCTTCCTGACCTAGCTAGATTGACTAATGATCCCATTAGACACGACCTTGTGTGGCCTCACATGCCCACCAAGCTCCCCTCCGACATCCCTAAGTTTGGGGGCAAGGCAGGTGAGGACCCCCAGAACCATATTATGTCCTTCCATCTATGGTGTTCCTCCAACTCCATAGTGGACGACTCTGTCTGCCTCCGTTTGGCAGCCCCGCGCACCCTCACTGGCTCTGCAACTAAGTGGTACATCGAGCAGCCCCATGGGACCCATGCCACCTTTACTTCCCTTGCCTCGACTTTTCTATAGTTCTTTCAGTTACCTGTCTGCTATGATACGGGAGTTGAGATCCTACTGTCTTGCAGACAGAACATGGCTACCCACATCACTGACCACATTCATGAGTGGCGTCAATGCCATAGCCTCTGCAAAATCAAGTTAGACGACCATATCTTCTTAGTCCGGTTTCTAAAATCCCTCCTTCCTGTCATTGCCAAGGATGTGGCATCCAAACGACCCCAATCTGAAGAAGAGGCCATCCTCAAAGCCCAGCAATTTAACCTTATTTACGCCCAGTCGAGATATCTGTATTCCATCATACCTAACGCCCCTCGCGGCGATTCCTCCCGGCACGATGTGTCGAGTGCATCCCATGCCGCATATGGCATCATTGGCCGTGTTGCCTTGCATCCCCAACCCTTTTCCATAGCACGTCCTATCCATAGACCTGACCTTTTGCGGGCTACATTTCAATCCAGAGCAACCAATTCGTATGCTCCCATGGCACATCACCACCATTCCCATGGACCCTCCTATCCACCTCAGTTCTTTGGTCATGCATCCCTTGCTTACGCCTCCCCAGTCGCACCTCAGCCATATTACCACACACAGGCTGCACCAGCTCCTGTGTCCTCTCAAGCCCAACCTGCTTATTACCCACCTCAGGTAGCCCCTGCGGCAAACCCACAACCCGTTCCGCAGACGTATCAGCAACCCCCACAAGGTTTAGTGCCTGTGCCACCTCCACCTACTTATTATCCACCGCAGCCTGCTCCCGCACCTGCACAACCCCAGATACCACCTGCTGCCCAAGGGCAAGTGTACGCCCAACAAAATATGCAGCAGAACCAAAATAACCAGCGCCAACAGGGCTAGCAAAACCGTGGCAAAGGCCATAACCGTGGGAACAACCCCCCTCCAAACCAAGCCGGTCAACCTCCCAATCCCCCAAACAATAATAACGCAGCACCTGCCAACCAAAACCCTGATCGACCGCCCAAGCAGGCCAAAAATCCTAATTTGCAAACAAACCATCCTTGTTCTATTTGTGGGGTCTATGGCCACTATACACGTGCTTTCCCACATTTGGAGTGAGCTCGGCAACTCTAGACCAATGATGCCCATCGCCAAGGGCACGCGGCTCCTCAGACGCCAACCAACCCCCCATGCCCTCAGCATCAACCTTTGGTGCTGCAAAATTCCTTACCAACCCAAGGCGTAGTGAACACTCAGTCATTGGCTCCCCCTCAAGGTAATGCACCACCACAACAGCAGATCACTTATGCCGCTCCCGATCAACCCATGTTCGACTCAAGTACCCATCACTTGTTAATGATGTCATCTGCCAATGTCAACCTCCAAACTCGTCGGAACCAATATGGCTCCACCCCTGAAGCCTCTCATGCCAAAAAAAACACTAAATCTCATCCCACTGATCAGACGTTACGTATACCTCCGGCTCCACTTGATGGTGCCTCCAAAGCACCTCGCTTCCCACTCTGTCGCATCAACAATAATCCCAATGCTCGCGCTGCATCAAATTACAACATTGTAGATGACTTAGCCCAGTCTCCCACAACCATGTCTACGTTAGAAGTCTTAAAAAACTGTCCTTCACAGCGCAAGACTTTACTCTCCGGCATTGGTGCTATTGACCCAAATGATTCACAACTGATGGCCTTCGATTTGGACCAGTCCGAACCATGCCTGCCTTCCACTTTAGCGTTCCAAACTTTTGTTTCCGTTCGGAATCTTGTCATCCATCGGTGCATTATTGATGAAGGTGCCTCTACATGCATTATGTCCACATTCATTTGGTAGAAGTTCGGATCCCCTACTCTCCAGCAGTCCACCACTGCTTTGCAAGCCTATGACGGTCGTTTGGCTCAACCCCAAGGTCTCTTAGCTAATGTCCCCGTCCAGTTGGCTGGTAAAACCATGCTCATTGACATAGAGGTCATCAATGCCCAACTTGATTATAACCTCTTACTTGGCCGCTGCTACATGTATGCCATGCGGGCGGTTGCCTCATCCGTTTTTCATACCATGATGTTCCCCCACGACAGACGAATGGTCAAGGTCGACCAACTCACCTATTACGATCCCAATGCCCCCGCTGCACCCGACAATGTTCTCCCCATGGTTGAACAACCTATTTGTGGTGCAACTACCTCTTTTGTTTCCTCCGCGAGACCCAGATTTTACTCATATACACCGATGACCTCCACATTCCAATCCATTCCACCCCCGTCACCCGCAACCAAAGTATCTGACCTATATACCATTTCCCACAATACACAAACACCCAATAATCAACCACCCTTGTTACCCAAACCACCATTAGTACCTAGTCACATTGGTGATACACCCATCCACACAATCCCCTTCCTATTCCCTCCCTCGGGCATAGTAAGCACCCCGGTTATGGCTACTCTTAACCTCCCTGGGTTAACCTTAGGATTACATGTGTGGTATATTTCGCCTCCCATTCCCCCGCCGACACCAAATTTCATCCTAAAACCAGTGCAACCCATTGCCACTACTAATCAACCACCTCCCGGTGTCACTACCCCTTCGTCATCTACGAATCCCCCCCTCTTATCAAGCACACTGGGGGCAGAGGCCCATAATCATACATTGCTATACCGCCGCCCAAAACAGTTAAATCCCACCCTATGCTTCGTGCTCTCCCCAAATGCTCATTGTGTGATGAGTTAGACCATCCGACTCATCAATGTACACAATTACCTACATTACAGGAACACATGCAAATGCTCGATGATGACCCCAACATCCCAGTTGTCGAACTCAATCCAACCCCTAAGCCTCGTGATAAATCACTGCGTACCAACCACCCTTGTGCAATATGCGGTATTTACGGCCATTACTCACATCACTGTCCTGATCTCCCAGATTACAGAGAAGCTCTCTATGAGATGAATAATTTGGACCTTAAGACGGAACCCCCCACAATTGAGGAGATCCACCCCCTAGTATCACCCTCATCCGGAGAGATTAACACCATTTATATGATCTCTTCGACTACCAATCCCTCGTCAACCGATTTGACAACTCAAAATTTCCGCAATGATGAGGAGATTCTAGAGGCTCTCACTGGCCCGGATTATCCCTGGGACAACATGCACCATCGTTCCCATTTCCTCCTAGAAGAATCCTCCTCTACCACAACTACCCAATTTGTGGTTGAATCCAAAGATTTCCTTCCCGCCAAAGTCGAGTGGTTTAAGGATCCCATCCCCGCTCCTGAAGCCTTTGAGGAGGGTAACATGGCCAACATCTCACCTGTCATCCACATAGATATCTCTGACCCACCTAGTGCTCTTGAAATCATTACATTAGGAGCCTCCTGCAGTGAGTATGAGATTGGAGAGTACAAAAAACTTTTCCAAGAGTTCCGTGATGTCTTTTCCTGGTCTTATACTGAAATGCTCGGTATCGACCCCGCTATTATAGAGCACCACATTGACACATGGCCAGATGTACCCCCTATTCGCCAGAAACAGTGCCCCATTCATCCTTCAAAGCTCTCCATTGTTAAAGCAGAGATTGAGAAACTTCGCAAAGCAGGATTCATTTATCCTATTGCATATACCACCTGGGTTTCAAACCCTGTCCCTGTTAACAAAAAACAAGGCACCATTAGAGTATGTACTGACTTCTGCGATTTAAATCAATCCTGTCCCAAAGACAACTTACCCATGCCATTTATTGACCAACTCATCGATGCGTGTGCGGGGCATGAAGTCCTATCTTTCATGGACGGTTTTTTTTGGATACAACTAGATTCAGATCCGTAAGGAGGATCAGTACAAGACTTCCTTTACCACCCCATGGGGCACCTTTGTCTATCGCGTCATGCCTTTTGGCCTCAAAAATGATGGTGCCACCTTCCAATGGGCCATGACCTATTGTTTTCACGACTTGGTCCATATTCTGCTAGTCTACCTTGACAACCTTACAGCTCATTCTCGAAAATTATTAGACCACCTTAACGACCTCCGGCAAGTCTTTCTGCATTGTCGCAAATATCAAATCCACTTGAACCCACACAAGTGTGTCTTTTGCATTCTGGTAGGCTAGTTGTTGGGTTTCATTGTTTCCCAAAAAGGAATTGTTGTGGATCGCTTGAAAGTCCAAGCCATCATAGACCTTCCCTCTCCTCGCACACTTCGACAGCTCCAGAGTCTGTAGGAGCGATCTAATTTCCTCCGTCGCTTCATTCCTGATTATGCCACCACCATTCATGGTTTCTTATGCCTGCTTCGTACCAACATAACCTTTGTTTGGGATGAGCAAGCAAAAAATGCATTCGAAGCCCTCAAGAAAGCTCTCACACAAGCCCCTTTGATCTCCCCTTCGAATTTCTCTCAGTACTTCATCCTTTACATCTCGGCATCCGATTATGTCGTGTCCGGAGTCCTTGTTCAAGAAGACGCCGCTCGCCAGGAGCATGTCATTTATTACGTCATCTAGACCTTGTCTGGACCACCCCTACGTTACCCATATGAGGAAAGACTATCCCTTACTGTGTTCTTTTCCATTCAAAAATTGCGACGCTACTTTTTACTCTGTCATACCACAGTTGTCGCCGACTCCAACCCCATGGTCTATCTCTTAAACCAACACCTCCTGCAAGGTCGCGTTGCTAAATGGGTCATTATCCTCCAAGAATATGACCTCACTTTCAGAACCCCTAAGAGCACTAAATCCCTTGTGCTTTCCCAGCTCATCACTGATCTCCCCTCCCTTCTGCCACCCCCCACAAATCTCCGATGAGTTACCCAACAATCACTTGTTCATCATCTCGTTTGATGATCCATGGTACGGTGATATTTTGTTATACCTTCGCATGCAGAAGTTCCAACCCAACATTAGTCGTGATGGACACCGTCGTATCTGTCACCAGGCCTCTTGATATCTCCTCTTAGGCGATGTCCTTTATCGGCGAGGGGTTGACACAGTTCTCCGTCATTTCCTTACACACGAGGAAGCCGAACACGTCCTCAATGACTGTCACAGTGTTGCTTGCGGTGGACATTTCTCTGGAACGGCCACCGCCCAAAAGGTCATCCGTGCTGGATACATCTGGCCTACACTTTTCACTGACTGCATCACAGTGGTCAAACATTGCCATAATTGCCAACTTTTTGCCCCCAAGGCTCGAACACCACCCACTCCATTACACCTAGTCGTCACCATTGGCCCCTTTTGTAAATGGGCCATCGACTTCATGGAATGTAAATCCTCATCTGCCAACGGCCATAAGTACATCATTGTTGTCGTCGATTACTTCACCAAATGGGCTGAAGCCATGCCCACCTTCAATTGTAAAGCTGACACCACTGCCCGTTTCTTTTATAACCATGTTATCACTCAATTTAGGTTCCCCAAACAGTTGGTCTCAGACCATGGTTCACACTTTGAAGATTCCCTTTGGTGCGAGTTATCCACCCTACTGAAGTTCGAACATCAGTATTCCTCTGCTTACTACCCCCAAGGGAAAGGCCAAGTAGAGGCCATTAACAAAATTTTAAAAACCATCCTCCAATGCACTGTTGACAGGAATAAGTCCAATTGGCACCACATGTTATTCCCTGCCTTATGGGCTTACCATACATCCACCAAAACCACCACCGGTTTTACCCCGTTTCATTTAGTTCACGGTGTAGAGTCTGTCCTCCCCATCGAGTGTCATATACCTGCCTTACACATCGCCATCAAGCTTCTCTCAGACACCTCCCCACTTGAGCATCGTCTACTATCACTAGAACAAGCGGATGAAGACCGTCGCGCCACTCTCCAGACCATTGAAGCCGCCAAGAACCGCTCCAAAGCTAGTTACGACAAACATGTACACCCTTGAACTTTCCGTGAAGGGGACCTCGTCCTCGCCTATGACCAAGCCCATGACAAAACTAGTAAAGGAAAGTTTGAATCCATGTGGCAAGGCCCTTACATTGTGCAAACTTGTCTCGGCAATGGGGCATACATGTTAACTAACTCAGAAGGTCACCCTTTGCGCAACCCCCGTAATGTGTTGTATCTTAAATGCTTTTATCCCTAAATAAACCCGCGGCCCCATTGGTCTGTATTGTACAGTTTGCTCTCTTTTTGTTTTTCACCTTTTTTACCACAATCTTACATTCATCATTTTTGCATGATCACAGATAGACCCTCTTCCACCTCCTTACATTGGCTTCGCTGATGGGGCAAGCTGCCGGTCTCCAAACCTGGCTTCTGCAGCATGGGTCTTATATTCCCTTTCACATGAATTGATTCACCTTGACGGAATATGTATAGGCGCTACTACCAATAACCAGGCGGAGTATGATGCTGTGAACGGCCTCCTGACTGCTGCCCTTCGGATGAGCATATGTCACCTTATGTGTTCCTTGACTCCCAGCTACTTGTCTCCCAGCTCAACAACTGCTACCAGGTGCATGATCCCTTCCTCTTTAGAAAATTCCTGTGCACAAAACAACTCAGCCGACAATTTGAATCCATAACATTCACCCATGTCCCAAGAGCTCAAAATAGTGTCGCAGATCAAATGGCTAACAACATCCTAGATTGGCACATCAATCACACCATGTAAAACCTCCATCATGCATCTCATTAAACATATATATAAAAATACAAAAGATTGCTAGTGGCATCCATGTGCCTATCATCACATAACCATTTGCATCCATGTGCAATAACAAAAAAACACATTACTATACAGGGGCATCCATGTTCCCATCATCCTACACTACTTGCATCCACGTGTAGTACAAACATATAACAAACCATAAGCGCATCCACGTGCATACACTAAATCATCATCGCAAAAAGGTGCATCCAGGTGCCTATATATATCTCAAAAATAAACATCAATATGCTACACATGTCCTGAGTACCCCCGTACTCAACTATACAAAAAATATCTATACATCAATACACCTCATAGAATACATGCCGTAGCTACAAAATCGGGGGAGTCCCCTGCACTCCCTAATGAGAGTCATACCCTCTGTCACTGCTTGCATCAGCTGCCTCTGAGTCCTCACCCAGCTTTTCCTCCAGCAGATCCTCATCCCCTGTGGTCTCCTGTGCCCGACCCCTATCCGCCAAGATAGCCACCTAGATCGCGATCGATCAGAACTCCCTTGACGCCCTCAGACAGTCCTGAATCACCTCCGGATCCACGTCCCTCCACCCGTCATCAATCACTCCAACCAGAAACCGATCCAGAAGCATCCGTACAGACTCCAGAGTCCCCTCAACATCCCGTCGATGCACCTCCCCTCAACCTGGCAAGGCTGGTACCGCCACATGCCCCTTGCGAGCTACATGTCCTAGTGGTGGTCTCGGGCCAACATCTGTAGATCACACATTAGTCAGTAATAGTATATCAACAAACTATCATACACAAGACTTGACATCCATAACATGCAAGCAAAACCATATGTACCATCTGGTCCCCATGCTTGCCCTAGCGGTTGTGGTGCCTCCGGATCCCCGGTGTAGTCCATATCTCTGTATGGATAATCATCCAGTGTCAGCGACATCTACAACCACTAAAGGTAGAGCTCCTGAGTAAAGTACCTCCCAACCTCATCACCACCCCGGCGGCGCATCATCTCTCCCCACCGCACCATGCACAACTCCCTCAGTCCTCCTGCCCTGACCGTCACCCGCGGCCGCAATGTAGGTACCCGCTCCATGAAGAAGGAACACAGAAAGGATCCATAACAGAATCCCTTGCCAGATTCCTTCACCGATGTCAGCTTTCGAGGAACATTTGGCCCTAAGCATAATAAACACCATCCAGAACCCGCTCCACCAGCTGCATCTGGCTCTCAGACACCTTCTCAGGTGATTGGGACCCCCAAAACTCAAACCACGCATGCCGCAATCGCCTGCACTGTTGGCTCCTATAGGTTCACCACCTAGAGTGCTCTCCTCTGCACCCTAGCCTCCAGAACATAGTACCTCTCCAACATATCTTCCATATCCACATTTGTAGATACTCGTGGCTGCGTATCTACCACCCTACCCAGACAGGGAAACCCCGTCAAGAAGTATACATCTACGAGGGTGAGATCCACCCTCTCTCCCTGCACCCAGAATGCATGAATGTCCAGCTCCCAAATGCTCACTAATCGTTTTAGTAGCAGCGCTGCTGAACGCATCATAGGCACCTGTGCGAACTTCAGCAGCCCACACAACCCCAACGTAGACCGCTCTCGCCAAAGCACCAACAACATCTTGAAAATCACATAAGGTGAACCAATCGCGGCTTTAGGGCCCCTTGCCGCGGTGTCCAACCGCGGCTGTCAAGGCTACAATCGCGGTATGGGGCCGCGTCTGTAGGAGCCGAACTCGCGATCCCGAACCGCAAGTCTAGCCTCGGAACTCGCGATACCGAACCGCGTATTCCGACCCCAAACCTCGCGGTCCCCATCCGCATGATCCACCCCAGAACCCATGGTCCCTGACCGCGGTTCCACCCCACAAACCCATGGTCCACCCCATGTGGACCATACAAATACTCCCCTGGGCCCCACTACCCCCCCCCCCCCCCCCCAAACCCAATGAAAATGTAGGTATCAGTTTATCGAAATACCTGTAACTCCCGGATCTGAAAACGGCCGGTTGGATCATCCAGAAACACCAACTCAGCTCTGGTCCACTCTGATCACTAGTCAAAGTCAACAAGTCCAAATGACACTTGTCATGTTGGACCCACTTACTATTTATAGCCCATTGATGTTTTCTTGTTTTGGCCATTCTGAACCCATACGGAGTCCATTTTTTGAACCGTTTCCACCACTAGAATCAACACGACGAGACCGTCATGATGGTTAACTTGTTCTCTTATTTTTTCCACATCATTTTTTGAGCATTTTTTAGACACCACTAGTCACCTCGGTTTGCGTGCCACTTCGGCTTCTCTCCATTTTTGGTATATTTTATATCATTGGATTCATTTTTCTGAGCCCATGATGATGCTTGAGATCATTTCTCGCTCTCACCCCCAGATGTTTCGGGTATTTTTCCAAAATGCCCCCCGTCGCCTCGATTTACATGCCACTTCAGCTGTTCTCCGTTTTTTACACTTTTTATATCGCCGGATGCATTTTTACGAGTTCGTGATGATGCTTGAGATCATTTCTCTCTCTCACTAGGTACAATTTCAACATTGTGTCCTGATACCTTGCTGCCTCGGTTTGCGCACCACATCGGACGCCATCAGATTGTTCCACATTTTTACATAAGCCCTTCACTCCTGTCATACTGCAATTATTTCGTTATTTTGCCACCATTCATTACCTCGCAATGAGTCCCACAAGTGTTACCCCCTACCCTCGTTCTTGTTCATCATCAATGTTCCTTGATTCAGCACTTCCTCCTTGCCTAACCATTCCTTTTGTTCGGTATAATTTTATCCCTTTGTCGGGCCGGACAAGTCCTTTACGAAAAAGGCACTTAGGCAGTTTCTGTTAAGCTCTTTTTTTATTCCTAAAATAATGAAAACATCGCCAAGCAATCTTGCTTCCTTTCATGCTCGTTAAAGTACCCGAAAGGGCATCTATCTGGTATAATTTTAACCCTTTTCCGGACCTGGTAGACTAATTACAAAAAAGGAATACTCTAGTCACACTGGCTAGAAGAGTTCTTCATTGCATACTTTTATGCTTCTTCGGGCCTTGGAGACTAACACACGAAAAAGCACCCCCTGGAGTCTTCTTATTTGCTTTCAGACTCTCTACAATTGAAAGCAACCACGAGCACGCACCATCCTAGGCTCGTACAAATCCACACGACGGTACCATCCCATTATTTCAGAGTCTTCTTATCGCTTTCAAACTCCTTAAAATTGAAAGCACACACAAGCATGAACTGTCCTGGGCTCGTATAAATCCACACGACAATACCATTTTACACACACTTCTTCTAGTTCCTTAACCCATGCAGAAGTTCCCCCGTGCCTCTTGGCACTATGATCTATTATCTCGACAGCACCCCCAATCAGGCCGCCTTTGTTCAGAGTTGTCTGCAATCTCCTGCCATTTTACACCAACTTGAGTATCACTCATCCCAGTCACTATCCTTGATCCAGTACATCTATGATCCCTTTCCCACCAGTCAGTTTCATATGCTTCCCGATCGTCCCCACCATCATACTCTAAACAAAGGAAGTTTGAGTCCACCCACTCTACTTTCCCAGTTATCCCCCACATTATGTCAGTCCTACCATCAGTACTCTCACACTTCGGTTCTCCACCTCGTGCTCCTATCAAGGAAACATCATTGCCTTACTAGTTGCAGGTCTCCCTCTGTCCACGATAACCCCTCTATTCCAGAGGATAGACCCAGAGGTCCCTTCACCTTGGACCCATCACCATCTGTGGTGAGTGCCTACGGACCATTTTGAGAGGAGTCATCATTGCCTCTCTGAGTGGTTGTTTCTCACATGCTCGACTTCAACACCTTGATTGCATCGTTGAGAATCGTGCAGGGTTTATATCCCTTCAGTTATTGGTTGAAGACCCTGGATTTCCCTCGACTCTACCACAATGGTGAGTCACTTCGGAACGCCCAGTTATATGTTCCCATGGATGTCTGGGTTGCATTGGCGATTGTATTCGGAAGCCATCCAGTTATATGCTTCCTTGAGTACCCATTTTAGTTCCAGTTCAGTGTACCATTGAGGATATGACTCCCCGTCACTATGCTCCAACAGCTCATCAGTTCCTTTGGTACCCCACTCAGTAACACTGTTGTTATTCCAGTGTATCAGTTCTTCAGCTCAGACATGGTCAGCCCAGCAGTATGTCCCAGATTTGTGTCCCCTTTGGACCCTTATGATGTACACAGTGGTTCTCTCTGTATCCTATAGGTCCCCCTTTTTCGGGCCTCACTGTTATTTTTTATGTATCTTGATACGAGCATGGGTTTTCCCACCTCATCCATATATTGAGATTATTCCTCATTCATTATTTGAGGCCATGTATATTTCAAGTCCCCATATTTTGGACCCCATTGTTATTCTATATCTTGATACGAGCATGGGAATGCCCGCTTCATCCATATGTTCATATTATTCCTCATTCACTATTGAGGTCATGTACTTTCAGTTTTTGCAGTTTGTTCGGGACCGTTGTTCCAGGCTCTAGTTCGTTTCTTCTCTTCTCCACACCCCAGGAAAACCATAAAAGACTAATGATGTCTATTGGCCATACGATGAGCTCCTGCCCTCACGCATCAGGGGGCAATCTGTTAACACCCAAAAAGTGCTCACCACCTCACCTACCCCATTACATGACTCATTTGTCCATATTTCCCACCATATTTGCCTCCAATACCTTAAAATCCCATTAAAAATCCTCCAAAAGGACACAAAACCATTAAAAAAGCCTCCAAAAGGCCAAAAAAACCCCTTTTCCCCCAAAAATAATCCAAAATTCCTCCAAAATAGCAAAAACCCTCTAAAAAGGGAATAAAAATACAAAAGAAAGAGGAAAAAGAAGGAAAAAGGAGGCAAAAACCCTATACAACTGACCTAAACCATATGGTGCCAAAAACCATGGGCCGACACTCCACCATTAAGAACCTATAAATAGGTGATGGAGGCCCCTCATTTCATATCCACAGTCAAACACACCCTTACTCTGCGAAAATCACTCCTGAAACCCTAGCTCACCCTTGAGCTACTTTCACATTTGAGTGCCCCTTTTGGCCCATTTCCAACCCTTTGGAGAAAGAGAAAGGAGCAAAACTGGAAGCTTGGAAGCAGCCCTCCTGGACTACTGCAAGAGCTTCACCAACCTCTACACCTGAGGTAATCTTTAATACAAAAAGAGAAATCTTTTGCCATATTTTTCATGTTTTGTTATTTATGTTAATGCTCATGCTAGGTTAAATTTCAACTGTTTTTATTTACTGTTTATTGAACTTCTACTAAGGAGTCCCTTCTCCTTAGTAGGTGCTCATTTGCACAATCTAGGGTGAAAACTCTAGCTACAGTCACCAGAATCGAAAATGCATACCCTGACTGTATGTACCTCAACTCTTCAAGATGCCAAGGATGCCATTGTCATGAAACAAGTGGTATTCTCTTCCTACAAGTTATGTTTCTATCTCACCCTATTCGGGAAAGAACAACATGGTCTCCCTCCTTAACATCAACAGGGACGATGTTTTCCCTCTTTCCATGAGAGCTAGGTCTCACGGACACAATGCAAAACCCTATCCTCTTTCTGCACCCTGGAATGCTAAAGAGTTTATAGAAGAAACAACGCTCTCTTTATTAGAATATGACAGCTCCCTGCAAAACGACCCAGCCATGGATGTTTTGCAAACGTTTCCATAGCTATCATCTCAGTTGGCACCATTTTGATAGGCCCCCATCTCCGGCATTTGACTGAAACCTAAGCAGATGACGGTGGTATCATGCACGCTCTAGTTCAGTTTCATGTCTCCCATTGATGTAGTTTCAGACCTCCGCGAGCCTAATAACTGAACAAAGAACTAAATTTTGATTGGCTAGAGGGAGAAAGAGTTCATCACGGGATGCATCAATCCCCAACTGCAGAACGATGGTGGTGGTACTTACTCCTCGAATGCGAGCTGTTAAATCTTCACAGCAAATATCTGACCCTTGGACGGATGGCGTTCTCATCCTCATCAAGTATGGCATTAGGGTTCGAGGACTTGGGAAAAAGTCACGTAAAGTAAAATGACTTCACCTTTATACTTCCCCAAACAGCTCAATCTCCAACGATGGTATCACCCCTACTCAAAGGCAGTTTGTAATACTACTTATATGGATGCGACGTGCCCATAACATGACACGTATGAAGGTGGTTTTCTCTATCGCGGCCAACCCATCTCTTATCCATCGACCTATTTTGTTAATGCGATATGGCATGGACCATCCATTTCATCTTTGTTCCTTCATGTAAATGGTCTCTCAAAACCCCTTCCGTAAATAAATGTTGCTGTGACTTTCTTACCATGGTTTTATCCTTTGCATGATAGCGTGAATTGGGAGATACACCCAGGAGCTTCATGCCTGGCTCCCCTTTATCCCACATGCAAAGCTAAAAAATTTCTTTTACTCATTATATATCTTCTAGCTTACACCATATATCAAGTAATAAAAGAGAGGTAGGCTTGTCGCTTGAAGTGTGGAGGCTATGTGGAGCCCCTTGGCTCGGCTCTTGGTCAGTAGACAAGCACACGGTGCTGGGTGCTTCAACCTTTTGTTTCAATTTTAATTAAAGTTGGGGGCCAACGTTAAATCCCTTCATAAAAGACTTAATTAATACTCAGACTTTGGCTTTATTAAAAAGCTGTTGGTTCCATAAACTTCAACCTTTGGATTTATTATAAATTTTACCCTTCACTTAGGCTATTAAGAATTAAAAGCCTTTTCCTCATAAATTTTTTACTTTAGACATAAAACATCAAATCCTTTTCTTCATTTTGGCTTAGCCCCCTTTATAGAAAACCCTCATAAAGTTTGGCATTGGCCAAAAATTATAAAAAAAAAACAAATCTTTTATAAAAAATCAAAAGCCTTAGTGCTCCTTTAAAATTAAAAAGCCTTTATTCTAGCTTTCACAAAATTAGAAGAGAAGGGTTCTAAGACCAACACTTGCCAACTTTTGAAGCTTTCTCAAACCATTTTCCTTTTGCAACCTTGGTGTCTACAAATGAAGACAAATTTTATTTCTCACTCAAGCTGTGAAACCCCTGTGATGAGAAGAATGCTCTAATTTTGCACTGCCAATGCTGCCCGAAGACGATCAATGTCATCGAAAGACAATTAATCACAATTTTTTGGGGTGCTAACACCATGTTTTGAAAATATTTGAAGAGGGATTGGTTGGTAAAATACATTTTTTTCATACGTTCTTCATTTTCTTTTTCCTATATTGGCTAAGGCATGCCATGACATTAAGTTATAGTACTAGTTATAAAAAAATATAACTGCTTTAGATGGAAGAATGATTTTGCATCCATATACTCTTCTTTAAGGTTGGAATTCATTAAATTTTGAGCCTCTTCTTGGGACTGTCTAAGCTTATCATTTACTATTCGTTAATGTTTGTGTTGATGCCCCGAAGATCGCAGCATCAATTAGAAAGGGTTCCTCCCCGGTAGACTATCCCAATTAGATTGTCCACCGTTTGGTGTGGGGAATCCATCCGGTTAGCGGTTCCGGCAACCGTGGGTTTGGAGATTTGCTCCAATTATACTGGTTATGGCCTGATCCACCATTCTTTTGATTTTATGTTTTATAATGATATGCAAGTGCCTAGCCTAATTTAATCTAAATGCAGAACTGGAAAACAAATCTATGTCTAAAACTGAAAATAAATCTAAACTATCCCTGCAAGTAGCAACTTGTAAGGATGAGTAATGTGTTGGAAGAGTTATTTAAAATTCAAAAAACAGCCATTAAATCTTAAAGATAGATCCACAGCAGAATCAGGAGACATTAGAACATAGCTTCTAATACAGATATAGCATATTCTATTACTCATGAAAGAGAGAAATTATTTGCATAGAAAGAAGTAAGATCATTCAGTACAAAGAAATAATTCAAGATAATAAAGAAAGATCTCACAGTAAAGTATAGAAGTTAGAGAAATAATCCAAGATACATCCAAACTCCATTCCCATGCAAAATACGTCCTCTCCAGGCTCTTATTAGGTAGATTTTATTTTCTTGAAACAAGTGCAAGATAGCTCGTACAAGTTCAGAAAATTATTCTCCTGCCAAAATTCCTTTACACTGTTTCCTAAGCTTCTATTTATAATATTACAAAATGCCCTTTGGGATGCCACCTGGCTCTTTACACTTGTCTCCTACAGATTTTTCTTTTAATAGACAAAAAACATCACCATTTATTAACAGAAAATTACTTAAAAAAGAAAAGGACAGTTGTCCCATGGCTCCACGCTTTTAGACATATGAAAGCCCAAATACAAAAAATAGGAATCAACACTTTAATATCAACGTGTTCACTCTTGGGTAGGAGCTCTAGCTGGGAAGGAAGCACTCGAGCTGGCTGTTGCTACTGCTGCTGCTAGGAGAGAAGCACTTGGGCTGGCTGTTACTTCTGCTGCTGCTGGGAGAGAAGCACTTGGGCTGACTGTTACTTCTGCTGCTGATGGGAGAGAAGCACTTGGGATGGCTGTTACTGCTGTTGTTGCTTTCTTTTCTTCTTCAACTATGCAACTAAACCAGACACCAGTGTCTCTGATAACTACATTTGCTGCGGAAGGGAGCAAGATTTTCTGGGAAGTCACATCTTTACTAAGATCTGCTCCAATGCCCTGAATTTACACAACTACTGCTTGGTGGATTTCTTTAAGCAAATGGTTGTGTATTGATGACATCCCAATATAATGATGGAGATCATCAATGGCCAAGACATCAATATTCTTTACATATTCTGTTTGGATGTTCAGTTCCTCCTTCAAGTTAGAAAAAAAATACTCTTTGCTCGGGAACTCATCAAGGGACTGAGGGAAACTCAACTTGCACTTATCATGCATTTCATGGATTCTCAAATAGAGACTACTACTTTTATCCATTGTCCCTTGGATCTTAGCCATTAGTTTAAGGCTACAGTTTCTGCAAAATTCGAAAAGGGCTATGTCTTCATTAAAACCATCTACATATTTGAATGGGAGATGCTTGGGGAAATCCACCTTTCCTTCTCTCCATTCTATCTGGCTCAGGATGTTTTCCTTAACCCGAGTATATTTATCCTTAATCCTATTGGCCTCTGCATTAACTTATTTTAATCTAACTACCATGGATTTGAGCTTTCATACTTCCTTAGAAATCATCTCTTGAGTGTCATGAATTTGTTTTAGGATGCTACATGACAGCTCATGGAAAGGAGACATATCTATTGCTCTGCTCTCCGCCTGCTCCAATTGCTCAACCAATGCCTGCTTGTCTGCTTCTAGATGGGATGCTTTGGCTTCCGCATCGTTCTGTTCTGCTTCTACAATCATCATCTGGACTTCCAGTTGCTCCTTTTCTTCTTCTAAATGGTTATACTTGTCTGACAGTTCTTTATGCTCAACAGACAGGCGATTATACCTATTTACCATGAGATCCCTGTAGGCTTGCTCATTAGCCACAGTATGTTGTAGCATGCGAGCTCTCCTCTATATCGACTCAACTTCTCTAACTATATCAGTCACATTGTCCTTCATTGCTTTCGCTGCTTCTACAGCGGCGGATGCCATAGCTAAGGGAGCCTTATTTGTATTTTGCATTACTTTGGTCTCCCGTCTGGTAACAATATCTTCTTGGAAGAGTCTCTTTATCCTCTCTTTCGACTTTAGGACCACTGCCTTTCTCTTCTTATCATACACAAACTCATCCCACCGAGACACCATATGTTCTTCTGATGGAGTGTAAGGGACGATTGGGAGATCTATCACATTTATTTTTGCTTCTGCGGATGGGGTCTGGACTGCTTGAGAAGTGCCTACCTCCACCTTCTGGGTGCCGGGAGCACCTGCTTGAGGTACACCTGCCTCCACATTCTAGGTGTCGGGAGCACCTGCTGAGGTATGTCTGTTTCCATATCCTGAGTGCCGGAACCACCTGCCTGGGTATCTTGCTCGGCCTTAAGCTTCTCTTCTGCCTTCTTTTCTTCCTCAGCTTTTCACTTTCTTTCTTCTTCCTCCGCTTGTTGCTGATTTCCATTCTCTTCCATCTGCTTTGCATCTTTGGCTTTTTTCTGCTGTTGGGCTTCCTCAGCTTCTTTCTGCAGTCTTTCATTTTCTTCTTCTTACTGCAATCTTGCTTCCTCAGCCTCTTGCTGCACCCTTGCTTCCTCAGCCTCTTGCTGCACCCTTGCTTCCTCTTTTAACCTTTGCTCTTCTTAGGATCGGGCATCATCTGCTTCTTTCTCTTTTCTGTTGGATGGTTTTTTGGGCCTTGGTAGAGCTAGAGCTTACTCCACTGCCTTGACGACAAATCTGCAACTCAGTCATGTTGCTGATGCCTCTGAATGCCTCTTCCTCGGCATCATAATAATGAGCATATTCGAAATGCACATAAATTTCTTTGCAATGCTCGGCAACTTTCCCCCACCTATGATTTCTATGGAAAATGACCTCACCAAAGTGGAAGGATTTCATCTCTTGAACAAACTCCTCAGCTGGTGCAACTTCTGAGAATTTGTAGGCTCCTATGCAGTAGGGTAAAGGACGGAAAAAGCCTTATGCTGCTTGTTAAGCACCGCTCTGATTCCATCCAGGAAAATTTGTCTCACTGCTTCCTTGAGGACTACATAGTCAGTAGCATACTTTGGCAAAATGTATGGTGCTTTGGTCCCTCCAAACATCCTGATGTAGGTGCCTTTTTCTGAGAAATAAAAATATCCATAGTTTTCCAGGATCTCCATGGCATTTTCGAACAGACAGTTGGGCCATTGAATATCTGCTCATATAGAGGCATGATGAACCGCTCGCAGATGAGCTTATAGCTAGCTCTGTAATTTTGATCCCACATTATCTTGTAAGCAGTGTAGACCGGGGTGTTGGCTTTATCCCACGTGCAACCTAAGCTGGGGAAAGATAGCTTGGCCAAAACACAGTCAATGAGATAGGAAGACATGTAAAATTCTGGCTTTTTTAAAGCCAGACCTTCTCTTGCAGCAGCCACTGTGGATGCCAAACTGTCTGAAAGGATAATAGCCCAGTCAAACACAGTCCCTTTGAATGATACAAAGTGTATGATGGTAGCCCATTGTATCCTGTATACAGTGCCATCGGGCATGCCAAAAATTCTGCACAACATCACGGTGATTAACCTGAAAGGAGGTCTTAGGTTCTGAACATCGTATTCATCATTACCTCTCTTTCTCAAGTGCTTGCCTGCGACCAATAATTTTTTTGCCATCTCAATATTGTTCATCTGGCCCAACCATTCATCGCTCAGAGCTTGCTGGGGACATGAGAATTTATAGGCTGCAGCAATATATGTTGGGTGGAATGAGGCGATGGCCATTCCCCCGCTGTCATTTAATACTCTTGTCTCCACATTAGTATGTTCCAGTATCCACTCGATCAGTTCAGAACATGGGAACAATTCTGCACGGGTAGAAGCTCTAGCTATGCTTGAAGTTCTGATGTTGCGGTAGATCTGTTCTTCCTCCAATAATGCATCTGGGATATCCTGGTCCCTAATCATCCTGTAAATGTCGCCCCAGCGGACTTCGGGAGGAATACCAGTGGTACACTTAGTATCTTGGAACATAGTTTCAGTCCTAAGTAGTACTGGCTCTGGTTCCATCACTTTAGCTTTCTTCCTACCACCTTTTGGCATCTTGGCTTATCCCTGCTAGCAACCAAATACAAATCATTATAAAAATGTGCAACCTGTTGTGAGATTTTAACAAAAAGAAGGACCATTTCAACATGCTAATGAGATATATAAATAAATTATGAAGCTGCATGTTGGGGAAGCAAAATAAACCATTCCAAACAAGAAATATAGTTCTGAGACTTGATTATACTAAGGAAACGAAGTTTGGAATGTTCCTGAAAGGGAAAGCATATGACGTGGAAACAACCTGTTTCCCATCTAGCCCTAGGAGAGAGGGTATCCTTCATCATTGCACCCTTAATGGTCAATGGCTGGTGATCTTGGATTGAAACCTTCTTACGATGAAACAAGGAACTGCCTTCTACATTTATCAAAACGTGATGGGATTCGGCTAACCACTACAGTTATTAGTAACATTTACGAGGCGTTGTGTGGCATGTTATGGATGGGAAAAAATCTCAAGGGTAACTTGACGTGGAGATAAGACAAAAATAACGGTTAAAAATCCTACCTGGCAACGAGATGGTGGTTGAATAAGGTGGACGTGGTCGTAGACGAGCTGAGCTAGAGCGATCCGTCGCGGTCTTCCCAACGACGTTTGTTTGGGCCAAAACTAACAATGATACTAATCAAACCCCCCACTATCCTTTTAAACAGGTTAGACACGTGTGGCATTAATCTGGAGGGTGGTGCCATTAAATGGGTTTTCAATTTTGTACAGCGCGGTCTTTTCAAGTCATCTCGGCGTTTGTGCATGATCGTCACTTGCGGGGTGGACTTGCAAATTTCACCCGCAATTGCGGAACGTTATGGAGAACTCCCTCAGCGTTTCAGAAGAGATTGGTGAATCCTTTTGAAATGTGGCCTTTGGAAACTTGTCACGAGTGGTTTTGGAAACTCGGGAGAATAATGGATTTCTTTCCGCAATTTCGACGGAGATATGCCAATGGCTTCCGCAATTGTGGAAAAATTCCACGAAGGTTCCCGCCATTTTGGAAAGCTTTCCTGAATGGATCCTGGGAAAAGAAACTCGACCGCTTCTGCAGTTTCAGAAGCGAAACCCAAATGGTTCCGTAGTTTCAGAAAGAGTTGGCGAATGGCTCCCGCAACTTGAATGAAAGCCTAAGTCTTTTGGCGGGTTTTAGGGAGAATAACGTGAATGCTTCCGCCGTTTCAGAAGGATTTCACGAATAGCTTCCACAACTTTGAGAGGAAAGACACTAAGTCCTTTGGCGGCTTTAGAAAGGATTGGCGAATGGCTTCCACCGTTTCGAGTGGCTTTCTTGAATTGGTTTCGCAAAATTCTAAGTCTTTCAGCAGGTTTTCAGGAGAATAACATGAATGCTTCTGCCGTTTTGGAAGGCTTTCGCGAATAGCTTCCGCAACTTCGAGAGGAAAAAGACTTAAGATTTTTAAAGACACTAAGTTCTTTGGCGACTCCGAGTAAGATTCATGAATGACTCTCGCAGTTTCGGGAGGATAACCTGAATGGTTCCGCAGCTTCGGGAGGCTTTCCCAAATTACTTCCGCAGCTTTCGAGAAATAATTTCTAAGTCCTTTTCGGGAGGCTTATGTGAATGGCTCCCTCCGTTTCGAGAGGATAAGCTGAATGGTTCCACAACTGCGGGAGGATAACTCAAATGATTCCGCAATTTCGAGAGGATAACTCAAAAGGTTCTGCAACTGTGGGAGGATAACTCAAATGATTATGTAATTTCGAGAGGATAACTCAAAAGGTTCCACAACTACGGGAGGATAACTTGAAAGGTTCCGAAACTTCCAAAAATTTCATGAATATTATCCTTAGAAGAAAAACTTGAAATTTTCAAAGCAGGATCTTAAGTTGAAAAACACAGAAAAATGAGAATTAACCTCTTAAGGTAGTCTTTCTAGAAAAATAAAAGGAGGGGCCCCAATATGTAAAACATTTTGGGGGGGAATTGTTGCTGCAACAACAATTGGTGAGTCGCTAGCGAACAAAGATCTCTGAAAAATTCCTCTCCATGATCCTAAAAAGACATCCATCTTATATGCAATATTCAGCTAAGCATTTGAATTTCTGTGAAGGAAGAAGGCACTTTACCTGCTAGCCATTGGGGAAAGGGGAGCTTTGACAAAGACATCTTTAAAACTCTCAAAGGGACAACATATGGGATTCATTTTAGAAGAATCATCTTTCAGATGGCTATTGCTGTCGGACTCCACAGGATTTGCAACACCTTCTCATGGACATTATTGCTCTTGTTCCTCATTCCCATGCCGCTTGCATCCTTTTGGATGTTTGTACTTTTGACAGCTTTGCTGTCTGAGCCTTCCAGAGATATTTTCTTTAGACATGATCTTTGATTTTAGGCTCCTCAATCCATAATGTCCTTTTGTGTGAGTGAGAGATTTTATTGGTTTTATCAAGCCTCACGGACGAAGAGGAGCCTATTTTGAGCTGAGCCTTTTCGACAACCTTCTTGATTTTACATGCTTTTTTTTCTTTTGTCTCAGCCATGCTTCAATTGAGGCGAGAATCTCTGGAAAACAGACCCTTGAATATAAGCCATTTTGGCTGTTAAATTTGCAGCATGGAGTCATTTCAATACCTTATGCCCTCGGGATGTGCTACTTTCCATGGGTCCAACCTCAATAACCTTCTTGAGATGCCTTTAAGTGTGAGAGTGGGTGGAGCCCAAAGATAGTAATAAAGATAGTCAAAGATCTTTGCTATTTAAACAGGATTAGTGTGACTAGCATAGTAGGCTTCCTTCCTTCTGAAAAGGTTCAGTAAGAGCACAATACATGGATAAACTTTCATCCAAGCATAGTTCCGGACTCATGGGTTGTGAGGTTTCTTTAAGAGATCTATCTTGATGAGAAACTCAACCGCAAGGGCTTTCATAAAGCAAACTTCGTGCAAAGGCTCAAATTTACAAGAAAAGAAACAAAAAATGGCTGAAAATAATGCAAACAAAAGGCTAAAGCAACCATAAAAGAAAAATTATTTATGTACAGAAAGTCTCAGCGAGACTATGCAAAGTATTGCTTCAGGGCAAGGCCATTGAGAGGAAGGGTTACTTCTTCTCCCTCGAGATTTGTCAATTTATAAGTGGATGGGACTATCTTTGCCAAAATTTGGTATGGGCCTACCCATAAATGTTGGAATTTCGTGTGCATTCCTTTGCCTTCATGATTATGGTCCCATTTCAGGACTAAGTCCCCAACTTCAAAACTTCTTTTACCGGACTTCCTCTTATCGAACCATCTCTTAACTATGTCTTGGTGTTGATGGAATTGGTCTTTAGCTTTCTGTCGTGCTTCTTCAAGTTAAAGCAGGGTATTGATCCTGGATTGTAAGACTTGGCTACAAGAACCCCGAGATGTTTGGGATAATTGTAAGGATGGGAGCAAGATATTTGGGGGAAGGATTGCTTCCTTGACATAGAAAAGAGTGAAAGGGAAAACCCCTAATGTGTTCTTTGGAGTCACCCTATCTTCCCATAAGGCATTTGGGAGAGCTATATGCCAACTTCGCTAGTTTTCTATCACAGTTTTCTTGAGAATTCGAATAAGATTTTTGTTTGAAGATTCAGCTAATTCGTTCCCTTGAGGGTAATAATTGGATTAATAATGCATCTTAATTCCCCACTCATAAACAAATTCATTTATCTTGAAAGACAAAAAATAGGGAGCATTACCAAAAACAAGGGAAATTGGAACCCCAAACCTAGTTATGATGTTTTCTTTCAAGAAACTAATGACTGCATCTTCATTGATCTTGCGCAACGAGATAGCTTCCGTCCATATAGTGAAGTAGTCGGTAGCTGTCAGGATTTATCGATGCTGCAAAGAAGAATTTGGATTTATCTCTCCGATAACATCTATACCCCACTGCTCAAAAGGCTCAGAGATAATAACCGGCTACAAGGATCCTGCTCCCTTAGGTAATATCCCGGCACTTCTTTGGCATATATCACAGTTCCGTGCATACGTATGGGCATCTCGGAACAGAGTGGGCCAATAATAGCCAGCTTTAAGTATCTTTTGTGCTGTTGTCTCTCCTGAATAATGTCCACCTGCAGGGCCATCATGTAATTCTTTGACAACTTTACTCACATCTTCCTTTTCTAGACATCTAAGGAAAAATCCATCATAATTTTTTTTGAAAAGTATCCCATCATTAATTTGATACGATGCTGACTTCAAACAAAGTGCCCTTCTTTGTTTAGAGTTCCAGTGCTCAGGTAGGTACCCTTGCTATAAATAATGCACCAGATATCTATACCATGACTGAGGAGTTGAAAAGATAGGACATACTTCAACCGAGTTTAGCTCAGCTTCATTCTTCCAATGTTGCTCTTCATCAGTCGAATCTCCTGCAAGTAACTTGCACAGGCCTTGCCCTTTGATGATCGTGGTTGGTTTAAATTCTAAATCATATTCTTGAAGAGATGTGACCCAGTTCCCTCTCATTTCTCCTAGTTCCTTTTGAACAAAAAGGGATCTAATAGCTGGATGGGGAAATATAACTTTAGTTCTGTTCTTAAGAATATATGGCTTGAACTGCTTGACTACTTTGAAGACAGCGTATGCATGCTTGTCCACCATGGGATAATTTAGCTCAGCCCCCTGTAGACCAGTGCTCATAAACGAGATTGGGTACTTGTCTCCTAGTTCCACCTTTTGAGTGAGTACAGCCACGAGGGAGTCATCCGAAGCAAAGGTGTATGGGATAAAATCCTTATCAAAATCTGGGCTTCTTAAGGAAGGAGCTTTAGCTATAGCTGCCTTGATGTCTCTAAAAGAATCATTTTCTAAATCCGTCCACTTGAACTGTATGCTTTGTTTAACCATCTGTTGTAACGGTTTAACAATTTGCACGAAATCTGGAACAAATCTTCGGACCAAATTGATAGTGCCCAAGGATGACTGCATCGATTTTTTGTTGTGAGGCATTGGAATCTTATTGATAGCTTGTACCCTTTCCTGATCTATTGACACTCCTCTTTTGGAAATGATATGGCCCAAGAGTTTACCTTCGGGAACTTTGAACACACTCTTCTTGGGATTCAAAGAAATACCATATTTCCGACAACGATCAAAAATATGTTTCAAATGGACCACATGGTCTTCCCTTTTCTTTGAAAAAACTGTTACATCATCTAAGTAGACAACAACTCATTTCCCACCCAATCCTCGGAAGGAGATATCCATTGCTCGTTGGAATGTAGCTCCTGCATTTATCAGACCAAATGGGATCCTTCTGTATGCGAAAGTTCCCCACTTAGTGCGGAAAGTAGTCTTAAGACGATCCTCTTCGGTTACTAATACCTGATTGTAGCCGGAGAAACCATCGAGAAGAGAAAATAGCTCAGATCCCAACACCATTTGAAGGATTTGTTCCGTTGAAGGGACGGGGTAGTTGTCTTTATCCGAAGCTTTGTTTAAATTTCTGAAATATACACATAGCCTTATCTCTCCTGACTTCTTTTTTACGGGAACTAAGTTAGCAACCCACTCAGAATGCCGGACCTTAAAGATTATTTTAGCATCCATGTTAACACCCAAAAAGTGCTCACTAGCTCATTCCCTTATTCACATGACCCATTTGTCCACTTTTCCCACCATCTGAGCCTCTAAAGCCAACAAAAGGTCACCAAAAGACCTTAATACACCCCTTTTCCCACTCAAAAAGATTATTTTTCCTAAAAAAACATAAAAAACCCTCAAAAAGGGTCCAAAATTCCCAAAAATGTTAAAAAGGGAATAAAAATATTAATTTTATTCAAAAAAGGAAAAAGGAGGGAAAAGTACCTAAACCATGTTGGTCAATACCATTGGTTTCCACAAAACCACAAATGGTATTCCCCACCACCAAAACCTATAAAAAGGTGGTAGGGGCTCCTCATTTCAAGATCCATCCATATACCTGTCCTCATGCTGCCAAAATCTCCCTCGAGTTTTTGGCCATTATATCAACCTTGGAGAAAGGACCCATTGGAGTTTGGAGCTGCTCACCCTTGGAGCTTCTCAACTATCTTCAACACTTGGAGGTATTATTATTGCAAGCACTTGCTTCCCCTCATTTTCAATACAAAAAATACTTTTTTATATTTCTTGTTCTTATTTTTTAATTCAAAAATGCACATGCTAGTTTAGTTTAGTTTAGATTTAGTTTATTGTTTTTGTTTAATATTGAGACTACTGCTACTAGTTAGCAGGTGTCCATAGCACTAAGCTTGGTTGTAAAACCAAGCCAACAGTTTTTGGCGACTCCGCTGGTTTTCGAATCTTTAGATCTCACTTTTGCTTTAGATCTTAGTTTTTGATAGTATTAGGTAGTTTAATTCATAGATCTGCCACCCTAGACAGTAGATCCATTGCTGTTCTAGATCTTGGCCCATTTTTTAGTCATTAACAACCCGAAATTCTCAATTTTTGGGTTCATTTTTCGGCGTCCGCGTACGGATTTCGCCCCGCGGCTTTTTGCCCAACAGTCGCGCAGCTCATCGTGACTACGCGGTCCTTTTCCACACGGTTCACCACGGCTTCGCGGCCAATTACCGCGCTGCACATCGTGGCTTCGCAGACATTTTTCGTGCTGCACATCGCGACTGTGTGATGAAATCCTGCGCGGTCCATCGCGGCGTCGCAGCCGAAACCAGAGCTGCCCATCGCGACTGTGCGACAGAAACCCGCGCGGTCCATCGCTGTTGTTCTGTCAAAACCGGCGATGCCAATTTTTTCCATTCGGCCAATCAGTTTAAAAAAATAATTTTTTACTGTATTTTCTGCCCACATAGCACATTTTACAGTACTAAAATTCCAGCATTATTTATAGCCATAGGAAAATTTTACTATTTACAATGCAACTTTGAAAAAGTATTTTTAAAAATTTTCAGAAATTGAAAGAAGGATTTATTTGCATTTTATCTAAATTAAAATATTTTGCTGTTTACTTCTTTGATTTTTTGCCCATAGCAATTTTTGAAAAAGAAATCAATTTATTTCAAAGAAGTTATATTATTTGCTTTCCTATTTCAAAAGATCCTTTGTTTTTTGAATAGTCTTTGCAAAGAATTTAATTTCCATTTATTGAAAAAGTCATATTATTTGCTTTTATATTTTAAAAAAATCCTTTGTTTTTTGAATACTTAGCATTTACTTTTTCAATTTCAGTTTAAAATATCACACGTGCACCCACTCAAACACATAATTTAAACTGAGCCTTAAAACTTACCCTAATTTCAACCCACTTTTAACCCCACTTGGGGAGCATTAAAAGAACTTTGTAGCTAGGTAGTATTGAGGGGATAGGTGTTCCAATAACACCCCTCAGTTATTACATCTGAGACATAGTTGTTGTCCATTAGGGAACCAAAATCTCCTAGTATATATTGGCATGGTCATAACCAGTTTATTGGAAGGCCCCTCCCCTAGGAGGGTTGAAGTCGCGAGGATGGTTTCGGAAGTCTGAGTGGAATACCGAAATCCATTCAGTAACCGAAGGGATACCATTCGCAGTTCTCGGGATATCCCTGTATTGGGATATTGCGGTAAAAGGAACAAACAACATATTTACCTTTTCTGGACGTGTCATGAACGGAGTATCCTAGTTGCCATTCTTTAGGATTGATTACCCGGTGTCCCTCCCGGTAGGGGGATATCTAGCCGTTGACTCAACACTCAATATTGTCTGACTTGGATTTCATCACCTTGCAGAGAATATCGTTTGTTGGCTCAAAATATTTTTAGTTAGGTGTTTGCATGATACAATCCACCATTGGTCTAGTTGCACCTATTTTTTCTAGAAGTTGTTTTCATGTTGGTACTCTGACTATTTTTTGCATCCCTCCACTTATTATAGCACAACTGCTATAATAAGTGCCTTTTTGAGGTTGATTTTTTGGTCTGAGAGCCTTCATTTTCACTCCCCTTCTTGCACCCTTGGTTGCATTAGGGTTTTGAGTTTTTTATACATTACCATTTTGCACATAAGATTTTTCACAAAAACTTATTTCTCACCATTGAGAATTTTAGACGCTCTCGTCGTCTTCAGGGTGAACTCCCAGAGTTCAGTCTACTTGGCTCGCCACGTCACCAACGCCGACGCTTATCCCTTGACTCGACACATCGTCGGTCAAACAGATAGTCATCCGATTCTGACACACCTCACATCACATTTGATTTAGAGGCAAAATCCAAAAACCCTACCGAATTACTCCCAACCAACCTCATGGCTGGAACACAATTCGACCCACTTTTTACCAGCACCATAGGAGATACATCCACAGATCCTTCTATTGCGGTGACATCCATGGCAACCACCACCCCCCTAGGTATGCCTAATATGGCAGACACTCCACCTTTAGGAATTCCCAACATAGGGACACCTCCTGTTATAGGAATTCCCAACACACGGCCACCACCTGTTATGGGTATGCCTAACACAGGGGTCACACCCCCTCTGATTTCCACAAACCATATCCCAGGAATCCCTACTGCTATTCCTAACCCTGGTGTAACCCACGTTGCACTTGGAAATGCTGGCCCTTACCAGACCACAACTATTGGAGGACACATACCTTCAATACCTAGCATACCTTTAGGTGCTACTAGACCCCCACATCATACCACCATGACTAGTCATGTCCCAGTCCCAGTCACTTCATCTGCTAGCTTACCGTACATGGAAAGTTTGAACTTACCAGACTTAGCTAGGCTCACTAATGATCCTATCAGACACAATCCTACATGGCCTCACATGCCCACCAAACTCCCCTCCGATATCCCTAAGTTTGAGGGAAAGGCAGGTGAGGACCCCCAGAACCATATCATGTCCTTCCATCTATGGTGTTCCTCCAACTCCATAGTGGATGACTCTGTCCGCCTCTGTCTATTACAGTGCACCTTCACTGGCTCTGCAGCTAAGTGGTATATCGAGCAGCCCCATGGGACCCATGCCACCTTTACCTCCCTTGCTTCGACCTTCCTGCAGTTCTTTCAGTTACCTGTCCGCTATGATGCAGGCGTCGAGATCCTACTGTCTTGCAGACAGAACACAGCCACCCACATCACTGACAACATTCATGAGTGGCGTCGACGCCAAAGCCTCTGCAAAATCAAGTTAGATGACCGCATCTTCTTAGATTGGTTCCTAAAATCCCTCCTCCCTCTGATTGCGAAGGATATGGCATCCGAACGACCCCAGTCTGAAGAAGAGGCCATCCTCAAAGCCCAATAGTTTGACCTCATTTACGCCTAATCGGGTTATCTGTATACCATTATACCAGATGCTTCTCGGGGCGCATCATCCCAACACGATGTGCCGGGGGCATCCCATGTCGCTGATGGCATCATTGGTCGTATGGCCTCGCATCCCCAACCATTTTCCATTACACATCCTAGCCATGGTCCCAACCTTTCGCGGGCTACCTCTCAATCTAGAGCAACCAGTTCATATACTCCCATGGCACATCACCACCATACCCATGGACCTTCATGTCCACCTCAGTGCTTCGGTCATGCACCACCTGCATACGCCCCCCCAACTGCAACTCAATCAATGTATTACCCGCAGCAAGCTGCAAGAGCTAATCCAACACCTCCAATAGCTCAGGGTTACGAACAACCCCAGCAGGCAACTGGTCCACCTCCGGCCCCACCGGCTTATTATCCACCACAACCTGCTCCCGCACCTGCGGTGAACCAAAATCCTCCCACTCCTCAAGGGAAAGTGTACACACAGCACAACCAGCCCCAGCACCAGAACAACCAGCGCAACCAAGGTGCACAACAGAACCGTGGAAGAGGACGTAACCGTGGTAATAACCAACAACATCATCAAGGTCCTCCACCTCCAGGTCCTCCGCAAAATAACAATGCTGCTCCTCCTAACCGCAATCCGGATCGCAATCCCAAGCAGCCTAAAAATAATAACCTTAGAACAAATCATCCTTATTCTATTTGCGGGGTCTATGGTCATTACACACATTCTTGCCCACATTTGGAGCGAGCTCGGCAACTCTGGACCGACGATTCCCATCGTCAAGGGCAAGCGGCTCCTCAGCCGCCACCCAACCCTCCACCACCTCAACATCAACCTTTGGTGCTGCAAAACCCCTTTCCAAACCAAGGTGTAGTTAACACTCAGCCGTTAGCTCCCCCTCAGGGAAACGTGCCACCCCAACAAATCACTTATGCAGCCCTTGATCAACCCATGTTCGATTCAAGTACTCACCACTTGTTGATGATGTCAACCGCCGATGCCAACCTCCAAACCCGTCGGAACCAATATGGCTCCACCTCTGAAGCCCCTCCCATCGATAAGAACTCTAACGTTCATCCCACAGATCAAACGTTACATATACCTCCGGCTCCACTTGATGGCGCTTCTAAAGCGCCTCGCTTCCCACTTTGTCGCATCAACAATAATCCCAATGCTCGTGCTGCGTCGAATTACAACATCGTAGATGAATTAGCCCAGTCTCCTGCAGCCATGTCTGCTTTAGAAGTCTTGAAAAACTGTCCTTCACAGCGCAAGAATTTACTATCTGCCATCGGCGCCATTGACCCCAATGATTCACAACTGATGACATTCGATTCGGACCAGTCCGAACCACGCTTACCTTCTACTTTAGCGTTCCAAGTTTTTGTTTCCGTTCAAAATCTTGTCATCCAATGGTGCATTTTCGATGAAGGCGCCTCCACATGTGTCATGTCCACATTCGTTTGGCAGAAGTTGGGATCCCCTAATCTCCAGCAGTCCACCACTGCATTGTGAGCCTACGACGGCCGTTCGGCTCAACCCCAAGGTCTCTTAGCTAATTTCCCCATCCAGCTGGCGGGTAAAACTGTGCTCATTGACATTGAGGTCATCAATGCCCAACTCAATTATAACCTCTTGCTAGGTCGCAGCTACATGTATGCCATGCGGGTGGTTTCCTCATCTGTTTTCCATACTATGATGTTCCCCCATGAGGGATGCGTGGTCAAGGTCGACCAACTTACCTATTACGATCCCAGGGCCCCCACCACACCTGAAAATATTCTCCCCATGGTTGAACAACCTGTTTGTGGTGCAACTACCTCGTTCGTTTCCTCAGTAGGACCCGGACTTTACTCCGAGGCGACGATGACTTCTACGTTCCAATATATTCCACCACCGTCACTGGAGACCCACGTCACTGACCTCTATACTCTTTCACAGAATACACAAACACCTGGTAATCAACCACCCTTGTTCCCTAAACCACCATTGGTCCCTAGTCACATCGGTGTTACACCCATCCACACAATCCCCTTTCTATTCCCTCCATCGGGTGTAGTAAGCGCTCCGGTTATGGCTACCCTTAGTGTACCTGGGTTAACATTGGGATTACCCGTGTGGTATATTTCGCCTCCCATTCCCCCGCCGACACCAAATGTCATCCTGTAACCAGTGCAACCCATTGTTACTTCTACCCAACCACCTCCCGGTATCACTAACCCTTCATCAGCTACAAATCCCCCTCCTGTCATCAGGCCCACTGGGGGCAGAGGCCCCCAACCATACACTGCGGTATGCCCACCCAAGGCAGTTAAACCTCCCCCCGTGTTTCGTGCTCCTCCTAAATGCTTGTTGTGTGATGAGTTAGGCCATCCAACCCATCAGTGTCCACAGTTACCTACATTACAGGAACACATGTAAATGCTTGACGACGACCCCAACATCCCGGTTGTCAAAATTGACTCAAACCCAAAACCTTGTGATAAATCATTATGCACAAACCATCCTTCTGCAATATGCGGAATCTACAACCATTATTCACATCACTGCCCTGATCTCCCAGATTACAGAGCAGCACTATACGAGTTGAATATTGACGAGCTAGAGATAACCCCTCTTCTCATTGAGGAAATTCATCCCCCACCATCTTCCTCCTCGAAAGAAATTAACACCATTTACACGATTTCCACTAGATACGCCTCTGTCCAGTTGGCCCCTTCCATTGATCCCTTTGACACACATGTTCAACCCTTTCAAATCGATGAGGAAACCACATGTCAACAACATGGGGGCAGGCCCAAAACCTTGCCTACTCATCATCATCGTGATTCTCGTCAGAGATACTGGGGTCATCCACACCACAAAGGGAATCCCCCATCATCATATCATCACTTCAGTATGCCACCACAGCCCACAGCCTCATGGTATAACACCCCGCCAGCAGTTGCTCAATGACCTATTGATCTCTCTCTGAGACAACATCTACACCACATTGACACCTCTGAGTTAGGAGGCATAATAGATTACCTTGACCCCGGGATAGGGGGCATGATCAATCATTTTGAACCTTCCCCATCGTCTTTATCTCAACACCTCAATGATCCCATCGTTCAAACCAACACATATGTGATCCACAATCACAAACCCCATGCACATAGCATGGGGGCATGTCATTAACCCTGCTGACTTCTTCACATCCGTGATCTCAACCATTTTTTGAGGTCACATATCACTTGTATATTTGAGTTGTTTTGATACACCTAGTATTCTCCCCTCGTGGGTCATCATTTCTCCCCACCACTACATCCTTGGCTTGGTGGGCTCACCTTTATTTGTACCCATTTTTAAACCTATTTATTTGCTTTGACCATTCCGGAGTCCTTATGACCTCCATTTTTCGCACCATTTGCACCGCCGGATTCATATTTCCGCGCTCGTGATGACGCTTGAGATCATTTCTCGCTCTCACGCTCAGATTTTTCGGGCATTTTTCCCATGACCCCCCATCACCTCGGTTTGCGTGCCACATTGGCCGTTGCCCCTTTTTGACAATCTTTATGTCACAAGATCCAGTTTTCCGCACTCATGATGATGCTTGAGACCTTTTCTCGCTCCCATCAATCCCTTTTTGTTCAGTATAATTTTATCCCTTTTTCGGGCCGAGCAATCCCTTTTTATGAAAAAGGCACTTAGGCAGTTTCTGTTAATCTCTTTTCTGACTCCTAAAACAATGAAAAGATCGCTGAGCAACCTTGCTTCCTTTCATGCTCGCTAAACGTATCTGAAAGGGCATCTACCTGGTATAAGTTTACCCCTTTTTTGGACCTTGTAGACTAATTACGAAAAAGGAATACTCTAGTCACATCGGCTAGAAGAGTTCTCCATTTGCATCATTTTATGCTTTTTCGGGCCTTGGAGACTAACTTACGAAAAAGAACACCAATAGAGTCCACTTACCACTTTCAGACTCTCTAAACATGAAAGAAACCACGAGCAACCACCATCCTGGGCTCTTAAAACCAACAGGACAGTAGTCATAACCACTGCAGAGTCTTCTTATCGTTTTCAGACTCCTTAAAAACGAAAGCACTAATGAGCATGAACAATCCTGGGCTCACAAAATCCACAGGACAGTACCATTTCAGAGCACACTTTTATCCCTTCTTGGAGCTCATTAAAACTACGAAGAAGGACCCAATGGTGCTTCTCAGTGCCACAACATATCACGTCTATTCATATGGCAGCTTCCTGTTTTTGGTCGCCTTTGTGCAGAGTATTCTGCACTATGTAACCCTGAGAACCCCTCGACAGCACCCATTAGCTTGATTCCCCCCCAGAGTCATACATACCCTTCAGTCCTTAAAAGCAATGATTCCCACACCTACAAGTCAGTTCCCTACGCTGCCAGGTCAACCATGTCATCATGCTCTGAACAAAGGAAGTTTGAGTCTACCCACTATATGACCCCAGTTAATTCCCATCCCCAAAAGTATGTCAATCCTACCATCAGTACTACCACACTTCAGTTCTACACCTCGCGCTCCTATCAAGGAAACATCATTGCCTTGTTAGTTGCTGGTCTCCCTCTGTCGATGACAACCAAATTTATTCCATAGGATAGACCTAGAGGTCCCTGTGTCTTGGACTCATCACCATTTATGATGAGTGCCTACGAATCATTTCGAGAAGAGTCCTCAGTGCCTTTCCAAATGGTTGTTTCTCACATGGTCGACTTCAACACCTTGATTGCATCGTTGAGACTCGCACAAGGTATCGGTCCATTCAGTTATTAGTCGAAGACCCCGGATACCTCCCGACTCCTCCACATTTGAGAGTCTACCGATGGATACAAGCTGTTACACCTTTTTCTATAGATATCTGGGTTGTGCATGGCGATAGTATTCAGATGTACACCAGTTTTATACTCCCTCAAGTATACAGTCACATATACTTCCCAGAGATGGCTCATAGTCATTAAGTCCCTACAGATGTTGGACACCTTCAGTTTCAGCAGTTCATCAGTTATTCCAGTGTATCAGTTATTGAGATCAGTCATGTCATGATCATAAGTACATCCTAAAATAATGTCCCCTCTAGACCATTATGATGTACCAGTAATTTTTTTATGTATTAGATCCCCCTTCTTGGGACTAATTGTTATGTATATGTCTTGATACGAGCATGGGTATGCCCGCCTCGTCCATTATCAGAGATTATTCCTCATTCATATTGAGGCCATGCAATATTTGTTTATTTTTTACAGCTTCCAAGGGTCGCAGATCCAGTCTCCAATCGGTCTCTTCTCCTCCCCAAAACCCCAGAAAAAAGACAAAAGAACTATGATGTCTATCGGCCATACGATGAGCTCCTGCCCTCACACATCAGGGAGCAATCTGTTAACACCCAAAAAGTGCTCACTAGCTCATTCCCTTATTCACATGACCCATTTGTCCACTTTTCCCACCATCTGAGCCTCTAAAGCCAACAAAAGGTCACCAAAAGACCTTAATACACCCCTTCTCCCACTCAAAAAGATTATTTTCCCTAAAAAAGCATAAAAAACCGTCAAAAAGGGTCCAAAATTCCCACAAATATTAAAAAGGGAATAAAAATATTAATTTTATTCAAAAAAGGAAAAAAGGAGGGAAAAGTACCTAAACCATGTTGGTTAATACCATTGGTTTCCACAAAACCACAAATGGTATTCCCCACCACCAAAACCTATAAAAAGGTGGTAGGGGCTCCTCATTTCAAGATCCATCCATATTCCTATCCTCATGCTACCAAAATCTCCCTTGAGTTTTTGGCCATTATAGCAACCTTGGAGAAAGGACCCATTGGAGTTTGGAGCTGCTCACCCTTGGAGCTTCTCAACTATCTTCATCACTTGGAGGTATTATTATTGCAAGCACTTTCTTGCCCTCATTTTCAATACAAAAATTATTTTTTATATTTCTTGTTCTTATTTTTTAATTAAAAAATGCACATGCTAGTTTAGTTTAGTTTAGATTTAGTTTATTGTTTTTGTTTAATATTTAGATTGCTGCTACTAGTTAGCAGGTGCCCATAGCACTAACCTTGGTTGTAAAACCAAGCCAACAGTCCAGGAGTTTCTTTAATTCCTTTTGAATCAGAGGCTCCAAAGTAGGATGCATCCTTCTTAACTGCTGCTGAAATGGCTTGACCCCCGCTTTCATCGGTATAACATGCTGAATAATGCGGACGTCATATGTTTTCAGATCCTCATAGGTCCATCAAAAACATCCTTATATTGCTTAAATAGTTTGATGAACCTATCTCTTTCTCTCGGTGAACAACATTTGCCAAGGTTGACAAATTTTGGTTCTGCCTCGGTGCCCAAATTGACTAACTCATGTTGCATCGATGAACTGTTAGTTTTGGTATTAGCTGGCCTTTTGAACTTATTTTGAAGATCGAACAGCATTTCGAGGGACCTTACCCCTTTGGGGATGAAATTTCCTTTCTCCACATCCTTCTTCAACAAATCAACATCGTGTTCTTCTTCATCTATCGCAGCTACTTGGAAGCTATCCTCGTTCGTTAGAAAACTGATAATCTGTTCGTCATCATCGAAGACTCTGAAGTTTGTGATGTTATCAGGAACAGAGGGCCTGGAAATTAATTCAATTGAGCATTTGTTATTAGATGGCACCAATCTAGAAGCGGATGTTGCTAACAAATCAACTGTATAATTTTGCAATCTAGGAATCGACTTTATATTGAAAGCATCAAAATGCATAATTAAATCCCATACCTCAGCCTGATAACCCTTCAAATGAGGTGAGAGACAATGAATGGTGTCCCTTACCTGTCTTACAACTATCTCCGAGTCACCAAAAGCCTTCAGGTACTTAACATTTAAACCAATGGCCTTCTTTAATCCATGTACCAAAGCTTCATATTCTGTCGTGTTGTTAGTGCAATCAAACTCTAATCTACAGGACAAAAAATACTTGTTTCTTTTTGAATCCATCAGAAGACAACTGGCTCCGGATCCTTCCAGAGTTTTAGAACCATCAAAGTATAATGTCCAAAAAATATCTTTTGATTCAGCTAAGTTAGTATCTCTATGATCTAATGGAGTGACTAAACTAACTATATTACAGTCAATATCATCAGTCCGAGAGAAATGAAGGAGATCGGACTGTTCATCGGATTCATGGCTAATGGCTTCATAATGATAATTACCCAGATCAATTTCTAAAAAATAATTCCCAAGAACCGAGGATGAGAAGGTTACAACCTCATTTTTTTCCTCTAATTGAGTTACATTTTGCTTCATGTGTGGTTCTCTCAGGACTTTGATTTGATTCTTCCTGTTCTGATAAGGAAACCATAGATGAGACCAATCAGTTGCAAAGTAACCTTCATCTAGGTAGACCAGTCCCTACTTAAGATCAAACCATAGGCTTCAGGAATATCAACCACCATTATGTCAATAAACTGACAGACTCTAGAGTCGGCTGATAATCTAGTGAGAACATCTTTCATCTCCCCAATCACTTTGACAGCAGTCCTATCTAACTGGATAATTTGGGCCGGAGATGGCATAGGTTGCCCGTTAATTTTTTTACAAATTGACAGTGGCATGACGTTTGAAGATGCTCCAGAATCTACCAAACAGTTATGAACATTATGATTAAAAATTTCAAAGGTCAGCAGGAAAGGCAACGTTTGAGATTTAGATTTCCCTCCAATGTTAGCTTCATTAATTTCAGGATCTTCTTGAGAGTTCGTTAATGGGGTGCTGGGATGGGGCTGCAGAACATGCAGCAGCTTGTCTCGTTGATGGGGAAAGCTGCACATGTCAAATATTGACACATTTACTTTGACCTTCTTTATATCCTCAATAATGTCATATCCTATGTCAGATTCGTTCCCAATTCGGGCTGGATGATCTATCTTACTTATCGTGACCTTAGGTTGCTGAACTATGGTGTCAACGTTTGGTGGTTTGGCCGCTGTTTGGTTAACTTTAGGCTGCGGTGGAATGATTGTTATATGCCTTCTAGGTAGTTCTTTTGAAACTTTAGGCTTAGGAGGAGCCGAGATTGGCACAGGATCCGTGGCAGGGCCTTTACTGTGAGTAGCAACGTTCACGCTAGAGGGAGAGCTTTCTATGAGATCCTCTTCTGCTAATTCAGTCATAGGTACCCAATCCCATAGCACCATATTAGTGTCTGGGGTTGGTTCCTCTAATTCAGGGCTCGATTCCTCTAGAGAATCATCTTGGTCTAGGATTTGTGAATCCAACATTTGGTTCATGACTAAACTCATGGAGTTAATCCATTGTGGGCAGCTCTTTTCCGAATGTTGTTCTTGATGAAAGGTACAAAATTTTTTCATCCCGATTTCATTGAGGTTTAAAACAGGGGAAGTATTCATGGGTGGATGAGTTTGATCACCGTCTTCCCTCTTTTTATAAAATGGCTTGAAAGGTTTCCTAGATGTGCTAGCAGCCTTATCTTTCTCGAGATCTACAATTTTATTGGATAACTTTTGCATCATCTTGACGACATTTTCCATGTCTGTAGATGATTCTTCTTTACCTCTAGTGAGCAGCAAGGTTTTTTTACTGGTTGCTGGTTTTGGTTCTGCATCTAAGGCATGTTTAGCAATGCTATCAGCTTCTTCTTCTACCTTTCTAGCTTCTTCGAAGTTCTCTATCAAGGTAGTTTTCTTAGATCTTTTAATTAACATTGCTATGGGTCCTTCAAGAGCTGTTGTATAATATTCAATCAGAGATTCCTCTGCTGGTTTATTTGCTTTACTGAAATTATTTAAAAGCGTTGTGAATCTTTGATTAAAGTCGTGAACCTTTTCTTTCTTTTCCATTCTCATGGATAAGAGTTCTTTCATAAGTGTAGCCACAGTCTTTTGGTTTCCATACTTCTTCAAAAAACAGTTTTTGAATTCATCCCAACTTGAGATTGAGCTAGGTTGTAGGCTAAAATACCAAGATGATACTTTCAGCTCAAAGGTGTATGGAAAACTCCTACAGACTACATCTTCATGCTGCACATTCGAAAGATTCAGAGCTAAGTAGAAACTCTTGAGATGATCTTCGGCTGAAATGGCTTTACTTGGGTCGAATTTAGGTAAGACCTTCTCTATATTTTTCAGAAGATTGTGGAATGGCCCAGTTAGATTCAACGCTCCCCTTTCTCTCCAAGCAGGTACTGCCATGTCTCTGTGTGGAGAATTTGGTGGGGAATTGAAAGGTGAGTTCTGTGGAGTGTTCTTTGGAGTAATAAGTTCTCCAAGGCTTTCTTGATCTGAAATATTTCCCGGTTTTTTAAGATCGACCTTGTTCAGAGGTTCTACAATTTCTTCTAAAGTTAAATTCACAAGCTCTTCAAAACTTTGCACAAGAATTGAATCACGGGTGTATTGTCGCTCTTTTCTAGGGGAACTTTTCCTAGGGAGAAAATTCACTGCGTTTAAACCACCTAGCTGTCTAATGTAAGATCGTGTGTGCCTCCTCAGATCTTCTATTTCTATAAAAGGTACAACATACAATGCTTCTTGAGGTTCAAGATCAGAAATGATGTTTTCTTGATTTGATATTTCAAGATCTGGGCTGTTTGAGATGCCTTCTTTAAGTGGGTTATCAGTCACATTTATGACAGTGGGAGATTTTCATTTATCATCCATGCACTTTCAGGCCCTTCTTCTAGCACCAAAAACAGTTGACGCCCCAAAGATCTCAACATCAATCAGAAAGGGATCCTCCCCGGTAGACTATCCCAATTAGATTGTCCACCGTTTGGTGTGGGGAATCCATCCGGTTAGCGGTTCCGGCAATCGTGGGTTTGGAGATTTGCTCCAGTTATATCGGTTATGGCCCGATCCACCATTCTTTTGATTTTATGTTTTATAATGATATGCAAGTGCCTAGCCTAATTTATTCTAAATGCAGAACTGGAAAACAAATCTATGTCTAAAACTGAAAATAAATCTAAACTATCCCTGAAAGGAGCAAATTGTAAGGATGAGTAATGTGCTGGAAGAGTTATTTAAAATTCAACAGAAAGCCAATAAATCTTAAAGATAGATCCACAACAGAATCAGGAGACATTAGAAGATAGCTTCTAATACAGATATAGCATATTCTATTACTCATGAAAGAGAGAAATTATTTGCACAGAAAGAAGTAAGATCATTCAGTACAAAGAAATAATTCAAGATAGTAAAGAAAGATCTCACAGTAAAGTATAGAAGTCACATAAATAATCCAAGATACATCCAAACTCCATTCCCATGCAAAAGATGTCCTCTCCAGGCTCTTATTAGGTATATTTTATTTTCTTGAAACAAGTGCAAGATAGCTCGTACAAGTTCAGAAAATTATTCTCCTACCAAAAGTCCTTTACACGGTTTCCTAAGCTTCTATTTATAATATTACAAAATTCCCTTTGGGTTGCCACCTAGCTCTTTACACTTGTCTCCTACAGATTTTTCTTTTAATAGACAGAAAACATCACCCTTTCTTAACAGAAAATTACTTAAAAAAGAAAAGGACAACTGTCCCATGGCTCCACGCTTTTAGACATATGAAAGCCAAAATACAAAAAATAGGAACCAACGCTTTAATATCAGCATGTTCACTCTTGGGTAGGCGCTCCATCTTGGAAGGAAGCACTCGAGCTGGCTGTTGCTGCTGGGAGAGAAGCACTTGGGCTGGATGTTACTTCTGCTGCTGCTGGGAGAGAAGCACTTGGGCTGACTATTACTTCTGCTGCTGCTAGGAGAGAAGCACTTGGACTGGCTGTTACTGCTGCTACTGCTTTCTTTTTTTTCTAAACTATGTAACTAAACCAGACACCAGTGTCTTTGATAACTACATTTGCTGCGGAAGGGAGCAAGATTTTCTGGGAAGTCACATCTTTACTAAGCTTTGCTCCAATGCCCTAAATTTCCACAACTGCTGCTTGGTGGATTTCTTTAAGAAAATGGTTGTGTATTGATGACATCCCAATATAATGATGGAGATCATCAATGGCCAAGACATCAATCTTATTTACATATTCTGTTTGGATGTCCAGTTCCTCCTTCAAGTTAGAAAAACACTACTCTTTGCTTGGGAACTCATCAAGGGACTGAGGGAAACTCAACTTGCACTTATCATGCACTTCATGGATTCTCTGATAGAGACTATTACTTTTATCATTGTCCCTTGGATCTTATCCATTAGTTTAAGGCTACAGTTTCTGCAAAATTCCAAAAGGGCTATGTCTTCATTAAAACCATCTACAGATTTGAATGGGAGATGATTGGGGAAATCCACCTTTCCTTCTCTCCATTCTATCTGGCTCAGGATGTTTGCCTTAACCCGAGTATATTTATCCTTAAGCATATTGGCCTCTGCATTAACTTCTTTTAATCTAAATACCATGGCTTTGAGCTTGCGTACTTCCTCAAAAATCATCTCTTGAGTGTCATGAATTTGTTTTAGGGTGCTACATGACAGCTCATGGAAAAGAGACATATCTATTGCTCTGCTCTTCGCTTGCTCCAATTGCTCAACCAATGCCTGCTTGTCTGCTTCTAGACGGGATGCTTTGGCTTCCGCATCGTTCTTTTCTACTTCTACAATCATCATCTGGACTGCCAGTTGCTCCTTTTCTTCTTCTAAATGGTTATACTTGTCTGACAGTTCTTTATGCTCAACAGACAAGTGATTATACCTATTTACCATGAGATCCCTCTAGGCTTGCTCATTAGCCACAGTATGTTGTATCATGCTAGCTCTCATCTTTGTCGACTCAACTTCTCTAACTATATTAGCCACATTGTCCTGCGTTGCTTTTGTTGCTTCTACAGCGGTGGATGCCATAGCTAAGGGAGCCTTATTTGTATTTTGCATTACTATGGTCTCCCGCCTGGTAACAATATCTTCTTGGAAGAGTCTCTTTATCCTCTCTTCCAACTTTAGGACCACTGCCTTTCTCTTCTTATCATACACAAACTCATCCCACCGAGACACCGTATGTTCTTCTGATGGAGTGTAAGGGACGATTGGGAGATCTATCACATTTATTTCTACTTCTGCGGGTGGGGTCTGGACTGCTTGAGAAGTGCCTGCCTCCACCTTCTGGGTGCTGGGAGCACCTGCTTGAGGTACACTTGCCTCCACATTCTGGGTGCCGGGAGCACCTTCTTGAGGTATGTCTGTTTCCATATCCTGAGTGCCGGAACCACCTAGCTGGGCATCTTGATCGGCCTTAAGCTCCTCTTCTATCTTTTGTTCTTCCTCAGCGTTTCGCTTTCTTTCTTCTTCCTTTGCTTATTGCCAATTTTCATTCTCTTCCATCTGCTTTGCATCTTCGGCTTTTCTCTGCTGCTGGGCTTCCTTAGCTTCTTTATGCAGTCTTTCATTTTCTGCTTCTTGCTGCAATCTTGCTACCTCAGCTTCTTGTTGTAATCTTGCTTCCTCAGCCTCTTGCTGCACCCTTGCTTCCCTAGCCTCTCGCTGCACCCTTGCTTCCTCTTTTAACCTTTGCTCTTCTTGGGCTCGGGAATCATCTGCTTCTTTCTCTTTCTGCTGGCTGGTTTTTTGGGCCTTGGTAGAGCTAGAGCTTGCTCCACTGCCTTGACGGAAAATCTGCAACTCAGTCATATTGCCGATGCCTCTGAATGCTTCTTCCTCGGCATCTTAATAATGAGCATATTCGAAATGCGCATAAATTTGTTTGCAATGCTTGGAAACTTTCCCCCACCTATCATTTCTATGGAAAATGACCTCACCAAAGTGGAAGGCTTTCAACTCTTGAACAAACTCCTCAGCTGATGCAACTCCTAAGAATTTGTAGGCTCCTATGCAGAAGGGTAAAGGAGGGAAAGAATCCTTATGCTGCTTGTTAAGCACCGCTTCGATTCCATACAGGAAAATTTGTCTCACTGCTTCCTTGAGGACTACATAGTCAGTAGCATACTTTGGCAAAATGTATGGTGCTTTGGTCCATCCAAACATCCTGATGTAGGTTCCTTGTTCTGAGAAATAAAAATCTCCATAGTTTTCTAGGATCTCCATGGCATTTTCGGACACACAGTTGGGCTCTTCCTTGAATATCTGCTCATATAGAGGCATGATGAACCCCTCACAGATGAGCTTATAGCTAGCTCTGTAATTTTGAGCCCACATTATCTTGTAAGTAGTGTAGACCGGGGTGTTGGCTTTATCCCACGTGCAACCTAAGGTGGGGAAAGATAGCTTGGCCAAAACACAGTCAATGAGATAGGAAGACATGTAAAATTCTGACTTTTTAAAAGCCAGACCTTCTCTTGCAGCAGCCACTGTGGATGCCAAACTGTCTGAAAGAATAGCAGCCCAGTCAAACACAGTCCCTTTGAATGCTACGAAGTGTATGATGGGAGCCCACTATATCCTGTATACAGTGCCATCGGGCATGCCGAAAATTCTGCACAACATCAGGGCGATTAACCTGAAAGGAGGTCTTAGGTTCTGAACATCGTATTCATCATTACCTCTCTTTCTCAAGTGCTTGCCCGCGACCAATAATTTTTTGGCAATCTCAATATTGTTCATCTGGCCCAACGATTCATCCCTCAGAGCTTGCTGGGGACGTGAGAATTTATGGGCTGCAGCAATATATGCTGGGTGGAATGAGGCGATGGCCACTCCCCCGTTGTCATTTAATACTCTTGTCTCTGCATCAGTATGTTCCAGTATCCACCCGATCACTTCAGAACATGGGAACAATTCAGGGCGGGTATAAGCCCTAGCTATGCCTGAAGTTATGATGTTGCGGTAGATCTGTTCTTCCTCCAATAATGCATCTGGGATATCCTGGTCCCTGATCATCCGATAAATTTCGCCCCAGCGGACTTTGGGAGGAATACCGGTGGTACACTTAGTATCTTGGAGCATAGTTTCAGTCCTAAGTAGTATTGGCTCTGGTTCCATCACTTTAGCTTTCTTCCTACCACCTTTTGGTATCTTGGCTTATCCCTGCTAGCAACCAAATACAAGTCATTATAAAAATGTGCAACCTGTTATGAGATTTTAACAAAAAGAAGGACCATTTGAACATGCTGATGAGATATATAAATAAATTATGAAGCTGCATGTTGGGGAAGCAAAATAAACCATTCCAAACAAGAAATATAGTTCCGAGACTTGATTATACTAAGGAAACGAAGTTTGGAATGTTCCCGAAAGGGCAAGCATACGACGTGGAAACAACCTATTTCCCATCTAGCCCTAGGAGAGAGGGTATCCTTCATCGTTGCACCCTTAATGGTCAACGGATGGTGAGCTTGGATTGAAACACTCTTACGATGAAACAAGGAACCGCCTTCTACATTTATAAAAAGGTGATGGGATTCGGATGACCACTACGGTTATTAGTAACATTTACAAGGCGTTGTGTGGCCAGTTCAAATTTTGAATGAGGGTGATGACGCCTGGAATATGGCCGGTGAAAAATATCGGGTGGTCACAGTTATGGCTTTGGTAGAGCTGAGAAACCACAGGGGCCTCGGCGGCCTTAAAAACAAAAATAACGACATATGGCCACGTTATGGATGGGAAAAAATATCAAGGGTAACTTGACGTGGAGAAAAGACAAAAATAATGGTTAAAAATCCTACCTGGAAACGAGATGGTGGTTGAATGAGGTGGACGTGGTCGTAGACGAGCTGAGCTAGAGCGGTCCATCGCAGTCTTCCCAACGTCGTTTGTTTGAGCCAAAACTAACAATGCGACCAATCGAACCCCCACCGTCCTTTTAAACAGGTTAGACATGTGTGGCATTAATCCGGTGGGTGGTGCCATTAAACATGTTTTAAATTTTGTACGGCACGGTCTTTTCAAGCCGTCTCGGCGTTTGTGTGCAATCATCACTTGTGGGGCGGACTTGCGAATTTCACCTGCAATTGCGGAACGTTATGGAAAACTCCCTCGGCGTTTCGGAAGAGATTGGCGAATCCTTCCGAAACACGGCCTTTGGAAACTTGTTGCGAGTGGTTTTGTTGAGTCATCCCGCAGCTTCGAGAGAATAATGGATTTCTTTCCGCAATTTCGATGGAGATATGCCAATGGCTTCCGTAATTGCGGAACAATTTCGCAAAGGTTCCCGCCATTTCGGAAGGCTTTCCTGAATGGCTCCTGGGAAAAGAAACTCAACCGCTTCCGCAGTTTCGGAAGGGAAACCCAAATGGTTCCGCAGTTTCGGAAAGAGTTGGTGAATGGCTCCCGCAACTTGAATGAAAGCCTAAGTCTTTCAGCGGGTTTTCGGGAGAATAACGTGAATGCTTCTGCCGTTTCGGAGGGCTTTTGCGAATAACTTCCGCAACTTCGAGAGGAAAGACACTAAGTCCTTCGGCGGCTTCGGAAAGGTTTGGCGAATGGATTCTGCCGTTTTGAGTGGCTTTCTTGAATTGGTTTCGCAAAAGTCTATGTATTTCGGCGGGTTTTCGGGAGAATAACGTGAATGCTTCCGCCGTTTCGGAAGGATTTCGCGAATAGCTTCCGCAACTTCGAGAGGAAAAAGACTTAAGATTTTTAAAGACACTAAGTTCTTCAGTGGCTCCGGGTAAGATTTGCGAATGACTCCCCCAGTTTTGGGAGGATAACCTGAATGGTTCCGCAGCTTCAGGAGGCTTTCCCAAATTACTTCCACAGCTTTCGAGAAATAATTTCTAAGTCCTTTTCGGGAGGCTTATGCGAATGGCTCCCGCCGTTTTGAGAGGATAAGCTGAATGGTTCTGCAACTGCGGGAGGATAACTCAAATGATTCCGCAATTTCGAGAGGATAACTCAAAAGGTTCCGCAACTGCGGGAGGATAACTCAAATGATTCTGCAATTTCGAGAGGATAACTCAAAAGGTTCCGCAACTGCGGGAGGATAACTTGAAAGGTTCTGAAACTTAAGAAAATTTCATGAATATTATCCTTAGAAGAAAAACTTGAAATTTTCAAAGCAGTATCTTAAGTTGAAAAACACAGAAAAAGGAGAATTAACCTCTTAAGGAAGTCTTTTCAGAAAAATAAAAGGAGGGGCCCCAATATGTAAAAAATTTTGGGGGGGAATTGTTGCTGCAACAACAATTTGGTTTCGTCAAATTTGCTTGTGGCACATAATCTAACTTATATATTTGAATAGTTAATTCTACTTACCAAGACAATTATATTTCTGAGAGTTTTGTTTCTATATTGTATGCATAATTCGAATAATCATCAAGTAACACAAAAAATGCTTGAACTCCCCTTCCTTAAGATGTGATCTCTACACCTAAAGTAAAACAATAGCAACTAGAGGCAAGAGATGTAAATGTTTGAAAACCCCTCACTGAAATAGATGGTAGTCTAAGGAGCCTCTAAAGGGGTCATTTGTAGAAGAAAAGGGCACCACAAAGCAATAAGGTGATGAGTGCATGGTTTTTAGGGGAGATAGAGGGGGGAAATGATAAGGTGTTGGATACCGAAAGTTGATCTTGCTTGGACAAGGCATAGTCAACCACAATATCCCCACAACCATGAGGGAAATATGTTAAGAAATCGAAACCTATAAAATAATGGAGACCATTCAAGAAAATAATCTCATGTGGATCGCCTAGCTGAAGTAGGTGTTTCCTATATCTTGTGAAGGGGCCAAGCCTATCCTTGAAATATTGTGGAGACCCATTGAGACTAGGTAAATATCCTGAAGACAAAGGGCATCCTCAACTCGATCATGGATATGTATTTGTAAATACCTAGTATAAGCATTGAAATCCCCTAAGCGAATAATATCACATGTCAAGAAATAATAAGAGATATTCAAGTATAATTCAAGGAATGGAGTTTGATGGGCTAACTCAAGTGGTTTAGTGATTTGAGCTTTATGCAAGAGGTCTCAAGGTCGATCCCTCAAGTTGGTTTCCTCTTTTGCATGCCTCACTTGATGTCCCTACCCAATCAATCATCATAATCAATGCTAACAAGTTTGCATTGGATACCATCCACAATTGGATAGAAGGGCTTAGGAGTTTCCCTATGATATTTTCCTTGGAAAAAAAGTCAATGAATGGGTTCATCTATCTAACTATACCTTTAATCCACCAACTAATTTTTCACAACCCTAAACTTTAATAAATATTTGTCCCAAATATATCTATAATCCTATCACTAATCTCTTATTAATCACTTAATATACATGGGATTAATTATACAAAAATGACATTTATTTACATAATTTGCCATTAGTAGTTTATGAAACTGTAATAGCCCAAACATAGTAAATAAATAAAAAAAGTTTGTCGTCCCTGTAATAAGTATTATTTAAGCTATAAGAGTAGCATGTTGATTTGAAAGCCAAGAAAATAATATGTGATTGTTCAATATATATAAAAGAATTCTAATTTTTTAAAAATATAAATTCTAATTGTTTATAATTCAATTTCTGCGGAAGTGAGGGAGGATTCATAAAGATAACTTACTCCTGACATTTGAGTTTATATCTACTATCATAATTGTAGCCGTGAGCTTGCTCACTATTTTTAAAAGAATGCATGTGAATTTATTCTTAACTGTATGGATGGTATATTCAGGTGAATTATCCTTGTTGATGATAAGTTGCTCCCATGGTGGGTGCCGTAACATTCCAGGTAAGGTAATTACATACCCCGGCGGAGTTGCCGAGGGGTATGGGTTGCCGAGGGGTATGGGTAAGCTTGGGTATTTGTTTGGACTTAGCATTCTTCTAATACTATCCTTCCGTGTTTGTCTTTGTAGGTATGATTACTAGGATTGGTCTATCCTAAAGAGTTGGTTCATACTTTCGAGGTACTTAAGAGAATAAGGGTGAAAATCAACCCAAAGGATGAACCATGATATAAAACTTATAATACAAACAAGAAAGGGGTTTTTCAAAGGTAATGGTTATGGTAAGGTGGCTTTACACACATTTTAACAAAATGTGGCAATTTTTCATGTGATACTTTATAGTCTATGCACCAAAATCACAGCTCCACTAGTGCAGACTAGGTATGTATTTTAATGCACTTAAATGCGAAGTGGGTGGTAGACCTTCCAAGGAGGGTTTGTACATGATTTGGGGTTTTTCCCCTTTGATACCTGTTTCGACTTGTTGCTTCGCTCTTCTGGTTCTGCACCCTATTTGTACGGTAGCTATGAGGGTGCTTTGACCCGAGCAAGTCTCATGGTCAGCACACTTACTGTTTATTGAGGTCGACTATGGGAGGTATTCGCACTTCTAGCAGGTAAGGAATCTCTTCATAGGTTGAAATCTTATCTTTCTTCTTCTAAAATCAAAATTGTAGGGTTTTAATACCTGGATTAACTTGTTGCAAATGATAGGTACTAACAAACTCCAATGTAAATACTATGGTGGTTCGAGGTTCTGTGGGAATAGCAAGAGTATTGGTAAGTCAAACTTACCCATTTCTTACCCTACTTCCTATGCCCCTGTTGGGGTCTGTATGTGTCTTGTCCTATGTTGAAAAGGAGACTCTCGTAATCCTTTGGCTTAATGATTCACTTTGGGGAGGTCTATGGGTTGCCTAATGGCTAGACCAGGAATTGTGGGGTCTTTCAATTGTAATTTAAAAGTTTAAATCATGCAGCTGGGATTGCTCTGTAATAAGGATGTATTGTGAAGCTGGGTCTATTTATTCGATGCTTCACTTCTTTGTACAATGAAATTTATGTTTTGAAATAGAAGACACGAATTCTAACTGGAACGTATGATTGACCTGGTCTCAAATGTTAAATTTCTATATATTGTTATACAATCTGTTCAATAATATCTAAAAGTGATGCTGGCCCTTGGTGCCTCTTATTTGATAATGTAACTAGGGTCTGAGTTGATCTCGATTGAAAGTTGCCTGCGTTGATAGAATGAACACTTGTATGGGGAAACAATTTGAATGTTGTACACTGTGTTTTTGTTTTATTAGAGATTTGTATCCTATAGGAATAACTTATACAATCTGCATTTTAGAAGGCCACGGGATTTGACCCTGGTCCTAAGATTTCGATAGGCATCTTCGTGGTTACCATACGAAATGTGTTTTGCCTCTATTTGTGATTGATCTCTGCATCTAATGTTTTGTGAGACTTTGACCCTGGAAAAGAACTTCTTCCTGCGTCTTCTTGTAATTTGAAGTGAAGCTCGAATGTTTTCCTATAGATGACTATCGTAGGTTTGTATGTTGAAAAGAAATGGAAAACTCTCAGGGTTGTCCATCTGATTGACATAGGGTTATTGATAAAGTGGGTATGGGTATGTAAAAGCACAATGTGCGATCTATGTTCTACCTGTTGTCTTCATTTCAATTATGGTATGTATGGTCTTGAAAAAGAAAGCTAAGATAGACCGGGAAATAATGTCTGGGTTTTTGGCTATAGTTTGTATAACTAGGCTTTCTAATGGTTTTACATGATGTTTAACGATTTCTGTTAAAAGTTTGATTTCCATAGCTAAGTGATTTTGTTTGTAATTTAAAACAAGGGTTTAGATAAGAGAAGTTAAATACTATATATCTCGCTGATTTAAAATCAATGATTCACATGTTCTAATAGTTTAAGCAATACACATGGCTAGCAAAGACTAGCTGGCTAGTCCTGCTGGGAATGCCATTTGATTCCGAGGAAACTTGATAAAGATGATACTAAGGACATTGCTATTTTAACATTGCATTTATAAAGAAATATAAATCGTAGGAGGGTTTAATAAACAACTCATCCCTATTGATTCCTGTAGCTTGTCCTACTGATGATGACCTGCTGATCCCGGTAGCTTGTTCTTGCTGATACTGACCTGCACACTCAACCAACTAGTTAGGGAAACTACTGACTCTTAGTTGACTAGGACTTCTCACTTTGTTTGATTAAAGTATTTTTTTATATTTAATCTTTGTATAATAATAATAATATAAAATTATAATTCTATCTAAATATTAATAACTAATACTTAGTAAGTGGTAGCCCACTTATGTATAAATATACATGTAATAAATAATAACATTATATAATGAAACTTCTAAATAATAATACTAACTTTGTGGTCCTTAGCATTTTGTTTCACATGATGCTTCTTTTAATTCTTTTTAAGAAAAGGGTCCACTTCTTTGGATGGTTTCGGTAAGATGGTAAAGGCACCTCTAGTCTCTCCCTTTGCATGTTAGATTCCCTTGTTTTAACATGGTAGTTCCCGCAGTAGATGATGATAATAAGATTTATTTAATCAAGTCAAAATAGTTGTGATAAGACACATATGTGCTATTCAGAGTCCTCTTGACTCAACACTTGATAGCTAGTAACCCCGAGTGCTCTTCAGATCCTTTTAACTCAACACTCTCACATGGGCGTTACGTTAGTGCAATTCCAGAGCCTATGCTCAACACTAGAGCTAGAATGTGGTTGTGAGACACATATATGATATTTAAGTGGCCTCGGATACGGTAATCATTTCTTTCAAGCTTGGAGTGTTCCAGGGATTATGCCCAACACTCAACGTACCTCGGGGCTTAAGCCCAGTACATAATAAGAGTCTTCTAGATACATCGGGGCTTAGGCCTAGTATATATGTCATTCGTGTGTTTTTGAGTCCACTCTCAACACACTACAAAATCAGCCATATGAATCATGCTCTGCACAGTATAATGTAACAAAAGAGGAGAACTCAGTATATGATAATTTGTATCAAATTATCATAACACAACATAGTTTATTCATTTGGGATTTTCTTCCCAGTATATATATCCAACAATGAAACAATTAGGGTCCATGGCCAACATATCAACTCATGAAAGCATAAATCAAAACATACTAATGTTATGTTAAAATAATAAATCACCATTCTGTCACGTCCCCTCCCATAATACTAGTGCAATGGAGAGGATCGTGATCCCAATCCGGGCATCCAGCCCCATAAACTCATTCCATGAGCAATCACATACTAAATGGAGATATGAAGATGCATAAATCTTTTAAAAACACAGCGGAAGTAAGTCATGTGCATAATTAACACACATCCAACGTTTTCATGATAGCCATTAAGTGTAGACATTACAGAAATAGCAAATGAAAATACTTATCTTTAAACCAAGTAATCCCAAGCAACCAGCTACGCTTCTGCAACGTTCCACCCAACCGTAGGCCAGTGTGCTCCTTAATCTCTCAGCACCACTGCCACCCCCGAGCTGGGCACGATCTCCACAAGGAAAAGGGGAAACAGGCTCTCACATAGCCAAAGATATGCCAGAATCAGCCAAGCCAACTAGCAGTTGGGTTTCTCAGGCTGCTAAGAGGTGGACAGAGGTGAGTTACTAGGCTAGTGGCTCAACCATGGAGCTATGGGTACACCATTGGGCTCATCAAGCCAAATCTGTCCTCTTCCACTCTTGAAGCTCCTGCTCACAGGTTCAAATCTAAAACGGGATGCACTGAACAACAAAACCACAATTACTGGGCATGAGGAAAACGATTTCCACAGTGGGATGCATGAGATGGGGTTTCAACTCACTCAGAAAAACGTGGAAACACACAAAAACGAAATGGGAAGATGGGAAACAACCCTGGGAAGCCAATCCGTTTTTAGAAAAACGTCCTTGGACATTCGGGGGCAAAAATGACCTCCATACAGTCCCCAAATCGTGGCTCTCCCCTCCCAGGTTATTGCATATGCAAAAACGAACTCCCAGGCATGGAGAAATGCAGGATTTGGTTGAAAAACGTGCAGGGAAAGGCCCAGCTAACTCCAACTGCGTGAGTGAGTGAAGACTGCCCATTCCCCATGGCTTTGGGCACCATTTCGTGGGTGTTTTCTTTCCCAACAAGTAAAAACACGAATTTTCAGGTTGATGGCTTGCCCATGCACGAAAATGGCTTGCCCATACTTCATCATTTCCAAGGCATTTACTGCCTTAACCAATTTATTGGGAGAATTAAATGATTGGGTGCATGAGACCAAATGGGTAGTTCAGAGTTCATGGGTTTCCTCAATGAAATGGCTTAACACCATGGCTCAAGGGTTTGGCTATTTTTCCCTCCCTTATTCCTTGTAAAGATCATGCCCCCGTCTCTTTGTTGCATTGCGTAGTTGATTGTGGGTTTTTCATTAAAATTGCATATTTACATGGTGGTCTTATTTACATTGTGCCCATCTCGCACAAGAACCATATGCATCTATTCTAATTGCCGATACATAAAACGATAAGTCAGTGGCAGGGCCTTGGCCTTGAGCTCCTCGCCATGACTAAATGACAATATTTACATCATTTACAATATTAATGCAATAGGGTTAAGCTGGGGACGTTACATCACATATGCTGGGGCCCTGGCCCAATATAAACTCATAACATAGTTAGTCAAAAAGTTGGGGTATTACAGAAACCCAACAATAAACAGCTAGAATAAGTACATGAGCATGTCCATAAGTCTAATCATGGCTGTATTAGGGACACAAAATCCCCTTGATGTATTTTAGTTCAAAGTGATACTCACTAAGGAAGGATAACCACCTAGCCTATCTAGCGTTCAAGTCGGGTTGATCGAACAGGCATTTCAGACTCATGTTGTCCATCTTTAGTAGAAATTTCTTACCCATGAGGTAATGTCTCCACATCTTTAGAGCGTGGATAATGGAGGCTAATTCGAGGTCATGAGTAGGATATTTTTTCTCGTGTTCCTTTAACTTCCTTGACTCGTAGCAGATGGCAAAGTCATCTTGCATAAGTACTCCACTGATTCCTTCCTTGCTTGCATCGGTGCAAACTACGAAGTCCCCATTGGGGTCGGCAATTCGTAAAATTGGTGCACTAATCAGAAGTTGTTTTAACTTCTGAAAAATTTCCTCACACTTGTCTATCCAGATGAACTTACTAGTCTTCTTTTGTAACGTGATCATGGGACAAGCGATCCACGAGAAGTTCTCAATGAACTTTCGATAATATCCGGCTAAGCCTAGGAATGATCATATATCGAAAACACAAGTAGGTGTGGGCCATTCTTCAATAGCTTTGATTTTTTCGGGATCAACTGCTATTCCCTTCTCAGAAATGATATGTCCTAAGTACTGTATCGGAGGTCTATAGAAATCACACTTGCTAAATTTTGCATATAGCTGATGTTCTCGCAATATCCGTAGGACTATTCGGAGGTGTTCCTCATGTTCTTCTTCATTCTTGGAATAGATCAGGATATCGTCTATGAAGACTAGAACAAACTTGTCGAGGTACTTACTGAAAACATTGTTCATCATGCACATGAAGTTGGTGGGTGCATTCGTCAGACCGAAAAGCATTACTACAAACTCGTAGTGGCCATATCGGGTGCGAAATGTGGTCTTATTGATGTCCTCGTCGTAGATTCTCACCTAGTGATAACCATATCGCAGGTCAATCTTCGAGAAGATATTTGCTCCTCCGACTTGGTCAAACAAGTCATCGATCCTAGGGAGTGGATAACGGTTCTTGATGGTTAACTTTTTGAGTTGGTGGTAATAGATGCACATACGCATCATGTCATCCTTCTTTTTAATAGAGAGAATTGGTGCTCCCCAGGGCGACACACTTGGTCGAACGTATCCCTTGTCTATTAGTTCTTGTAACTGTATCTTGAGCTCTACCAGCTCTGGTGTACTCATACGGTACGGAGTCCTAGAGACGAGTATAGATCCGGGGGTTAGTTCTATGGAAAAGTCTAAGTCCCGTTTGGGTGGTAACCCTAGTATCTCCTTGGGAAATATGTCTCTGAATTCTACTAGTATCAGGAAATCCTCGATCTTTTGTTCTCGATCAGCTTCTACTGATTGAAGGTGGATTGCAAATAGTTTACAACCCTTTCTTAAGCATTTCTTTGCTTGTAATGCAGATATATGTCATACCAATACTTCTTTAGGTATACCTTGAATTGTTCTTTGGTTTTCTTGAGTATATGTGCATAAGATGGATTTGTTTAAACAATCTAGCAAGGCATGATGTCTCTCTAACCAATCCATGCCTATTATTACGACATAAGACCCTAACGGTAATAGGTTTAAATATACTCTAGTTGGGAATCCGTTTAAATCAATCTCACAACCTTTAATTAGTTCGGAAACCTTCCGCTTGGTACCCGTAGCTATTTGTACCAGCCATGGTACCTTGTGAATTTCTCAGTTTAGTTTGTAAGTTTCTACTATACTAGGAGAGATGTAGCTTTGGCAAGCACCGGGGTCTATTAGAAATGAAATGATAGTGTTAGATATCTTACCCTCAATTTCTACCATGGTACCTTGGTGATCTGCCTGTCGTCCATCAAGGGCGACATAAATCCTCAATGTTTTTGCCATGTCCCCCATGGTAGGTTCTGTTTGGATGTTGTGTAAAGTCCCATTTGTTTTGTTGGGATAGTCTCTGTAGTAATGTGGCCCCTGGAATTTCCAGCAAGAAACAGTTGGTGGGACCGCCTTTGCCCCTTTGTTGAAGGCTGGCCTGTTGGCTGGTGGTGGGGGTGCATTTGGTCGAGCTTGAGGTCGGCTGAAACCTCTGTTGGGTGGGAAACTATTGTTATGTTTCCGAAAAGGTGGGGTTCTAAAACCCGGTCTGTGGTTTTCTGAGAAGGTCTTGAATCTGTCCCTATTTCTGTTGATGTTGTCGTTCCTTGGCTACCCGTGCTCATAGCACAGCCTGGATTTATGTAGAGTTATGTCAAGGGTTTTGGGCATGTCGAATTCTATCTTCTCTCTAAAGTTTGGTGGCAGCCCACCCAAGAACTGCTGAATTTTCACCTTCTCATCCTTAATATAAGGCACATAGTATAGAAAGTCTAAGAACTGATTTATGAAAGCTTCCATAGTCAGGGAGCCCATTTTCAACTCATGAAATTCTTTTATTTTCTTGTCAAAGAATATTTCAGACATATACTTGTCTTGGAATATTCTGCTGGAGGTATCCCAGCTTATGTCTCACAACTCTTGTCCCTTAGTGTGTTTCAAGTCCCGCCACCATCTGGAAGCTTTACCATTTAGGTTGTATATGGATAATCGGGCTTGCATCTCACTTGAATAATTATGAACTTTAAAGTATTTCTTCATTCCTAACAACCATTCTTCAACCTTTTCTCCTGAGTTAACATCCCCATCATAAGTTGGGGCTCTTATCTTTCAAAACTCTCCTTGTAAGATGTCATCACTCTTCCTCCTTCTCTTGCAAGGAGGTGGGTAGCCATTGTCATTGGAAGCGCTTTTACAGTCCTCTTCCAATGGTTCTGATTTATGTTCTTCTTGCTCTCCTATCCTACAACTGGTTCCGATTTATGTTGACGGAAAGAGTAGGATTTTCATGGGGTTTTTCCCCTGTTAAGTTTTGGAGTAAGGCTTCATTGATATCCCGCTGTTCTCTTCTTTCTTGCATATTCTCATCCCTGAAACTTTGGAATTCAGCCTGTAGTTGCTGCATGGATTTCTCTAAATCTGAGTTGAGTTCCACCACAATTTCTTGTTCTCATGGTGGGGAATTTAGATTTCCTCGTACACTGCTGCCTTGTTCTGCATTCATTTTTTTTTTCCTCGTACATTGCTGCCTTCTTCTGCATTCATTCATCATTTTTTTTTTGATGTTGTTTGTACCTGAAATTGATATAAGTATCTATTCACGGAAACCAATTTGTTAGTTAATTCTTTCACATAAAATATAATATCATATTTTAAGAAAATATTTCTGGATTTGCAGCGATGTTTGGTAGTGATCCCAATAGGTCACTTAGTGTTTGTAACTTGATCTGATACCACTTGTAATAGCCCAAAAATAGTAAATAAAAAAAAATTGTTGTCTCTGTAATAAGTATTATTTAATCTAAAAGAGTAGCATGTTGATTTGAATGCCAAGAAAAGAATATGTGACTGTTCAATATATATAAAAGAATTCTAAGTTTATGAAAAGTATAAATTCTAACTATTTATAATTCAATTTCTATGGAAGCGAGTGCGGATTCAAAAAGATAACGTACTCCTGACATTTGAGTTTATATCTACTATCGTAACTGTAGCCGTGAGCTTGCTCACTGTTTTTAAAAGAATGCATGTGAATGTATGCTGAACTGTATGAATGGTATCTTCAGGTGAATTACCTTTGTTGATGATAAGTTTCTCCCATGGTGGGTGCCGTAACAATCCAAGTAATGTAATTACATACCTCGGCGGAGTTGCCGAGGGGTACGGGTAAGCTTGGGTATTTGTCTGGACTTACTTAGAATTCTGCTAATACTATCCTTCCGTGTTTGTCTTTGTAGGTATGATTAATAGGATTGGTCTATCCTAAAGAGTTGGTTCATACTTTCGAGGTACCTAAGAGCATAAGGGTGAAAATGAACCCAAAGGATGAACCATGATATAAATTTATAATACAAACAAGAAAGGGGTTTTGCAAAGGTTATTATTATGGTAAGGTGGCTTTACACACGTTTTAACAAAATGTGGCAATTTTTCATGTGATACTTTATAGTCTATGCACCAAAATCGCAGCTCCACTAGTGCAAAGTAGGTATGTATTTTAATGCACTTAAATGCGAAGTGGGTGGTAGACCTTCCAAGGAGGGTTTGTACATGATTTGGGGTTTTGCTCATTTGATACCTATTTCGACTTGTTTCTTTGCTCTTCTAGTTCTGCACCCTATTCGTATGGTAGCTATGAGGGTGATCCGACCCAAGCAAGGCTCGTGGTTAGCACACTTAGTGTTTATTGAGGTCGACTATGGGTGGTCTTCGCACTTCTAGCAGGTAAGGAATCTCTCCATAGGTTGAAATCTTATCTTTCTTCTTCTGAAATCGAAATTGCAGGGTTTTAATACCTGGCTTAACTTGTTGCAAATGACAGGTACTAACAAACTCCAATGTAAATACTACAGTGGTTAGAGGTTCTGTGGGCATAGCAAGAGTATTTGTAAGTCCAACTTACCCATTTATTACCCTACTTCTTGTGCCTCTATTGGGGTCTGTATGTGTCTTATCCTGTGTTGAAAACGAGACTCTCGTAAGCCTTTGGATTAATGATTCACTTTGGGGAGGTCTATGGGTCACCTAATGGCTAGACCAGGAATTGTGGGGTCTTTCAATTGTAGTCTAAGAGTTTAAATCATGCAGCTGGGACTGCTCTGTAATAAGGATGTATTGTGAAGTTGGGTCTATTTATTCGACACTTCACTTCTCTCTACAATGAAATTTATGTTTTGAAATAGAAGACACGACTTCTAACTGGAACGTATGGTTGACCTGGTCTCAAACGTTAAATTTCTATATATTGTTATACAATTTGTTCAAGAATATCTAAAAGTGATGCTGGCCCTTGGCACCTCTTATTTGATAATGTAACTAGGGTTTGAGTTGATCTCGATTGAAAGCTGTCAAGGTTGATAGAATGGAGACTTGTATGGGGAAACAATTCAAATGTTGTACACTGTGTTTTTGTTTTATTAGAGATTTGTATCTTGTAGGAATAACTTATACAATCTGGATTTTAGAAGGCCATGGGATTTGACCCTGGTCCTAAGATTTCGATACGCATCTTCGTGGTTACCATACGAAATGTGTTTTGCCTCTATTTGTGATTAATCTCTACGTCTGATGTTTTATGAGACTTTGACCCTGGAAAAGAACTTCTTCTTACATCTTCTTGTTATTTCAAATGAAGCTTGAATTTTTTCCTGTAGATGACTATCATAGGTTTGTATGTTGAAAAGAAATGGAAAACTCTCAGGGTTGTCCATTTGATTAACGTAGGGTTATTGATAAAGTGGGTATGGGTATGTAAAAGCACAATGTGTGATTTCTGTTCTACCTGTTGTCTTCATTTCAATTATGGTATGTATGGTCTTGAAAAAGAAAGCTAAGATAGACCAGGAAATAATGTCTGTGTTTTTGGCTATAGTTTGTATAACTAGGATTTCGACCGGTTTTACATGATATTTAACGATTTCTATTAAAAGTTTGATTTCCGTTGCTAAGTGATTTTGTTTGTAATTTAAAACAAGGGTTTAGATAAGACAACTTAAATACTATATATCTTGTTGAGTTAAAATCAATGATTCGCATGTTCTAACAATTTAAGCAATACACATGACTAGCAAAGACTAGCTGTCTAGTCCTGTTGGGAATGCCATTCGATTCTGAAGAAACTTGATTAAAAACTAATACTGAGGACATTAATATTTTAACATTGCATTTATAAAAAAAAATTAAATTGTAGGTGGGTTTTATAAACAATTCATACCTGTTGATTCCTGTAGCTTGTCCTGCTGATGATGACCTGTTGATCCCAGTAGCTTGTTCTTGCTGATACTGACCTGCACACTCAGCCAACTAGTTAGGGAAACTACTGACTCTTAGCTGACCTGATAATTGATATTGGACTGGATGACTTTGGGAATACCACATTCCTCCCAACCATGATTCTACAACCGTTCCTGGTTCAGTAAGAATCCCCCTGAGCTGGTTCTGGCATGCAAATTGAGAAGTAAAGGCCCTAGATGTGTATCTGGTTCAGAAATTTATGGGCAGAGTTCACTTCCTGGAACAGAGAGTTCTTCTTGGCATAATAATACCAAAAGAAAAATATCCCCTAAACTTTGGGGTCTGTCCTCCTTAAGTAGTACAAATCTTGAATTAGGGCTATTGGAATTTACTAGTTTCTTTAAAAATAATTTAAATTATAAAATAATATTTTTTTACTTAACTACTATTTATTTTGGAACTAGGACTTCTCACTTTCTTTGATTAAAGTATTTTTTTTATAATTTAATCTCTGTATAATAATAATAATATAAAATTACAATTCTATCTAAATAATAATAACTAATACTTAGTAAGTGGCAGCCGACTTATGTATAAATATACATGTAATAAATAATAACATTATATATTGAAACTTCTAAATAATAATACTAACTTTGTGGTCCTTAGCATTTTGTTTCACATGATGCTTCTTTTAATTATTTTTAAGTAAAGGGTCCATTTCTTTGGACAGTTTCGGTAAGCTGGTAAAGGCACCTCTAGTCTCTCCCTTTACATCAGATCCCCTTGTTTTAACATGGTAGTTCCCGCAATAGATGATGATAATAAGATTTATTTAATAAAGTTGAAATAGTTGTGATAAGACACGTAAGTGCTATTCAGAGTCCTCTTGACTCAACACTTGAGATGTAGTAACCCCGAGTGCTCTTCAGAGCCTTTTAACTCAACACTCTCACATGGGTGTTACGCTAGTGCAATTCCAGAGGCTCTGCTCAACACTAGAGCTAGAATGTGGTTGTGAGACACATCTAGGATATTTAAGTGGCCTCGGATCCGGTAATCATTTCTTTCAAGCTTGGAGTGTTCTAGGGCTTATGCCCAACACTCAACGTACCTCAGGGCTTAATCCCAGTACATAACAAGAGTCTTCTAGATACATCGGGGCTTAGGCCCAGTATATAGGTTTATTCGTGTGTTTCTAAGTGCACGCTCAACACACTAAAAAATCAGCCATATCAATCATGCTCTGCACAGTATAATGTAACAAAAGAGGAGAAGTCAGTATATCATAATTTGTAACAAATTCTCATAACGCAACATAGTTTATTCATTCAGGATTTCCTCCCCAATATATGTATCCAACAATGAAACAATCAGTGTCCTTGCCCAACATATCAACTCATGAAAGCATAAATCAAAACATACTAATGTTATGCTAAAATAATAAATCACATATGATGGGGCCAAGGCCCAATATAACCTCATAACATAGTTAGTCAAAAAGTTGGGGTATTACAGAAACCCAACAATAAACTGCTAGAATAAGTACATGCAGCATGTCCATAAGTCTAATCATGGTTGTGTTAGGGACACAAAATCCCCTCAAATGATTTGATATCAAAGCATAAGAGCTATGTATAATTGATCCCAATACCTAAAGTCATACTCCTATAGCCAAACATGTCGGATGAAGTCATTTATTGCACATCATTAATACGGTAACGCTACATTCCCTCCCTTCTCAAGGCCTTTGTACTCAAATCCTTGGTAGAGATTGATACCAATCATAATTGGTCACTTCGCAATGGTATCCCATAACTTGTTTATGCCACTATAGCTATACAAATCATTGTGGTTTATTTCTATTAAAGAGTAAGGTGTTATAGCTAGTGGAACATTGAAAATTTCTACGAGTGGAGGCTCCTCTTGGACAAGGTTGTTCATAAAGTTTACATTTTCTTCGAAAGGTTTAATGACTACATCATCTTGTGGCTCTTTACCAATTTTATAACTACATATTCTGCCTCTTCTTCATATTTTAGTTGTTTCTCCTCATGTACCAATGACAATTGTAATCATTGGTACTGTAACCAACAGACAAGGTGGGAAGCCTCCTTCTCCAACTATTGTAGAAGACACATCTCCTTGTCATACTCATCTTGTCTCAGAAATAACTCTATGGAAACCCATATTAGTTAGGCTCTGATCTTCCTCTCTTGCTGAATGAACTTCTCCTACTACAATGCTTTGTCCATTCTACCCCAGAAACAACCATTGGAACAAACATTTTGAAATATTGTAACTTGATACATATTTTCAAAATTATGTCAAATTATTGATTTATATCCATCAGAATTATCTTTCAATACCAACATATTAACTTCAAAGAATGAAGCAATCAACCTAGTAGGATCAACTAGTCTAGGAGGGTTACATAACATTTGTCTCATATGTAAAGTGACCTCTCACATAAATAGAGCTAGGTATCTCTACTCCAAATATCAAAAGAAAGAAGTGAGGGACCCCAAGTAGTCTTAGTATAAGTAATGAAAACATCCCCAAATATATTGATAGTTAGGAAAATTTAATATGAAGTTCTCTTTTCACTAAACCTATTGTAAATGGCCCAACTAAAAGGTCCACTCAAGGAAAAGGATGTGGTGGTCAAATTCCATCCAAAGCTATGAAAACAATCTCAAGAATAACTAAGATCTACCAAAGGATGTGTGTCCAATGTCACCAGGTTATATTTCGGTTGAACAATAAGACCATCCCTCTTAGGCTCTAGGTAAAAATACATCTTGGGGTTGAGACCTTAGTTGCACAATCCAACAAACCTAGAAATGTTCCATTAGTAAATATCTTTTATCATCACTCGATTCAACTCTTGCATGGGATGTAAGAGTTGACCAAGAAAGTCTATAAAGTATTGAAAAGGGTGGAGATGCTCGCTACAGATGTCAATGGTTTGAAGCAACAAAGAATCCTATGAAAACCAATATAGGTGTTTCCCACAATAGTAGCAACAACAATCTCCTTTGATAGCCAATTGTCCAGATATGTGTATTTCTCTCTCCTTGAATTTGAATCACCCAAAGTGCTAATTCTGTGCAAGAAAAAGGCGAATATGAAAATTCCCTCAGGACTAATTTATGCTAATGTAATATTTTCATCATTTGAAAAATCGTCACTAATTTTCAACTTTGGTTCCTTATAAACCTTGACCTTGTTTTCTGTGCATATTTCATAATATATGTCTACTTATTATAACTTATTCAATTGTGTGCATGTTGTTGGTTTCTTAGAATTTCTTCTAGCTTTACCTACTTTTGGCTTATTAGAAGTTTTTCCAAATTTGCATTTTCGTGAATTATTTGGCCTTTTCCCTACCCATGGAGTGCAAGACATGTTGTTTTTTATGCCAACTTCAGAGACATTCAACTTAGTGACTTTCTGTAAGATGTTGTAGACATTTATTGCCATGCATACTTGTAGATTGTCTGATTGTCTACCCACCTTCCTTGACTACATCTCATCAAACTATCTTCCTCTTGCTGGACCAACGAGCTTTCCAATTAGATGTGGAAGAATAAAATTTATGTCTACTGTATCTTCTAATAGCATGTTGGTTATCCTTTTCTCCCTATTTCCAAACTATGGGATTGTTGGACTCTCTCCCTATCTGAGAAGCATAAGATAATTTGTCTGTTTTTCTATCTTTCCATCCATTCAAATTTATGGTTTCCTGTAAGATGTTGCACAAATTTTATGGCATGCCTACTTGTGGATAAAATGATACTCTACCTACTTCTCCTTTTTATGGCTCATAAAACTCGATGCTTTCTTCTAGGGCATTAAGCTTCCTGACTACTTGTGCCTCAAAAAGATATCTACCTATTTCATCTTCTTGAAGTTTGTTGGGATATTTTTCATCACATTTTTTTCTACGTTTGCACATGTGTGAATTGTTAGACTTTCTCCCTACTTGTGGAGCATAAGGTATCTAAAACTTCATTTTCATCCTCCTAGACATCCATGTCGAGAGCTATGTTCCTCTAATAGTTTCCTCCTAGACATTCATGTCATTATTTCTTGTTAATACAAAGTGATACCTATTTAAGTATTATCTCTCTGATTGATGTACTTGGATCTATACTCTTGACTAGCTAGATTTCATAGCAAAATATCACATGGTATTAGAGCCAAAGACTACCTAAGGGTAATTTTCATTTCAGAAGACTTTTTTTGTTTCATGTTAGTTATGCTATTGTCTTGCAATTATGGATGATTTAGAGAGTAAAAAATGTTGAAGAAAAATTCAAATTCTATAGGGGATTAATTTCATGGCTCAAATTACTAGTGCAACCTAGTAGGAGACGACCAGAAAATCTCACCTCCTCTAATAAGTGAGAACCCTAGACATGACTTTGTGTAGTGACTCATATTGTCGAAAGTCTAAACAAGCAATTATGTAAGAGTGTAGTAATGGCACTGAAATGTTCCCTAGAAATCAAGGAGCTGACAGCCATCAGGATTCTTGAAGGAATCGGCATGCTGTAAAGACCTAGGAAAACTATATGAGAATGCACATGCAGGAGGCAGGATGCTACTTAATATGCATGGGAGAAAGTATTGCTGTGTGAGCACTGTGATGTTAGGAAAGGATCTCCAAAAGAATTGATGTGTGAGCACTGAGGTGTTAGGCAAGAATTCTTGGATAAGTGAATGATGCATTAACATTCTACATTCTTGGAACGCTAGATTTATGTGTGCCTATGATAATAAAAGCACAAACAAGTACTAAAAGATATTTCATGAATTGCAAATGACTCATTATGTATGTTATGAGTTGGATTATGAGATTGATCATATATTTTACTAAACAAATTTTGGAATTCATGGTGTTGTTGAATGAAATTACAGGTTATAAACAATAATGATTTGTAAAATCAGGAAAAGTACGAAGAGGGTTAGGACAGGGGAGACAAAATGACGTGTAAAAAGAGCTCAAGATTTAGAAAAACATGTTTGAAGATTATGAACACTGAGGACGCTGTTATCCTTAAGGGGGAAAGGATGTAACATCCCTCTTCATACCCTATCTTTTTGTAATATAAAGGGAACACGGTTGTTGGTAAGGAGCTCAAGGCCAAGGCCCCACCAGACAACCTTACAAGCATTTGTATGTATTTCCTAAATTGTAAAAATGGTTCATAGACTAGGAGGAGACATGAACGGCAAGAAAGCCATGAGATTCTAATGGATGGTGATAGGTCATAAATCAAACACAAGCATAGATGAAAGGTGGAAAGTTTTGTATTCACTGATATGCTTAAAATAGAAATATTATCTTATAAGCAATAGGATAATCCCTAAGATTAAACACAAAAGAATGAGATCTTAGGGGAAGCAATAAAATAACACCTATTCACTCATCAAGTATTAACTAAAAAGATGTGTTTCTTTTTATACACTTAAAATGTACATAGCCCTTCCTAGACAACTACTACTTTAACAATGTGTTAAAGGTTGTAGTAAAACCTCCTGGACATACTGAGGATATGTGTGAGTATGTACTTAAATAGTGTGCATGGACACTCTTGTAAGTCAGAAGACTTATCCATAGTAATATGTGTGCACATATATTACAAATACCTATAAATAGATCAAAACATTACAAATGGAGAAGAAAGTACTTTTAAGATTTATAAATACCTTATATGTCTATATAGAGATATAGGTGCAAGAGAAAGGGGCATAGTAAAATGCACCTTCAGGTCAAAAATGAGAAATGTATACTTCAAATATTATACATATGTGAACTAAGTATTATCAATTTATGATTATATCGTTATTATCTAGAACTGTCTAAATATTAACACTCTTATGATAAAAAGGCATTACTTTACATATAAAGGTTATATGGGAAAAGATGTGGGAACATAGTTATATTTATATAACTAAGCTATATTTATATACTAACTATGCAAATTGGAGTTGTTGTATTTCATTATACCACTCCATTAGAGGATGGCGCACTCATTTTCTAAGGGAGTATATATATATATAAATAATATTTTAGTGTGATGTAACGGAGTGTTGTGCGAAAATCTGTCTCTTAGAAAGGAACACATTTTCAGGGAAATCGGCACGTGTGAACTTAGTAAGAAACTCGGTATCTTGTTAGGGTGCCAGTTGTATCCTTATGGGAAAGCTTCAAAGTATGAGACTACGGATAGTGTGGAAGACTGCCACTTGTAAACTAAGTAGGAACTCCGATTTAGGAAGTTGCCATTTGTTTTATTCTAGGAGTGTTACCGACGGGGAATGGGGCTTATATCTTGGAGGGAATCCGGGGAAAGAAAGGGGGTGGTTCGACATTGTTGTCGAGTTTCATTGTAGTTTTGTTTTCGATAGAATAGAGGGGAAAATGGAACGACAAATAGATTGACCTTTATTTCTAGTGCCTGCGATCTGAGAGAGCGGGAGGATCATTACATTCTTAGGCTGCCATTGAATTCGTGGAGACTAGTATGAATCTCTGTCTGATTTTTCCATCGAACGTGATGGATCACTGCCGGTGAATGATGCCATCGACTTAGATATATCGCTACTTGTGAATACCGCCATCAACCTGGTATGCCTCTCGGTCTTTAAATTTCCGCCATCGAACTTAAGATGGATATGTGTGTTTTATTCCTCATAAGGGCAACTATTTAAATTGTTGTCATGGTATTGTATGTTGATTGCAAATAGAGAATGATATTACTGTTCTAAAATGTTTGATAAGGGAACCCTAACGAATACCATAGGGATCATTTTTGTCGACCCTGGTTAAAAGGGTCTTGACCAAGAAATCTTCGGTGGTGGTATGTATAGCATGCCCATGTATTACCTTGAGCGAGTAGAGTGGTTTCCCGGAGATTATTTTCTTCCTAGGTGACCTTCACACTTTGCAGCTTCGTAAATACTATTCTCTGCTCGAATCTGTTAGTATCCTTGTGTCTCTACAAAGTAGAAGGGAGCTGCAAAAGGGTGAGACACTTTGGCAACCCGATCCTCAACTAGATTTAATGTTCACTTCTAATAGTAAAGTATAGGTAAATGTACAATTACACCTTGCACAATTTTGGGGGATTCTCTCAGGGAAGAGAAATGGACTCATGAATGAAGATCTGGTAAAGCGCGAAAGCTACTTTTATCTATATGTTATATTTTATAAATATATTTTATGATTCATTAATTAGATGTTTGCCTGTATTTTTCAATCTTCATTCTTTGGTACTGAGTATGATGTCAGTTAGATTTGGCGTGTTCTGGATTTGGTTAGAATATATTTACTATGAGAAAGGTGTAGAAGTTAAATAATATATATTTTTATATATAGTATACTCTGTTTTATTTAAAAGAGAAAACACTAACTTTATCCTGCTTAAAGCTCCCATTATAATGTTATAGGTCAGACATACTTATGTTTTTCTTATATCTATAATTATTGCTAGTTTGTGGACATATTGTTTGTCAACGTGTAGAGAATCGTAGATCTATCCTTGTTATTCTAGACTGATAATATTTTTATCATGAGTTATTTTGTGAACAGCGTAGAAGAACTTCTTGTAATACTTCCGAGAATAGACTTGAGGAAGTGGAAGTAAGTATCGCAATAAATGTTGTAACATATTTTTTCCCCTCTCATTTTCAGAAATAATATAAGATGCAACCTCTCTTGGTGGACGTACCCAAAACTGGGTGAACCGCGGGTGTATTGGTCTCTCCTATGTTTTACTTCCTTGATGTATTCTGTTATATTTGATGTTTTGCATCCACGCGTACATTGGTCTCTCCTATGTTTTTATCACTTAATGTGTTTTTGTTATATTTGATGTTTTGCATTAAAACGGGTACTGGCACTTGAATTATTTCATTAAAGAATGCTAAACGTCTATGCAGCGGTGTTTTGTTCATACATGTTTCAAATTCATTAATTGAGTAAACATCTTCATTGGAATTATGAATGTAATATAAGAAGTAAATTGATTGATACACAAGAATATCATAATGTTGAAAGTGGGTTACTATTTGTGAAAATCCTCACAGCAGATCTAAGAGATGATGTATCTCACAAGAGAATAATTATGATTAAGCAAGAAAATAGAAGAAGAGTGATACATGCAGTATAATGAGCAACAGAATAATATGGTACAGTAGAACTCAGATAGAAGCAATAATACTTCGGTCATACTAAATTATTAATCACAAATGGACATATAAATAATACAATGCATGAGGAATTCGAATTCCTAAGGTGGCAATTCGAATTAGCCTTCATGGAGTGATCAAAGGATCACTGGAGTGTCATCGGAGCACAACTAGGTGTCCTCATGATCATCGGAGCGCAACTGGAAGTCTTCATCATCATCAGTGGAGTCATCAATGCTCAAGTAACTATCAACCATCAGTCAAGCTAACTCTGGTAGGTGTAAATCAGTGTAACTAAGTGTAACTGAGTGTAACTGAGTGTAACTCAATGTAACTGAGTGTAACTCAATGTAACTAAGAGTAACTGAGTGTAACTCAGTGTAACTAAGAGTAACTTAGTGTAACTGACTGTAACTGAGTGTAACTGACTATAACTGAGTGTGACTGAGTGACAACTAGACTGGTAGGTGAAGAAGGGTGAGTTGCTCCCTAAAATCAAGGAAGAAGGGCGCACTAAGCAACTGGAGGGCTAAAACTGAATAGTGAGAAGCTCCTGGGGGCTGGCTAACTGAGGGCTGTTAATATTTAATATGCTAAGACAGAAAATAGCAGCATTACATTCCATTTCACAATAATAGCATATACAGGATCACTGAAGAAACAACAAGCATAGCATAAACACAAGAGACAGAGATTTATCCTGGGAAACCCTCATGGGGTAGAAAACCCAGCAAAGCTTCCTCAATATAGATGACCAGCAATATACAAAGATGAAACCCTGAGACATGATCTCCTCCTCCACAATAGCATACCTCTCCTCCACAAGTGTGCTATCCTCAAGTGAGTGAATGTGTATAATGAGGAACACACCTCCTCTATTTATACACTACTCTGATATGTATTTTACACAAGTACATGTAGGCTCGTATTTAACCATTAGGTTAAATACCCCATTATAACTGACTGGGCCGACCCCCACATGGTGGGTCTAATAACCCTTTGACCCACATAACACATACAGGGCCGACCCCCACTAGGGAAGTCTAATAACCCAAGTTACCACATTCCAACGGAGGAATAAACATCTCCGGATATACAATAAGATCTTCACGGAGGAATGAAACATCTCCGGAATAATAAAGTACAAATATAATATTCTTTGAAGTTACAATATCTCAACACTCCCCCTTAACGAGAAGGATATTATAACAGCATCTGCACGAGCAAGGAGTCATCAACATCATACATGATACATCTATAAATCATTGGAATCTTTCTCAACATCATCAGTAACTCAAGCAGTTACTGGAACATCTTCAATACTGGAACATCAACATCTTCAGTACTGAGTCTTTATCTTCTGCAGCACTCGAACAACTACAGCAACATCAACATTTGGATCCTCACGATCATCAGCATCATCATCTCATGATCATTAGCATCGTCATCACACGATCATCAACATCGTCATCAGCATCACGATCATCAGCATCGTCATCACACGATCATCAGCATCGTCATCACATGATCATCAGCATCGTCATCACACGATCATCAGCATCGTCATCACACGATCATCAGCATCGTTATCACACGATCATTAGCATCGTCATCACATGATTATCAGCATCGTCATCACACGATCAGCAGCATCGTCATCAAGATCATCATGATCAGCATCATTGACATCTATATCATCACGATCAACATCATCGTCATCTAGATCATCACGATCAACAACATCGTCATCTAGATCATCACGATCAACAACATCATCAATACAAGTATAAATATCATTAATACAAGTATCCTCATCAATACAAGTATACACATCATCAATACAAGTATCCTCATCAATACAAGTATACACATCATCAATACAAGTATCCTCATCAATACAAGTATACACATCATCAATACAAGTATCCTCATCAATACAAGTATACACATCAGCAATACAAGTATCCTCATCAATACAAGTATACATATCATCAATACAAGTATCCTCATCAATACAAGTATACACAATAGTAGCATACCCTGCAACACACAAGATCCAATTACGGGATGATCAATCCCTCTCACTTTAGGACATAGGTCCAAGGATGATACAATCCTGATCCGCTTACGGGATGATCAGTCCCTCTCGGTTTAAGACAACTCTCATGTCTATGGATGATGCAATCCAGATCAACTTACAGGATGATCAATCCTTATCACTTTAAGACACCTCACCATGTCTAGGGACGAGGCAATCCAAATCTATTTATAGGATGATTAGTCCTTATCACTTTAAGACATCTCACCATGTCTAGGGACGAGGCAATCCCAATCTATTTACAGGATGATCAGTCCTTATCACTTTAAGACATCTCACCATGTCTAGGGACGAGGCAATCCCAATCTATTTACAGGATGATCAGTCCTTATCACTTTAAGACATCTCACCATGTCTAGGGACGAGGCAATCCCAATATATTTACAAGATGATCAGTCCTTATCACTTTAAGACATCTCACCATGTCTAGGGACGAGGCAAACCCAATCTATTTATAGGATGATTAGTCCTTATCACTTTAATACATCTCACCATGTCTAGGGACGAGGCAATCCCAATCTATTTACAGGATGATTAGTCCACTCAATCTCATTTAGGACTATCCTTCCTTTCGGAATTACTGGATTTACTGTCCAAGGATGATTTAATCCACTCAATTCATTTACGACTATCCTTCCTTTCGGAATTACTGGATTTACTGTCCAAGGATGATTTAATCCACTCAATTCATTTAGGACTATCCTTCCTTTCGGAATTACTGGATTTACTGTCCAAGGATGATTTAATCCACTCAATTCATTTAGGACTATCCTTCCTTTCGGAATTACTGGATTTACTGTCCAAGGATGATTTAATCCACTCAATTCATTTAGGACTATCCTTCCTTTCGGAATTACTGGATTTACTGTCCAAGGATGATTTAATCCACTCAATTCATTTAGGACTATCCTTCCTTTCGGAATTACTGGATTTACTGTCCAAGGATGATTTAATCCACTCAATTCATTTAGGACTATCCTTCCTTTCAGAATTACTGGATTTACTGTCCAAGGATGATTTAATCCACAACCGTACATTTAGGACCATGTCCAAGGATGACTCAATCCTCAACCGTACATTTAGGACCACGTCCAACGATGACTCAATCCTCAACCGTACATTTAGGACCACGTCCAAGGATGACTCAATCCTCCACCGTACATTTAGGACCTACGTCCAAGGATGACTTAATCCTCAACCGTACATTTAGGACCTACGTCCAAGGATGACTTAATCCTCAACGGTACATTTAGGACCTACGTCCAAGGATGACTTAATCCTCCACCGTACATTTAGGACCTACGTCCAAGGATGACTTAATCCTCCACCGTACATTTAGGACCTATGTCCAAGGATGACTTAATCCTCCACCGTACCTTTAGGACCTACGTCCAAGGATGACTTAATCCTCAACCGTACATTTAGGACCTACGTCCAAGGATGACATAATCCTCCACCGTACATTTAGGACCTACGTCCAAGGATGACTTAATCCTCAACCGTACATTTAGGACCTACATCCAAGGATGACTTAATCCTCAACCGTCCACCAAGGACTTCATTCTCGAAGACATACGTCTACGGCTCTCTTTAGGACTGAAGTCCAGGGATGATCCAATCCCCTCAAGTCCACCAAGGACTTCATTCTCGAAGACATACGTCTACGGCTCTCGTTAGGACTGAAGTCCAGGGATGATCCAATCCCCTCAAGTCCACCAAGGACTTCATTCTCGAAGACATACGTCTACGACTCTCTTTAGGACTGAAGTCCAGGGATGATCCAATCCCCTCAAGTCCACCAAGGACTTCATTCTCGAAGACATACGTCTACGGCTCTCTTAAGGATGATGCAATCCTATCATGTCCACCAAGGACTTCATTCTCGAAGACATACGTCTACGGCTCTCTTTAGGACTGAAGTCCAGGGATGATCCAATCCCCTCAAGTCCACCAAGGACTTCATTCTCGAAGACATACATCTACGGCTCTCTTGAGAATGATGCAATCCTATCATGTCCACCAAGGACTTCATTCTCGAATACATACGTCTACGGCTCTCTTTAGGACTGAAGTCCAGGGATGATCCAATCCCCTCATGTCCACCAAGGACTTCATTTTTGAAGACATACATCTACGGCTCTCTTTAGAACAAGTGTTCAAGGATGATACAATCCCTCTTCTTTCTCGGAGACACTTGTCTACGGCTCACTTTAGAACTTGTGTTCAAGGATGATGCAATCCTCACATGTATTCTCATCAATTACTATCGATCCTGGGAACCCATATAGAACCTGATTCACACTTCTTCTTCTTTTTTAATTACACCATTAAGAGAATGGTATTATCTAGCCACTTGGAGCAAACATCTCATCATGATTCTCTTCCCCTTTCTAAGAGAATATTCTAGCCATGAGCCTTCTATATTTTGTTTGATTTGTAAATCTTCTTGTTTGAACATCCATCACTTGTACGGTGTCCATCATTCTTCATGACCTTTCCTACAAATCAAAATTAAGTACATGATTAGTAATACTTCATAATCATCAAATCATATTGACATGGTAATCTATTATGCATACAGATATCATATACATAGTTATGCAACTAATTTGACCAATACTTTGGCACAACACTTTCCCATATCCTGTATGCATACAGTGGCTATCTAGATGCCTTCCATCTCTACCAGAACATACTATCGAGAGTGTGCACAGCTCTCAGCATGTCAGCAAAGAGGTTTCATTCTAGACAAGCAACAATGGAATGTTTGTCCAACTTACCAATCATATGCACATTAGTAGTATACTGTTCAATGCTCTATGAATGTTTACACTCAGCATTATATATTCTAGGAATACAAATATGCATACAACCTATTACAGGCAATATCATTACTATTTCAAATAACAACTCAAATACTTATCTTTTATGTTTGTGTGGTTGCCTCCCGCTTGATCTTCTGTATGTCTTTTGAACTTCTATTCATTCTGTACCACTGTGCATGCTCAAGAGTCATCCTCATGATCTCATACACAAACATACACTCATTAGTATATTCTAAATGCTATCAAAACATTATAGTTCTAAATAATCTTGAAAATGTATAGTCATGATTATAGTTAATAAACATTAGTATTCAAGATTTCAGGGAAGTCTTCTTTTACTCATGCATATCATCAATCAAGATAAAAGACATAATATGCATAATCCCTTGATTACTAACTTTATGAATAAGCATAACCAATCATTCCAAGTATACTTATATAGGGGAACCTAACACAAGGTAAGATTCATGGGAAACATACCTGGATTAGTATACCTACTTGGTTATGTACAACATACCTCGTAAGTAGAACAAAGATTATGGATGAGTCTTTGTCTTCATGTTTCATGGTCATGGAACCTGATTTGTCTTTTGTGATGTACCTGTATCTTGCTAGCAGACAACATCAACCTCACACAACATCATAATGCATTAGTACAATCATATATCCCTAATCAATGAATGTCTTTGATCATTCACATGCATTCATACTGTTACTAGGGTGATAAGACATTTCTAACATTAATCAAGATTATACTAATAAATAATATGAAGACAAACACATCATGAACTTAATCAAGAATTAGATTTCAAGACATACCTGAGCCTTCTTAATTCATACCTGTCGAGACTTCTTGTAGTCTTCTTATGTAAGGCCTTAGCCTCAACTCCCCCTGAAACTTGATCTGGAGCTTGATTAGGGTTTGCTAGAGAAACCCTAAAAATTTAATCTTTGACTTTCACACTTCTGAATGGATGAAAGAATATGTCTTGCTGAGCTGATCAAACTAGCATACTTAAATTTTGGAATTTCCAAAATTTGACCCCTCAAAATTGCCTTTGAAACTTCTGGATCTTCTGGACAGGATCCCGAACTAGGGTTTGATGAAGCCCACCCTTCTACCCCAAAAAAAAAAAAAAAAAAAAAGGTTCGATCCAAGGCTCTAAACTCTTATTTTTCTTAGGAGTTTCCAGCCATGGTTACAGACTTCAAAAATTCCAACTTTTGCTGAAGCCCTAATTTTCCATCTTTCCAATCAAAATCCCGAACTGGGGTTTGATCAAGCCCGGTCTTCCACCCAACCAAAAAATTATATCTTGGTCTCTAAATTTCAATTTTCCTGAGTAGCATTCATCCATGGACTCCGATTCCAAAAATTCTAACTTTCTCCGAAACCCTAAATTCCGGAAGCCATGAATAAAGGTGCTCGAAAAATAATTCTGTTTTGACAGAAATATGCACCTGATTGTTTCTGCTATAACTCTGAAATTTTTTGCTTCACAGGGTTTGAAACCCTTTTTCTGCAGTATCCTGACCTGTCATCTTTCCATCCTGACAGGTCTGACCTCAATTGGGTTTTCTGAGAGAAAGTTATGCCAAGTGTCGCAACGTGACCTGTTTATGGGATAAAACAGGAGAGCGAACTTGTATAGCATGCCACGTGTCACTGTTTGAACTTCGACCTCTGAAAACTTTTTTTGAGATATATCGACCTGTTATATTTCCATCCTGACAGGTCTAACCTCAATTGGACTCTCTGAGAGAGAGTTATGCCAAGTGTCGCAACGTGACCTGTTTATGGGATAAAACAGGAGAGAGAACTTGTATGGAATTCCACGTGTCACTGGCTCACCTTCGGCCTCTGAAAAAGTTTTTTGAGATAGTACAGTCTGTTTACTACCTGTCACTTTTTACGAAATTTCATTTGGAGCTTCCTAGCCCAAGTTATGACCTTTTTTCCAAGGTCACCTGATTTTGACTGAGATCTGGAAGAGGCAGAAACCCTAACTTGTACTAATCATAACTCACAAAGTACAATGAATCTGAGGGTTCCCTTTGGATACAAGGTACCTGGAGATTTAATATTCGTCCTGTAACAATTTCAGATCCGAAAACTTTTCCAAAACGGATTTATAGCGAAAGTGCTACGATGACTGGTTTTTGCTATGTAAAACCCTAACCTTCAAATTGTCGTAAGTAAAGCAAGTGTCGTTAGTGCCATACCTTGTCTTTCTTCAGGTTAGCTCTGATACCATGTTAAGATTTAATATGCTAAGACAGAAAATAGCAGCATTACATTCCATTTCACAATAATAGCATATACAGGATCACTGAAGAAACAACAAGCATAGCATAAACACAAGAGACAGATATTTATCCCGGGAAACCCTCATGGGGTAGAAAACCCAGCAAAGCTTCCTCAATATAGATGACCAGCAATATACAAAGATGAAACCCTGAGACATGATCTCCTCCTCCACAATAGCAGACCTCTCCTCCACAAGTGTGCTATCCTCAAGTGAGTGAATGTGTATAATGAGGAACACACCTCCTCTATTTATACACTACTCTGATATGTATTTTACACAAGTACATGTAGGCTCGTATTTAACCATTAGGTTAAATACCCCATTATAACTGACTGGGCCGACCCCCACATGGTGGGTCTAATAACCCTTTGACCCACATAACACATACAGGGCCGACCCCCACTAGGGAAGTCTAATAACCCAAGTTACCACATTCCAACGGAGGAATAAACATCTCCGGATATACAATAAGATCTTCACGGAGGAATGAAACATCTCCGGAATAATAAAGTACAAATATAATATTCTTTGAAGTTACAATATCTCAACAAGGGCTAGGTGCTGGACTGATGACTGGGATGCATGCAAAATGCATGCAAACCCAAAAAGGTGCATGCATGATTGAAAATGTAAATGATCAAAATACTGGTGGGACTAGGATGGAGTATAGGAATATCCTAACACCCCCCCTTAATCCATCCTAGGCCCTGGTAACTAAGACCAAAGGTCACCCAATACAATGAATAATAACAATCAATAAACCAAGGAAGTGGGAAAATTTCATGGGAAACATACCCCCTCCTCAAAAAATAGACTGTAAGGCACACATAAAAAATAAAAGCTCCAAACTCAAGCATGTGTGATGCTTGGTCATATGTCTGGAGGTATCTTCTTCTTGGGAAGAAGTGGATCATGCTCAAAAAGCATGTGCTTGTACTTGCTCTTCAGATCGAATGTGATGAGAACAAATCCAATAGTATTAGAATGATCCTTGAACCTGTGATTCGAATCAGCTGAGGTAGGATCAAATTTTTGAATGTGCATATAGTCCTTTGTCTTCTCCTTCGAACCACCATGGGTGAGATTATGCCAAAAAGAACTATTACATGTTTGCTTGAAATCAAAATCAGATTTAAGACTTTCAAAACAGTTTCTTGAGATCTCCTTTGAACCAGCAGGGGTGAGATCAAAACTATCATATGCATGAGAAATTTTCCCAAGCAGTAATTGCTTAGAACCCAAATTAGATACAAGACTTGAATCATGGCTTCTTGAGATCTCCTTTGAACCATGAGAGGTGAGATCAAAACTAGTAGATGCATGAGAAATTATCCCAAGCGAATGGCAATGGCCATATTCTTCAATGACCTTCTGAAAGCATGAATTTATGATCATATAGTAGTATAAAAGAGATGTTTGCTGAAGAGGAGTGAATGCATTACCTCCATTAGCTGATTTGACCTCTGAAATAATCATGTGATCATGATGCAAACCAACAGACTCTGGTGCAAGAGAGGATTTAGGACCTTCTGCAATATCTAGAGTGTGAGCTGGCACAGAAAGAGAAGAAAGTTTGAGCATGAGCGGAGAATCTGCAAGTTCTTTGTCAACAACTTCAATATGAGATGATACTAGTTCATGATCTGAGAGACCATCAAGAGGAGCGAATGCATCACTTTGTTTTCTTTTGAATGGGTTGGGATCAAGTCCTTCATTCTTTCTGCCAAATTTTCCATCCAGGTGAGCCCATATCTCTTTTGGAGTCCATAACTCTCTTGGAATTTCAACACCATCACGGTATTTGAATTGGAATCTCTGGTATGCATACAAAGAAAACATTATTGTTGCAAAGTGCATGTCTCTTTTATTTAACCAGTCAATCTTCTCTTCAGGGGATTTGAACTCTCTTTCAAAATAACAATAAAAAAGATCATGGATCTTCAAGTCTGCTATCATTCTTGGTTTCCATTCATCATAGTTGAGTGGATCAAGAGGAGTAATTCCTGATGAATACATTGAAGCTGTAGAGGACCTGCAAAAACAATATAGAATAACTGCAACTGCTACTGCTGCAAAATTGCAGAAACTGCTGCACTCGAAATCTTGGTAATAACTTGCAAAAAAAAACTCTCAAGAATGGAGATAAACAATTCTCTCAACATGCTCTGATACCATGTGAAAATCCTCACAGCAGATCTAAGAGATGATGTATCTCACAAGAGAATAATTACGATTAAGCAAGAAAATAGAAGAAGAGTGATACATGCAGTATAATGAGCAACAGAATAATATGGTACAGTAGAACTCAGATAGAAGCAATAATACTTCAGTCATACTAAATTATTAATCACAAATGGACATATAAATAATACAATGCATGAGGAATTCGAATGCCTAAGGTGGCAATTCGAATTAGCCTTCATGGAGTGATCAAAGGATCACTGGAGTGTCATCGGAGCACAACTAGGTGTCCTCATGATCATCGGAGCGCAACTGGAAGTCTTCATCATCATCAGTGGAGTCATCAATGCTCAAGTAACTGTCAACCATCAGTCAAACTAACTCTGGTAGGTGTAACTCAGTGTAACTAAGTGTAACTGAGTGTAACTGAGTGTAACTCAATGTAACTGAGTGTAACTCAATGTAACTAAGAGTAACTGAGTGTAACTCAATGTAACTAAGAGTAACTTAGTGTAACTGACTGTAACTGAGTGTAACTGACTATAACTGAGTGTGACTGAGTGACAACTGGACTGGTAGGTGAAGAAGGGCGAGTTGCTCCCTAAAATCAAGGAAGAAGGGCGCACTAAGCAACTGGAGGGCTAAAACTGAATAGTGAGAAGCTCCTGGGGGCTGGCTAACTGAGGGCTAGGTGCTGGACTGATGACTGGGATGCATGCAAAATGCATGCAAACCCAAAAAGGTGCATGCATGACTGAAAATGTAAATGATCAAAATACTGGTGGGACTAGGATGGAGTATAGGAATATCCTAACACTATTATCCACCTCCATTAAATATGGAAGTTATTTTATATAGGAAATGGATGTTGTATGAGTAACAGTGTTATAAAAGAAATTGTTTGTAGCATGAATGATTATACATGAAATTCCGAATGCCCGAATATCTTGTTAATTGACACAAATCGTCATTATGTGGCCAAGATACCTTATCTTATTGTATCTCAAGAAGAAGAATTGGTTCCATGTTAGGTAAGAAGTACAAATGAATCTTATAGAGGTTAACAAATTTGTTTTCAAACGTATTTCAATTTATATGGTTAATTAAGGAAAGAGGGATTATCATATCCCATAAAGTCTTACTTAATATTGTTTATAAGCAATAAGAAGTCCTGCATTTTTTTTTTTTTAGTTTTCACATTTTACATAATATTATTTAAGTATTGTGGGATTGTTACATATGGTATCAGAGATGGAGTTACATCACTCGGTCTTAAATGGGCTCAATTTGTAGTAGGGAACTAATGATATTTTGTTTGTTTTGGATGCATGGGAGTAATAGATGAGAGAAGTAAGTCATCCGAGTTAAACTCCAAAGTCTCCACAAGGGCACAGGTTTCCTCATTCAGGCCTACTTCTGTTCAGACTAAGGGAGTGTTTATAAGTTGGCCAAACTATCAAAGGGAACTCCATTTAAAAGACGCAATGCGAAAATTGGGAGTGTTTTTAATTTGGCTGAACTATCAAAAGGAACTCCATTTAAAAGATGCAATGCGAAAATTTTCATCTCCAAGGATCGACAAGAGCTAAATTATAAGTCGTCGTGGAATTGAAAGTAAATATGTCGGACCATTTGCCGAAACATTATAATGGCATAGTATTTGTTTTTTTTTGTGAGCATTGGGTATGTTGTATTAGATATTTGAATGATCTTTTATTTGATAAATATTAGTCTATGATTATCTTCTCGTAATCTAGCTTCATTAGATGACGAGAAAGTACTCTTCGAATGATTAAAACGGTCAAACCATTGGAGTTAAGATTTTTTGGAATAAAACCTTTTATGGTGGAGTAAAGGAGTACACTGAAAGTCATACTAGTTGTGTTTATGGAAAGGTGAATGTTATAACGTTTCTAGGTTAAAGGAAATTGTCCTATTTTCTATATAGATAAAAGATGAATCTTTCTCACATTCTAAC
>BSBM01000013.1:480000-705000 GCA_027924585.1 Larix kaempferi
AATGCATTACTTCGAAGTAAAACATATGATCATGGAAATTCTACGTGTGAGATAATTATTCTTATGGTTTAATCATGATCGAAGTTAATAGTTTGATTATTTTCTTATGAGATGGGTGATAAGAGGTTATGTCTAAAGTGTATCTCGATGATTGAGGTATGAAACGTATTTTATTACAACTTTCATATATAAATATTCGTGAAGTTGAATTTGGTCCTTTACATATTGCATACTTTTTTTAAAGTATTATTTGGAACCTTGCTATCAAGGTCAGGGTTTACTTTTATCAATATTTGTAAGGTCTACTACCGTTGGATAACGCTCCACATTACCATCTAATGGTAAATATATTATATAATTTAAACATAATTTTTGACAATTTTTATAAATATATAACAAAAATAATATAATTTTATATTCAAAACAAGACTTTTTTTATCTTGGTTGATTTGAATTTAACTGTGTTTTTTACAATTTTAATGATAGAAATTGTTTCAACAGAGTCAAAAAAAGAGAACACCCAAAATTTCAAAATTTAAGAATAGAAATCAATATTTTTAAAAATTTATGTTGAATCAACTTTTTTACTACACTAATTATAATAATCACATGAAACTCTAAAATACTCAATAATTTTCACCTTTGAACAATTTTTTTAAGTATTATTTGGGTCTTTGCTATCAAGGTCAGGGTTTGCTTTTATCAATATTTGTAAGGTCTACTACCATTGGATAACGCTCCACATTACCATCTAATGGTAAATATATTATATAATTTAAACATAATTTCCGACAATTTTTATAAATATAGAATAAAAATAGTATAATTTTACATTTAATTTAAATGGTGTTTTCAGTGGAATTAGACTTTTTTTTTTATCTTGAATGATTTGAATTTAATTATGTTTTGACAATTTTGATAGTAGAAATTGTTTCAACAAAGTAAAAAAAAGAAAAAAAGAAAAAAGAAAAACACCCAATATTTCAAAATTTAAGAATAGTAATCAATATTCTCAAAATTTTATGTAGAATGAACCTTTTTACTACACTAATTATAATAATCACATAAAAATCCAAAATAGTCAATAATTTTCACCTTTGAACAACTGATAGGTGACGAAAATTATAACTAGACAGATTCAGCTCTTCAGAATTATAACTTTTAACTTCATCGTGCTTGTTGAGAATCCACCATGTATACCTTGCCCACTTGATGCCCTGATGACTAGTGCAGTGTAGAAAGAGCAAGAGTATATCACGCTCGTTTACTTCCCAGAAGTCAATGTGGTTATTCACCATATATTGATCAGGTATGTGGGAAGGCAGAGGACTGATGTCCAGACTTCTCCTCAGCTCAACCCGCTTCCAACTGCTTGTGATGTCCTCCATAGCATAGAAATCAAGAATGGGGTGCTCATCGTTGTTCTGCTCATATATTGCATACAGTATTCCGCACCTATAGGATATTAAGCTTCTCCTTTTATATAAAGAAGATTGAAAGCATGTTCTTGGAAACTCTAGTAACCTCCAAGCTAACGCAGTGTTGGCATCTTCTTCCACCCACATGTTCCTGTCAACGTCCAAGTGAATTGGAACTAAACGAACATCATCAAGTTTTGCGCGACGTCTTTCTAATAAAAACAGCTTTCCGTGCCATACGATGAGCATATAATTATTATTATCCTGCAATGGACATTGTGCAAGAAGTGACCACCTTTCAGTGTTTACATCCAAGCACAACGTGTGCATAGTGTTACGTCCTTCGAACCTTACAAGCACTATCAACCTATGGCCAACAACTGATTTTAATATCACTTTGGCTTTTTTGCCTGGATTTTCTCTTTCTATTTCTTGACATATTGTGGATGTATCGAAAGTCCTGAAAGCACAGTCATTATCATATGAAGAGTTCATAACACTAATAAAACTAAAGGGATTCCTGGGATCATAGCCTTTGTAGTAGACAACTTTCTCTCCGACTGCTACTAGAGAGTGATGTCAGACTGCTCGCAGAAAGAGATCATCGCCACCTTCGTAATTGGACATAGTGTGAGGGAAGGATAGTAATCCACGGCTTCTCAATACATGATTGGGTAATTGTGGAAGCCGCTTGTCTCGGGTTTCATAGTTGAGAAACTTGATTTCATTCACGTTTACATAACCCAACTCCATTACACGGAACAAAAGACCAAAATTTGATGGTGGTAGAATCAGTGGATCCTATGTATTTTAAAAGAGAAAACTCTTTACTTCCTACCATTAGAAGACCCAAACGAGGTTTTCCTTTTTCCAATCAAAACTCTAGTGAACAAAAGGTCAACCATATTTACCAATGATTCCAAAGCATCAACCACTAACTGATAGAAGCCATCCATTTTTATTATGAAAATTCAACTTCTAACTGATACCAAGTTGTTTTCCTATGTAGGCTGCATGAGTAAATTGACCTCTAAAAAATAACGATCCATATAGAAAAATGACAATTCAAACTCATCACCACTTGACAAGTCCAACACATGCTTATATACCCTAGAACCAAAATAGCTTCATAAGATGTGATTCCTCAATTTTCCATTATCGCCCACCCTTTTCTTCAATAGAGAGAACCATTCTAAGGCAGAGAGAAACTACCAACTTAAAGTGATAAAGATAGACTTACAAGCATTCTGCAAGTACAACAAATAAATGAAGAGATTAGGGTTTAGAGATGTAGGAACCTTTTTCAGAAGGTTGATCCTAGCTTTGCCTCCCTCTCTCTTCAATGCTTATCTAGTGTTGCAATGCTCAGACCTTCAAAACAACTTGATACCTTTCTCAAACACATTTGACTACATATATAAGATTGATATTCATAATAGAAGAAGACATAAGATTATAAACAAACTGTAATCAAATCTAATACACATTAATAGGTCATATTTGGAAAGAGAAGAATGTCTGATCTTTATTGATGAATGAAAGCAAGTACATAAAGTTATACCTTTCTTCAAGCTTGGCACTTCACGAAACCTAGATTCAAGGTCTCTTGCTTTTGTTCTCCAAAGATCCCAGCCTCTAAGCAAATGTACTAGGGTTTATCAGAAACTAAGCACAAGAGAGGGGGATGAGGGTCTCCATTCCTCCAACATAACAATGTTGTAGAATTTTTCCCCTCACATGGCCCTTCTACCCTCCTTATATAGTCAGTGAGGAAGAGGAAAAGAATTTATAACCGCTCAAGAGGTTTTCCAACCAACTTAACTTACTCAAATTTCAAGATTTTGACCAAAACAGGGGTGTACTCTACTCTACAATAGACAAAGCAGCATACATATGTAGTTGAGTGCTACTATTTCACAGTGGAGTAGCACTCAGAAGGTTTGAGCACTACTATTGTACACTAGAGTAGGGTACACATGCTACTAGCATGCCTATGTACCAATGCTCATGTTAAAAAAATAGCCAAAAATAGGCTTTTCTGCTCATTTTCAGGAGATGGTTTGGTCTAGAAAAATGTTCCTAAGGGTCATATACATCAAATGGGTAAAGAATGAGGTAATTTAAACCATTTTTAGTGTCCCAAATGACTCCTCCATCCACAAATGTACTGCTGTGTAACTGAAACTTGATCTCAAGAAGTGTCGTCACGGATGGAGAGGTGTCATTTCAAGCTATAACAGATGCCCCCTAATGTATGAGGTCAGAGGGAGTGCAAGAAATGATGGCCGAAATACACTATAAATAACAAAGAGTTGAATCATGGAGGAATGGAGAAACCAAGAATCATAGGCTCAAACAAAGTACCTGAAAGCAAAGGCAATGTCAGACAAACTCATCCTTGGGGTAACTATCCATGTTCAAATGGTGGAACATGAACTCCAAGAGGATACAATAATGATCCAAATACTGATGCATATATCATGGCCACTAAAATACAAGCGTGGATCCATGAGGAACATAAGTGTAAACATAGCCACATAAATACAAGGTGGATCTATGTCAAAGCTGGAGAACATAGCCATAGAGAACAAGATGGATCTATGTCTCATCAAGAGCCAAAAAGAGTGTGGCTCAGTCTTGCGCAACTTGGGCGATGACATAAATAACGTGATGCTATCGAGGATCCCAAGGTCTTCATCCAAAAAACAACCCAAGGTGCAAACCTATCCATGCAAATAAATGAGTTGTTGTCAAACATGGGAGGTATCATTTGATTACCGTTCATTGATGAATACCGTTAACAAACGCGAGGGTGGCCACCAATAATGAAAATGGAACCCAAGGTACCTAGTACATTCAAGCAAGTGCAAATAGATGGTCTTGCCATCGAACACTTGAAGAATCCATTGGATATGATACATTGATGTATTCCCATCTATCCAATAGCGAGGGAAACTACCAGTAATGATTACAATCCCCAGGGTACTAAGCAAAACTCTAAACTTCATTCCCAGAGTACAATGAGTTGAAGTCGATGGGAAGAATCCTGTTGGAAGGGAGGCCTTAATGCATCCTCCATCATCCAACATGAGGGACACTCAATAGGTATGAGCTGATTTGGAGTATGACTAAACACATGATGAAACATACTGACATCAAGGAATGGTCGACACATGAGGTCAAGGAAACCGAAGAATGGCCAACACAAGTTATATCCTTGAATAGTGAGCATGACACAAGAGTGACTTAGGCAACTTTTAACACAAAGGGACCACGACGAAAGTCTGCAACGTAGGAGACATTAACAAATTCCCCATATGATTGTAAGACTAACCAAATGGAGGAGTGAGAACTCTGAGATTAGGTTTATCCTAAGGCCAACACTAGAAGCCAACTTGTTTGATAGACTCAAAATATGTGCTTTGTTCAAGGAGATAGTTGACTTGCTGCCATCATATTGAAAGATATTTTAACATTCTTCCCTTCCCTTTCCTTTTTCATTTTTTACTGAGATTGACAAAGAACTAAAGCATGCTCGACGGTATTTTCATATTTAAGGAGTCTGAAAAACCTAGAAGAAAACTCCATACACCTATCCGTGGATTTTATATAGAGCCCAAATTGGTATGTGCTCATCAGTGTTTTCTTGTTTATAGAGTTGAAAAACTTAAATAGCCATCTATCAACCATCTCGTGGATTTCACATCGATCCCGAGTAGGTGAATGCTCGCTTGGTGTTTTCACATTTTGAGAGTCTGAAACGCTAAAGATGACTCCAAAGGTCCTTTTTCGTAAAGTTAGTCTCCTTCCCCGAAAAAGTGTAAAATGATGGAAGAAGAACTCTTCTAGCGCATACAAGAGTATACCTAGAGTATATCTTTTCCGTAAATTATCCACCAAGGTCTGAAAAAGGGGTAATTCTATACCTAAGTGGATGTCAGTTCAGTTATTTTAACGAGCCCGAAAAGACAACTATGCTCGGCAAACTTTTCCTATTTAAGGAGTCTGAAAAGGGCTTAAAAGAACTCCATAGGGATCTTTTCCGTAAAGGTTTAACGAGTCTGGAAAAGTAAACTCATGACCTCCTTACTATTTTTAACGAGCTCAAAGGAGATACAGAAAATGCTCACAACTTCCTTACTATTTTTAATGAGCTCGAAATGAAGATGAAAGAAATGCTCATAGACTCCTTATTGTTTTTAATGAGCTCGAAGGAAAGGTGGAGGAAATGATCGTAACCTACTCAGTGTTTTTAATGAGCTCGAAGTAAAAGAAGAATGCTCGAAATGGGAGGAGACGAGTGTCAAGGACATGCAAAACTAGCTCCAAGCGCATGGAACAAACCTATGCCTAATGCAAGGAACATGAGCAAGATAAGGACACTCAGGGCGTGTCTCCTCTAGGTAAAAGGTGTTAAATTGCAAAGGAAAAATGATACAGGGCTTAGCAGAAGTGAGATCAGAGATGGAGGCTTATATAACGAGCTAAAAGTGTGGAAGCTGGCTTTAGGCTCATTAGCGCAAGCGGGATCATAACAGATGCATATGCAATTTGAACAAAAATATGGGAGCCTTGTTAGGGATGGCTAGAAGTATATGAGGAAGAAAGATATGAGGCTTCTTCTCAAAGTCATGGTAAATCTAAAAAGGCTCCCGAGCCTATGAGAAAAACTCAGCATGGGCACCAAAATGGCATAAGGGTGCTGACTAGGGTGACCCATGTTAGGTAGGTTCTGCTGTCGGACTGGTGCACAATGCATAAAGAGATGGCTAACACACCAATATCCAACAGGTTCGACCCTATGGCGAATTCGGATGGCAAAAGGTTCAAATGCAACATAACAGCGGGGAAGCCTAAACCTATATGCAAGGTTCCGAATATACCTGACATGGTCGCACAAGGTGTCGAAAAGGACCAGTAAGAAAGTATACATCTAGCTAAGAATCCTGTCTCCAAGAAACATCAGTACCAAGATCATATCTAAAACATATGTAAAGAAATACTCGATACAAGTCATTGTGGTAGAAATACTTTCGACTTCACTATCATCAACAACATGCATAAACAAGGTAGAGTTTTCAAATGAAGACTGGTACCCAAGCCCGAGGACTTACAATCAACAAGATCAACTTCAGGATGAAGATCAAAGTTGAAGGACATAATGGAAACTACATAAACAAATTCATCATCATGGGAGTTGAAAATTCTAGAATCATAATCAAACTCAGCAGGAACAACGATTTGCAGATCTATAGGAGAGTCCAAAGACTCAATAGTAGGAAGATCAGACTTTAAGGTCAAACCAGGGCTGGACATGACTGTGACTAGGTCAACATCCAAATGAATGGCAGACTGTACTATAGACTCTAGGAAAACTTCATTGGAAGGAAGCATATCATCCCAGATAGAATACATATCTAAACATTCATATGGAGGTGTCACTTGGTCAAAAGATGGGACCAAGTCCCGAGAAGGTAAGCATGAACTCAGAGACTTCTTCTCAGTAGCAGTTGAACTCAAGGAACAATATGCCACATAAGTCCCATGTGACATAGTAGTGCCTCATGACGAGGGATTTGACTGGTCTACAGTTGGGTAATAAGGAGGATCAATGAATGCAAGCTGGTCGATAGTGACGATGCATTCATTATGAGGAAAATGCATCACACGAAAGAGCGTAGACACCACAGCATGCATAGCATAAACGTAATCACGCCTGAGGATCATATCAAAATCCACAGGGTCCTTTAAAACCATAAAATCAACTAAGACTATTTTTTCACCCAATGTAACAGGTGCCTGACGGAGGAATCTGATTGGTTCACTAGGTCTTCTATCAAAGGTCAACGACCAATTAGCAGCTAGAATAACATTAGGGAAACCCAAATCTCTCCAAGCATAAGTAGATAAGATACTAACAGAAGCACCTTCATCAACAATGCATCGATCAACCATATGGTTCCCGATATCAACCTTTATCTGGAAAGGTGTCGAAGAAGGAAGACGTAGGAAACACTCCTAGGGCATGGTAGGGGTTCACATGGCACATATGAAGTGTCCCCTTTTTCAGGAATATCCAAACTAGTAATGCAGAAGACTTCAGCAGTAGGCGCATCAATTTCCGAAGGACTGATGGGATCGATCGAATATTGCATCGAATCAATCACTTCACTGTCCGAAGGAAGAGTGGGGTCGACCAAAGATTGCATTGGTTCAACCACTTTATCAACCAAAGGTTTATCTGACTGTAGGGAATCTATAGAAAACTCAGGAACAAAGGTTCCTTCAAACATGGACCACACTCTTCGTGCCTCTGGAATGGCAAAGCATCAGTGAGTAAGGTGATCTCCCTTCCAAAGTTTACAAGGAAACTTTGGTTTCCGTCCTATAGGTTTAGATTCCTTTACAATGTCAGTACTCTCAGCATGACTAGCATTGGCTGACAACTTGCCCCCAGTATGACTCACAGAGGCTGGTTTCTCAAAAGCATCAGAATTTTGAACTAAGGACCACACTTGTTGCACTTATGGAAGTACAGGGCACAAGTAAGTAAGGTGATCTCCCTCGCAAAAATTACAAGGGAACTTAAGCTTCTACATGTTTGGTTTATCTACAATGTCAACTCCCTCAGCATGACTTGCAGTGGCTGATCTGGTGTCTCCAGTATGACTCACAGGAACTGGTGACTTGTCATTAATATGACTAGCAGTGATCAATGACATGTCCTCAACATGACTGACAGTGGTTGAAGACAAACTTTTAGTATGATTTTCAGTGACTAAAAGTTTTCTCCCAGCATGACCTCTAGAGGCTGGGTAGTTGCCCTGTGCATGACTTGCAGAGGAAGGGTACTTGGCCCCAGCATGACTTGTAGAGGCTGGGTTGCTGCCCCCTTGTTTTGGAATCTTCTTCCTATTCTTCCTCTGTCTATTCCTTTTAGACTGTTGGCTACTAGTATTGCTACTTTCACCACATGAGGTAGAAGGAGGAGGAGAAGATGTTACTGGCAAAGGAGGCACAGGGTTCTGATGCTCTTGATTTGAGGTGCTCACAAAAGAAGCGTTAGGAGCATGCAAGGCATTCAGAGTGGAAAACAACCAAACCAACAACCCTATGGTGAATCCAAGAAAATTCAAAGTAGCCATTAAGGGAGTACCAATGTTTCCAATGAATGGAACAACACAAGGATCTCCCGGAATAGGGGTACCTTGATTGTCACTCGCCGAAATGCTAGACATAGTTTCTTGCTCAAATGAGCAAGAAGTTCTCTAAGGAAAACTAAGACATGTAGCACAAAGAGCACACCACTAAAAAAGGTCCTAGGTAAATTAAACTAGGAAAATAGATGCCTTCTAGAGAAGGGTCTGGGATGATGAGGGCCCATAACAGATCAACGAAGGATGAAGAACAGTTATCTGGGGTCCAAAATACAATGACTAAGGGTGCAAGCACTGGAATAACCCAACCACCCTCCCATAGACCTGCAAGGGATTTCCTCCAACGTCTATCCTAGATACAGTATATATACCCTCTCCTGTCACCTGTGTATGAACCTATGGTCAGATACTAAGGATACCACCACACCGAAAACTCATGGGGGAACAATCGCTGGTCGAATCAGAAGGCGTGGGCCGGGTAACTGAGCCCGAAACTCAAAAGAGTCCCCAAACGTGATCTAATCCTAGCATATGCTCGAAACAAAAAAGTAGGAGGAGTATTCCCAACAATCTGATCTCACAAGACCTACTACATAGATCCCAGGCAAGCTTTGAATGAAGTGGGTTTACCTGTGATAGTCAAACTACGATTTTTGCGTAATGTGTGATCTTGGGTGGTTTAAGGTGTTTTAAACCCAAGATCCTAACCAAGACTAGTTGGTGCAGTGTAACCTAGAAAAGAAAATGTTACTAGTACATTTTATTAGGGTTCATTTTAAAGGTTACTTGCTTACTCAAAAAGGTAGTGGGTGTGTGAGTGGTTATAGTAGAGATAGAGTACTGAAAATGAAATATTTACCACCAACCAAATCTTTTATTTTCAATGCAAGTCTTAAAATTATGATCTAGAATGTATATGCAAATGCAATTTTAAATATTTCGAATGCAAAAAAGGTAAAATAAAGTCTAAATGTACAAAATTAAACTCAAACCTAAGAATGCAGCTACTCAAGCAAATAGGTATGCAAAAGAAAACTTGTTCTTTTTGATGCAAAGCACTCTAATATCTTTTAAGCCCCTTGCAAGGTACTTTATTCAGAAAATGAATCAAAATTCTTTATTCTTTTCAAAGGTAAGAAACAAAATTGAAACCACCCTACTATCAAAACAAAAGCAAAGAACTTTCAGGTTCTCTTTATTGAAACAGTAAAAGCTACCAAATATGACTTTCAAATTCTTATTGATGTAAGCATGCCAAACATTGGGAAAATAGTACAAAAACTACTTTTAGAACCAAACGAAGCAAATGACCTACGAAGAAGTATGGTTTGGTAAAGTTAGGTTTGCACATAACAATGCAAACAAGTTCTTGAACAACAGCCAAAACACATGAGCTTTCACTACAAAAGAAAACTTAAAAGCATAAGGGAGGATAAAAAACCAATCTAAAAGAGAAATTTCACTCAAATAGATACAAACAGGGTCAAGAAGAGTCAAGAGGTTTCAAATCCAGTGGAAATGGGGCAAGCAACTTCAGTCAAACTCAAATTAGGGTACAAAACACCAAACGGGTCCACAACCCCCCAACTTGGGTCAACAAGCCCCCAAACTTTCCAAACAAGACCAAATTGATCAAAAGAGGTTCAAATCATGAATGTAGGATAAATACAAGGATGGGAGACCACTTACAGGGGTTTAACGCAGACCTAGGGTCATTAGGGACCACAAAAATGCATCCAGAACCCCCAGATTTGGGTCCACAACCCAAAAACTCAAAAAATTTAAACCCAGATTTTGAGCGCTACTGTGTATGAAGGATACTAGTGCCTAGAGTGCTACTGTACTGCACAACAGTTGCGTACATGTTGAAAAAATTGAAAAAATGGGGTTAAAACCCCCCACACCTAGGTCCAAAAGGGTTTGTAAGGGCCGAGAAGGGTCTGTAAAAGCCCAACAAGGTCAAATAGAGCCTACTAACTGATTCTAATTAAGAAATTGAACAAAGACCTTCAAACAAAACTAAAGAAATGACCTTGGATACCCCTAAGCAGTTAGGCTTTCCCCAGAGGAGTCACCATTCTGTTGTGGGGAAAATGCACCTATAGTTCAGGGGAGAAACTACCAAATTACGGTGATAAAGATAGTCTTACAAGAATTCTGCAAATACAACAAATAAATGAAGATATTATGGTTTAGAGATGTAGGCACCTTATTCAGAAGGTTGATCCTAGCTTTGCCTCCCTCGCTCTTCAATGCTTATCCAGTGTTGCAATGCCCAGACCTGCAAAACAAATTGAAGTGTTACTGCTTTGTGTTTTTTAGAGTCATTCGAATCATCGTTGAAGGTGTTGAACTTATTTTTTTATTATTTATGAGAGTTACTCGATTCGAGTGTTGATACTTTTGAAGCCCTGTAATGTGAGGGTTTCAAAGTTTGAACGTTGACAGTAATGAAGCTCGGAGTGGCTCTCGTCGTTTCCAGGGAGGTTCTTAACTCGACACTGATGATACCACTGTAGATGCGACTATGGTTCTTGAGAGGTGATGTTACCCTACCTTCACAGGTAAATTTTGCAATGTTAACCCTCAAAGCTGTAACGAAATTCGATTTTAACTCCTGTAACGTTTTGTTTTTGTACAAGTTTTAACCTCGTTTTTAACTGCCTTGTTAGGTATCCTTCAATGTTGTGCGATTTTAAAGAGTTGTCAATGGAATAACATGCATTTAAATGGTAAGACCCAGTGGCAAACCCTCCGTAGGATCTCTGGCAGATGCAGACAACAATGAAGTTGTATCAGTTGTGGTTTACTTACAGTCGTCGGTCTTTAATAAACATGTGTCTAGTCTATGTGTATATAAAAAGGTTCCTTTGGATACCTGGTTAACATTTAAGTTTAAAATGTTTGAGGTCTTGTTTTTAGTTTCATGTTGAAACAACAATGTAGCTCCGTGGAGGGTTTCGATCCTCAGTCGAGTTTTGACAATAAAATGCTACTGTTTTAGGGTTTCGACCCAAATCTAAATCCTATAACTGGTTAATTTAAATGTCTGTAACAAAATATGAAATTTTCTCTATTATCATTTCGTTTGAAAAGAAATCTAACTATGAAATCTTATAACGAGATTATAGAAAAGAGCATGCGTTTGTGATGTGTATGGAAGAATGGTAAAAGAGACATTGCAATTGTTATACTGAAATCATCATTCTAATTTTTTTTTTGTCGAAAAGTAAAAGACTGTAATGAAAAGAAATATTCAGCTAACTTGAAATGTTTTTATGGAAAGGGGGTATCACCCTTGGTCATTTGAATAGAACGATCACTATGCATAAATTTTAGATACTGCACAAGAAATAACATTTGCTAGTTGTATTGATACAAGGGTTTTATGAAATGATAAAATAGGAAACATAAATGATTTTCTTAGCTAATTATGCTTCATCGATATTCTCATGACTGTACTTTTATTTTTGAAGAACATAAAACAATACTGTAAGGGAATCTTACAGAAGTCTTACACTTCCAATTATACTAATTCATCCAACTTACTAACATTATAAAGACTTTTAAGGAAAATAAACGAGTTGTTTTCTTTTCATCAATCTTGGCAAATTTGCCTATCAAATTCATTCTCTTTTAATCTATCTCTGTACTAGAGTACGATGCTATTCCTTTTTGCATGGGGAAAAATGCAGAGGCTATTTTATTCAATCCAATCAATTTCATAAAGAATTATTAATTCACTCAGGATACTGAAATAAATTTATAAAATAAAACAGTACAAGTTAGTCTGTAACAGAACTTTAAAATGTATGAAATTGATAAGAAAATAGAACCTGTAGATGATGATAGGGCCGACAAACACCCAAGGAGGCTTGTTCCTCCCAACCTATTCCAGAAGAAGCAACTCCACTACTGGATTCTTGTGAACCCCCGAGCCTGATTACTAATCTAATAAGTGGGTGGAATCTATGTAGAAGCAAGGCACTCAAAAATCCCTTCTGCACTCAGCATCAACCTCCTGAAATAATATGCTTTCTCCAATCGACATCAACCTCCTGAACTCAATAAGAGTTTGGAAGACTCACAACATGATCAACAACATAGCATATCCCCTCATCAAATCTCTTGGATGCAAACACAGCAAAACCCCAAGGTAAATTTCCTTGTCAGGAAAAGTGATGAACCTCAGTTCACAATTTGATGGCTATTATATAGACTGCCTAGGTCTTTAGTGGTCAGTTTGGAATAAATGAGCCTCAAGATCCAGTCCCATCCTTCAGGACGCTATGACCACATTTCAAGGGAGTTGTCCCATACCAATATCTAGTTAGTTGCATCATGATGCTGCCACTTGTCCATTTCCTTCTACCCCAGATTCCATTCCACCTAGTGGATCAGTAACCACTCTTTCAACAGTCCTCTTAGGTGTTTGTCTCCTATTTTATTTATTTAATAATAATATATTATGCAAATTACAGTCATCCTTGGACACCAATCCAACATAAAACTTTACAATAAAAGTTATAATAATGTTTGCTAACACAAAATGTTTTCCAGCAAAAAGGGTATGTTACAAACACCCCCACTTAAGCTCAACATCATCGTCGATGTTGCTTATTCATCATCAAGTTCCTCATGGAACAGAACTAGATATGCTTCCTGCATATTACTTTCCAGTTCCCAAGTAGCTTCATCAGGGCTAAGGTGCTTCCATTGCACCTTTCCTGCCCTATGGTGCTATTCCGAAGCATAATTTCCCTCCAGTCGAGAATACAGTCCGGTTCCACCTGAAAATCTCCTTCAAGCTCCACCTATATGTCATTCCAATTCAACACATAAGTAGCATCATGCACATACTTCTCTAAAACAGAAAGGTGAAAAACATTGTGGATTTTTAAATTATTTGGAAATGCCAATTGATATGCAACAACTCCAATCCTTGATAGGATTTCGAATGGTCCACAATACCTTGGTGCTAATTTAGCAGAACTCCCAAGCTTCAAAGAACTTTTCTTGGGCTTTACCTTTATAAAAACATGGTCTCCTACCTGAAATTCTCTTTCAGTGCATTTCAAATCAGCGTAGCTTTTTTGCCGATCTTGGGAAACCTTTAAGTTACCTTGAACCTGTTTCAGGGTTAGCTCCATTTCTTTCAATAAATATGGTCCTAACATCAATCTATCTACAGGATTATCCCAATAAATTGGAGTACAACATTTTATTCCATACAAAATCTCAAATGGGCTCAACTTAGCAGATGCTTGATAATTATTATTATAGGCAAATTCTGCTAAGTGTAAGAAATCTTCCCACTTTGATGGCTGATCTTTAACATACAATCTTAACATGTTTTCTAAAATCTGATTTACCCTTTTTGTTTGACCATCGGTTTGTGGGTGGAAAGAAGTGTTGAAATTTAGTTTAGTATTTAATTCTTTAAACAGTGCTGTCCAAAAATTGTCGGTGAACTTAGAGTCTCGGTCTAAAATAATAACCTTTGGAATTCCATGCAAGCGAAAAATTTGCTTCATGAAAATATCTGCAATGTTAGAAGCCTTGAAAGTAGTTTTAACAGAAATAAAATGAGCAGCTTTACTAAGTTTATCAACAACAACCATGATTGAGTCATTCTGCTTCTGATTTTTAGGAAAACCTGTAATAAAATCAATGCTTATAATTTTCCATTTCCATTCTGGAATTGGTAAGGGATGCAATAGCCCAGCTGGATATTGGTGTTCAGATTTGATAGTCTGACATTCAAAACATCTAGCTATATATTCAACAACTTCACTCTTCATGTTGGGCCAAAAATACTCATTTCTTAACATAGTTATCATTTTTTGATAACCAGGATGCCTTGAATAAAGACTCTTGTGAACTTCATCTAAAATCAGCAACTTAACCTTCAAAAAATTAGGTACATAAATTCTGTTTTTATATGTTAAGAAGCCTTTTTCATTAATACTGTAATCTGTTATAAAATTTTTAGATGAATTTTCAACCACTTTATCATGTAATTTTTGGTAATTTTTGTCTTGCTTAGTTCCTTCTTCGATCTGATTTTCCAGATCAGTTTTAAAAGTACTGATTGCTGCCATAAAACTCAATCTAGCATTTTTGCTCAATGCATCAGCAACCTTATTCTCCTTTCTATTAATGTGATGAATCTCAAAATCATACTCGCTAAGGAAAGCTAACCACCTATCTTGCATTGCGTTAAGATTTGTTTGATTCAAAAAATAATTTAAGCCCTTTTTATCAGTCATTAAAATGAATTTTCTTCCGATCAAATGATGGCACCATATTTTTAATGCATGTATCGCGGCTGCCAACTCAAGATCATAAGTAGCATAATTCTTTTCATGTATTTTTAACATCCTTGACTCAATAGCAATTGCATGACCTTCCTGACTTAAGACCCCTCCAAGTCCATCGTTGCATTCATCCGTGCATACGACGAAATCCTTATTGGGATCTGCAATTTTTAAAATGGGTGTTGTAGTTAATAACTCTTTTAACTTATTAAAACTTTCTTGACACTTTTGATCCCATATGAATTTCTTCCCTTTCTTCTGCAAAGAAGTGATGGGGTTAGCAATTCTAGAGAACCCTTCAATAAACTTTCTATAATATCCCGTTATTCCCATGAATGACCGTACATCAGTTACGTCTTTTGGGATAAGCCATTCATTAATTGCTTTTATTTTATTAGGATCAACAGAAATACCATCTTTAGAAATTATATGACCCAAATACTGAATTTTATCTTTATAGAAATCACACTTACTGAACTTAGCATAAAGTTGATGCTCTCTAAGTACTTGTAAAATGATTTTAAAATGTTCGTCATGCTCTTATTTAGTTTTTGAGTAAATCAGAATATCATCAATGAATACCACTACGAACTTATCCAAATATTTATGCAGAATGTTGTTCATTAAATACATGAACACTGTCGGTGCATTGGTTACCCCAAAAGGCATAACTATGAACTCGTAGTGTCCATAACGCGTCCTGAATGCAGTTTTGAATATGTCCTCGTCTTTTATCCAGACTTGATGATAACCCGACCTTAGATCAATTTTAGTGAATATTTCTGCTCCGCGTACTTGATAAAATAGATCGTCTATGCGGGGTAAGGGATATCGGTTCTTAATTGTCATTTTCTTAAGCTGATGGTAATCAATGCACAAATGCATGGTACCATCCTTCTTTTTAACAAATATTACTGGTGTTCTCCAAGGGGACACACTAGGCCTTATGTAGTTTTTATCTATTAATTCTTTCAGCTGAGATTTTAACTCATTTAACTCCGGAATATTCATCCTATAAGGATCCTTCGAGTTTGGTACCTTATCGGGTACTAACTCAATGGTGAAATCAAGTTCTCTTTTCGGAGGTAATCCTGGAATTTCTTCTGAGAATACATCTGAAAAGTCCCTAAGGAGGGGAATATCTTCTAGCTTTTACAGCCTTTTCTGGCAGCTCTCTTTACTTGTAGAGCAGAAATCTGCCTTACTGAAATATTTCTATGAATTCCTTTTACTGTTTCTAAATTACCTTCATTATTTACACATGTAAAATATTTATCATAACAACTCAGTAAAAATCTATGTTGTTCAAGCCAATCCATACCAATCAACAAATGATATGACCCTAAGGGTAAAACATTCAGATTAATTTGCATTTTCAACTGACTTAAAAATACTTCACAATTCTTGACATAATCTGTAACCTTTCTTTTAGTTCCTGTTGCAAGCTGAACTAACCATGCATTATCAAATTTATCTATTTTCAGCTTGCAACGGTTTACTAAAGTAGGTGAAATATAACTCAGATTTGCACTTGGATCTATTAGAATAGAAATGGACTCATTTTGTATCATACCTTCAATTTCGACCATGGATGTTTGATGGTCTACTTGATGGTTCTCCAGTGCTGCATTTATCCTGGGCATTTCTCTTGCGATATCTCCAACTGTAGGTTCTGCTTGCATAGTATGAATATTGTTGGTTGTCCTTTCGTTGCGTGGGAAATCTGCTCTCTTATGTGGTCCGCCACATTCATAGCACTTTATGGGTCCTTTCTACTCAGCATACCTGTTGTTGTTGTTATTGTTATTGTTGTGATTATTATTATTAGGTACATTTCTTGCAGCAGTAAAATTCTAAGATGCATTATTCTTGTAATTATTAGGAAAATTTATGTTATTAAAATTCTTCTTAAAACCTCCAGCATTATGATTAAAATTCTTCTTTTTATAGTCATATTGATTAGTCTTACTGTTCTTCCAGCCAGTTGTTCCTTCTCTTTTTTTGTTTTGATCAAAAAAAAAAATTGCCTTCCTCATGGCCTCTTCCAAAGTGGAAGGATTATCATACTCAATATAGTCTTTTATATTGAAAGGTAAACACCTGAGAAACCTTTGTACTTTAGTCTTTTCCTCAACCATGTAGGGCATGTACCTCAGCAAGCTAAGGAACTTGCTACACAGTTCTTTCATGTTCATTGTACCCAACTTTAAATCGTAAAACTCCTTTGACTTATCTTCAAAATATTGTTCCGACAAAACCTTCTTTTTAAACATAGTCCAAGTTACTTCCTTTTCTTTTATACTCTTGATCCTTTTAAGATCCTGCCACCATATATCTGCCTTCTCGGTCATATTATAAATAGCCATCTTGGCTTTCATTTGAGAAGAGTAGTTGTAAATATTAAAGTACTTTTTCATTCTAGACAACCAAGCTTCTGCTATTTCACCCTTCTCACTTTCACCATTAAAGGTGGGTGGCTTAATCTTTTTAAATTCCCCAGTAATCTGTTCATGATGTTTATGTTTTCTCTTTTTAGAGCAGCATTCACTGTTACTGCTGTCAAAATTAATATCATAATTACTTGGATCAGATTTAGAAGATGAGTAACTGTCCCTTTTATCATTTCTTGTTTTCTTATGCTTATGTTGGTGGGATATTATTTCAGAATCATCCTTCAATTCTGATTTTCTACCTCTTTCATCACTATGCCAGTTTTCTTTTAAATTCTATTGTAACTCTTCCTGTACCTTAAGGATCTGTTCATTTTTTTCTTTAACAGCTTTTAACTCAGATTTTAAATCCTGCACAGTGCGTAAAATTTTAGAAGACTGGTTGTTTAACTCAACATAAATTCCTTCAGTATTGTTAGTATTAATACATTCATTACGAGGAGATTTGTCCTCTGCTGATTCTTTTGGTATTTCCATATTTGCAATTTAAAGGTCAATCTGTTCTGTGCAAAAATAAAATAAAATTACAAAAGTTAGTAACATAAAATTTCTGATTTGTTTTATGCTTGCATGCATGAGCCTCAATCAGGCCTAGAGTTTGAACTTGCGCTCTGATACCACATGTAACATCCCAAACAAATCACTAAAATTTAAAACTTCTAAAAATAGCATTTAATGCTACAAATACTACTTGCGGAATTAACGAACTTTAACCAACTACTAAATACAGTAATACACATAAAACAAAATGTATAAATTAACATGTGCGTACTGTACATTATAAATTGACATAGATAAATGATAAATACTTTCTCATGTATTATGGACCGGTTAACTAAATGCTAAGGACTTCGTTGTATGTTTTCTGAAGGGGTTCCTATCGGGTGCCCTTGGGTTTACTTAGCTTGATAGCTAAAGCATTGGGACTGTTTCTTTCTTTCGCAGATCTGCAGGTAAGAGTTAAAATTTTTACAGTTCTTCAAGAACTATGTGTGCTTCAGCTAGTCGTCTTTATAATAGAAAAGATTGTGTATTGTCATGCACGAAGGTGAAGCCGATAAGAACTTTCAGTTTTGTTTTTAACAACTCAGCTATTTATATTCTGTTGTATGAAGTAAGGTTGAAGATATTTGGTAATAATCCTTATTTGTAAAAGAAATGGAAATGTAAAAACACTACTAACTCTACAAACGGTAATTTGAAATGAATAAGAAAATATGAGGTTCTTCCGATCTGCACAAGTTAGTGATGTAAAATTAGTCACAGCAGATCTAATGAACAAGTAAATCAATCACAACAGATGAACATAGAAAATATGGTGCAAAACTGTGCAAAACATGCAGCAATGCTCTCTATCCCAGAAAGGGTGAATGAATTACAATACAAACTGTCACAATGACAGAGCAATTCGAATTGCCTAAGGAGGTCATTCGAATTATAGAATGGAGTAGCTTGACTCTAACTAGGAGTCCTCATCAATCAATCGGTGGTGCTCATCAATGCACAACAACCAGTCATCCAGGTGTCAATTTGAGTCTAACTGAGTGCAATAAGTGTAACTGAAGTGTGTAGCACTGATTTAGGATCAGGAGGCTCAGTGGGGGCGCATGGGAGGCTAACTGAAGTCAGAACAAGTCATCTAGTCAATCTGGAGGTCCAACGGAAGTGAAACAGTCAGTCGGGAGTGAAACTAGCCTCAAATCAAGGAGAATCGGAGCTAACTGAATGTAACTGAAGTGGAACTGCAGTGGTAGGTGAACAAGTGCGCCCTTCTCTGGCAGCAGGTGAGAAGTGGGTGCCTTTCAGCCTAGGAGGGCTAAAAATCTGTGGTAGGTGGCTCCCGGGTGCTAGAATGAAGTGGATAAGGTGCTGGAGGCATCAAACTGGTGACTGGGATGCATGCAAGTGCATGCAGGTGCATGCAAACCCTAGATTTTGCATGCAAACCCTAATTGCATGCAAGATCCTGAAAAAGATGATGTGGATATCTGAACACCCCCCCTCAAGCTAGACTATGATGTGCCAACAAAAATAATGTGGGGCCCTGGTAACTAAGACCAAAGGTCACCCCAATACAATAATCCAAAAAATGCTGAAAATAAACTAAGTGAGGAAAGAGGGAAAACCCAGTGGGAAGAAAGCCCCCCCTCAAGCTAAAGCATAATAATGAATCAATCTGTCTCCACCATGATGGAACTCACCCCCAACAGTGAACGGAGGTAAGAGAACTTCTTCTCAGTGAAGCTCTTGGTGAAGATGTCTGCAATTTGCTCATCAGTAGGGCAATATTGCAGAATGATGGTGCGGTCATGCACCAACTGTCGAATGTAATGCATATGAATCTCAATGTGTTTGGTCCTCTGCCGCTGAACTGGATCTGTGGAGATCTTGATAGCACTTTGATTGTCACAAAATAGGATAGTCGAAGTAGTGCCACCAAAACCAAACTCGAAAAGAATACCCTGCAACCAAACTGCCTGAATGCAGGCATTGACTGCCCCTCGATACTCTGCCTTTGCTGAAGAAAGTGCAATGGCTGCTTAATTTTTGCTGGACCAGAAAATAGCACCATGACCAATCATGAAAACATAACCGAAAGTGGACTTTCGATCAATGCTATCACCTACCCAATCTGAATCAGTAAAACCAATGAAATCTAGCTCAGAATCTGCAGCATAATGTATGCCAAACTGTTTCGTACCTTGCACATACTGCAAGATCCGCTTGGCTGCTCGCCAATGAAGCTCATGTGGCTGCTGCATATATCTTGACACGGCACTCACGGCATATGAGATATCAGGCTGTGAGTGTGTCAAATAAAGTAGTGAACCAATCAACTGTCGATACATACTGCAATCTGCAAGCGGTGTGGAATCTCCCTCCTCAAGACTGATTCCTGAGAGGAATGGGAATGGGGCTGCCTTACATTCAGCCATATTAAACTTCAATAACAGGTCGGAAGCATATTTTTTTTGAGATATAGTGATCCCATCAAAATTTTGGGCTATCTCCAAGCCCAAAAAATGACTCAGCAAGCCCAAATCGCTCATGTCAAAAGCTAGATTTAAGGCAGATTTTAGCTTGTTTATTGAAGTAAGTGTGCTACCAGTAATAAGCAGATCATCAACATCAAGTACAATAACCAACAAATTACCTTTAACTCGCTGAAGATATACATTCGGATCAGATTTGCATCTTTGGAAATTCTGAGAAAGAAGGAAGGAGTCCATCTTTGCGTACCAAGCTCTTGGGGCCTGTTTTAACCCGTACAAAGATTTCTTCAATCTACAAACCAATGATGGATCTGATGTATAACCCTCTGGCTGCTGCATATAGACCTCTTCAGCAAGGTCTCCATGTAAAAATGCACTCTTCACATCCATGTGGTGCACTTCCCAGTGCTTGGATGCGGCAATAGCTAAAACAAGGCGGATGTAATCCATCTTTGCAACCGGTGCAAAGGTCTCAGTGTAGTCCACTCCTTGGACTTGGGAGAAACCTTTTTCCACCAACCTTGATTTATATTTGCTGATAGTGCCATCAGCAGAAACTTTAGTATGGTAGACCCATTTACACTTCACTAATTTTCTTCCAGGTGGAAGAGAAACTAGCTCCCATGTGTTTTTTTTTTGAAGAGAACTGTACTCTTCGTCCATGGCACTTTTCCATCTCGGATCTCGATGGGATGAATAGTATGATGTAGGATCTGAACCAGCCATCAAATAAGAAATCTCAGGAAGAAATGGATCAGCAATAGAAAGAGCCATACCTGCTCTTTGAAAGTCTCCTCTTGTTCGTCTCGGATCAGCAGGATTTCCAAGATTCGAACCAGTAGAATGTAGAGTATTTTGGGCCCACTTTGGTAACTGAGGAGGATCATAATGATTGGATTCCGAACCTGATATTTCATGATCATCATATGCTGCTACAATATCAGAAATATCAGAACTCATACCTTCATTATCGCTGCTCGGATCTTCTTCTGGTGAAGGCGGTGAATCGACAGTCTTTTCCTCGACTAGTTGCAATTCTTGAAGCAGTTCTTCAAATTGCACACTGCGCTCTATGAATATCTTTTTAGATCTGATATCCATGAGTATATATGCTTTTGATTCTTCCCCATATCCTATCAATATGCACTTGATACTTTGTGGATCCAAAGCTCGTCTCTTCTCAGAAGGAATTCTAGCCCATGCAGTAGAGCCAAAAACTCTCAAATTTGACACATCCAGTTTGTGACCAAAGAATGCTTCGAAAGGAGTCATACCTTTCACGGATGAATGTGGAACACGGTTCTGTATATATGCAGCAACATTGATTGCTTCAGCCCAAATATTTGCAGCCAAACCTTTCGATTCAATCATGCATGTAGCCATCTCTTTCAGTGACCGATTTTTCCTTTCCGCTACACCGTTCTGCTGGGGTGTGTAGGGAACTGTATGTTGGATCTTAATTCCGCTTTGGGCACAAAGTTGCAGCAACTTGGACTTGATATATTTCCCACCATTATCAGATCTAAGAGCTTTGATATTGCTCTCAGTGGTGGTCTCAACAGAAGCCTTAAAATCCTTGAATTTTCCAAGCACTTCTGACTTGTTTTTGAGAAAGAATACCCATGTAAAGCGGGAAAAATCGTCAATAAATGTCAAAACATACCTTGAACCATTTAATGACATATGGGGCAGTGGACCACTGATATCAGAATGGATCAATCCCAAAATAGTAGAAGCTCTGCTAGCCTTGCCGCGGTCGAATCTGTGCTCGGGGTGCTTCCCAATAATGCAACCGGTGCATATACCCTTCGAGGAACGGAGTTGTGGAAGCCCATCTACCATGGATTTATTTGATAGAAGCAGCAAATACTTATAATTTAGATTTCCAAATCTTTCATGCCAAAGCCTACTAACCTCATTACCATGTGTGCGAAGGGCAGTGGGCTTTGCAAGCGGAATAAAGTGCGAAAACTCATAGCATTTTGCAGTGTGGTTTGCCTTTCCAACCGCAACTAGTCTTCCACTTTTGATATCAGAAATTTCAATTGTATTAGGGCTGAATGTGACTTGCTTTGGTTCACCAGTATGTGTCATTTGATACACAGAAAGGAGATTCGAAGCTAAGGAAGGCACATAGAAAACATTCTGAAAGCTTCCATGTTCTACATGAATTGTACCTTTGCCCTTTGAAGAAATTTTTGAGTCATCTCCCAAATGGATGGGGATGGAGCTGTTTGGATCGAATGAGGAAAAAGAATCAATATTTGCAGCCATATGATTTGATGCACCCGAATCTATCAAGAGAGTAGTGGGCTTCGAAACCGTTGCCATGAGTGCTTGTCCTCTTTCATGATCATCATTCCTATCCTTCTTCCTTGCACCGTCAGGAAGGGTTATGTTGTTCTTTTCCAAAAGGAGGGCCATTTGATCTATAGTCTTCTTCATACATGAACTTTCGGGATGAAAGCCATGGTTACAATAAGTACATTTAGATTTTTGGTTACCTTCTTTGCCCTTTTGCTTGGATTTCGAACTGGATGGTGCATCCGTTTGTTTGCCTTTGTCTTTTTGCTTGTGAGGCTCGAATTTGGGCTTCTCCTTCTTTTGCTTTCCTTTACCATTCGATATCTTGGGTCCTTGAACAAATAGGGCTGAATCTTTGGAGCTTATGGACCCCATTTGAATCAACTTGTCATGCTCTTTTGTAACGGACTCAATGAAGGCATTCAAGGTAGGCATCTTCCAATTCGGGGTAGTTAGCCGACCGGAATTGAAAGTAGAGACAAATACCGAATAATCTTTCCCAAGCTTGCTTAGAATGGAGAGGATCAACTGTTTATCCTCTTTGATAACACCACTGTTCTTCAATTGCAAGTTCAAGTTCTTGAATTTTGTGAAGAATTCATTGATGGTCTCGAAATTCTTAGGATTAAGGCCAATCAATTCATTCTCTAATTGAAAAGCCCTAAGCTCATCCTGCTTGCCGAATAGTGTTTCAAGTTGCTCCCATATGGATTTTGGAGTCTTCAATCCGCTGAGATGGAAGTGAAGATCTTTGGAGATGGAGAGACAAAGAAGACCATAAGCTTCATCAAGCTTGTTGTAGTGTTTGGTTCTATCTGATAGATTGCTTGGCTCCAATTCAAGACCAATAGTGACTCGGTAGTAACCTTTTGAACGTAATATGATCTCCATATCATCTTTCCAATCAAAATAATTGAATGGGCTGAGGATAGGCTTTGAAGAAGAGTATTCCATTGCTAGGAGCGAGTCAACTGATGAAGAGGAAGCTTGCATGCAGACTATAGCGAATGCAATTGCTGTAGGGAAGCTTGCATGCAAAATGGAGCGAGTGCAATTGATGGAGACAATAAACCTGCAAATCACATAAAACCAAGAACCGTAAGGTCGAACAATCCACCCTTTGAGAGTTGCATCACACCTGGGATTGGATTTCAAGCAATGTTGAATGGGTCCAATGTATCAGATCCAGGAATTATGTGGTAACTCAAGCTTCTGGAGTGGTATTGGAATAATTTTCAAGCTTTGCATGCACAGGAGCGAATGCCCTTGAGATATCTCATGCCAAACTTTTTGCAATTTTTAGCAATTCAGTCAAATCTTCTTGTACAAACACCTGTAGAAAAGAGATCTTGTCCCTGCAATGGCTCTGATACCATGTAAAATTAGTCACAGCAGATCTAATGAACAAGTAAATCAATCACAACAGATGAACATAGAAAATATGGTGCAAAACTGTGCAAAACATGCAGCAGTGCTCTCTATCCCAGAAAGGGTGAATGAATTACAATACAAACTGTCACAATGACAGAGCAATTCGAATTGCCTAAGGAGGTCATTCGAATTACAGAATGGAGTAGCTTGACTCTAACTAGGAGTGCTCATCAATCAATCGGTGGTGCTCATCAATGCACAACAACCAGTCATCCAGGTCTCAATCTGAGTCTAACTGAGTGTAATAAGTGTAACTGAAGTGTGTAGCACTGATTTAGGATCAGGAGGCTCAGTGGGGGTGCATGGGAGGCTAACTGAAGTCAGAACAAGTCATCTAGTCAATCTGGAGGTCCAACGGAAGTGAAACAGTCAGTCGGGAGTGAAACTAGCCTCAAATTGGGGAGAATTGGAGCTAACTGAATGTAACTGAAGTGGAACTGCAGTGGTAGGTGAACAAGTGCGCCCTTCTCTGGCAGTAGGTGAGAAGTGGGCACCTTTCAGCCTAGGAGGGCTAAAACTCTGTGGTAGGTGGCTCCCGGGTGCTAGAATGAAGTGGATAAGGTGCTGGAGGCATCAAACTGGTGACTGGGATGCATGCAAGTGCATGCAGGTGCATGCAAACCCTAGATTCTGCATGCAAACCCTAATTGTATGCAAGATCCTGAAAAAGATGATGTGGATATCCGAACAAGTGATAGCTGGGACATAACAAAAATTCTAAAAATCTTTTAGTACAGTCTTAAATACCAAGCATGTGACCATAAATAATGAAGTGACAAGAGTAGTTAATAAGCGTCCTTAGTGACAAGGACAACTCATCCTATTAAGAATTGATAACGCCATTAAACAATATTATCGTTCTTATAATGTTGTAACACTTCAAATCACATCTAAGTCTAAATAACTATTGCAACATGCATCTATGTCACAAAATTTACCTTTATTTTAGTAATTTAATATGTCTACAATGCAACGTGATGGCCTTCTATAACTATGTGACAATTGTCACATGCATCCTAAAAACTACTAACTTGCATTTAAGGAAACTAATAATACAACCTGTATGGACTAAGCATCAAAATGTTGCTAAGAGACATAAAGGAATTCCTATATTAACTTACAAAATTGTGTAAATACTATACGACACTTGAATGATGCATTATCACCTTAGTTTAAAAATATGATATAGCAATATGATATACATCCATTACATACTATATTATCAAATATAAATACATATTATTTGTAAATATGTAACCTATCTACTATATAAAAGTATTATCAAATCTCTTGAATTTCTATAGCATGGATACATTACTATATAAACAAAACCATATAATATAATAAGCATGTATTATAAAATAGAAATCTTATATAAATGAAACGACACATATAGAACCTAACTACTAAGCACTATGTGTCGGGACTTTGGAGAATATATGAATTAATTGACAATTCAACTGTGATCATATTATTATGCTAAACATTAGGTTATAAACATTACAACATGCAAAAATGAAACATAATACTAATGTAGCCTCGACGATGACTTGGAACCTAAAGTTTTATAAAACGCCCGACATTGAATATCATCCTATGTGGGTGTAAAGATAACCCTTGCTTAAAAGTATAAATGTATGATGAGTTTTTCGAGTTTGATGTTAATAAGTGTGATGCTAACAAGGTTTTAATGCTCCTGCAGGTGTGAACTGTCGACTTGATATGGGATCCTTTCGCATTAAAACGAGACTGTAACTCCTATGGATTGTTGTGTTGGCTTGTCTGGAATTAGCTCCACATGATGGCCATTGGTGAAATTGGTATACTCCTACTAGGCTGTATCTTGTTCTTAGTTGACGTGGCCTCCAACAGGTTTCATGGTTTGAATGTGCATTTAATGAAGTGGTTGAACGTATCCCAGCTTTGGTAGTTGCGTTGTTTGGTCGGTACAATCTCCTCCATCGATATTCTTGATGAGAGCTAACCCTAAGGGTTTGACTATAATATTTCTTTCCTTTTTCCTTGTGTTCATTTGAAGCTTGGTTCTCCAGGGAGAGAGGCCGGCAGGTCGCTGAGATGTAGGGTTGAGCCTGTAACTGTTCTCTGGTATCTCTGTAACTCGGCACCTTCATTTTTATGGTGTAGAACCTGTGTGTAAGAGCGACAAGGTTCGTCGTTGGAAGTGTTACTGCTTTGTGTTTTTGAGAGTCATTCGAATCATTGTTGAAGGTGTTGAACTTATTTTTTTTATTTATGAGAGTTACTCGATTCGAGCGTTGATAGTTTTGAATCCCTATAATGCGGGTTGCAAAGTTTGAACGTCGACAATAATGAAGCTCGGAGTGGCTCTCGTCGTTTCTAGGGAGGTTCTTAACTCAGTGCCGGTGATACCACTGTAGATGCGACTATGGTTCCTAAGAGGCAATGTTTCCCTGCCTTCACAAGTAAAATTTGCAATGTTAACCCTCAAAGTTATAACGAAATTCGGTTTTAACTTCTGTAACGTTTTGTTTTTGAACACGTTTTAACCTTGTTTTTAACTACCTTGTCGGGTATGCTTCAACATTGTTAGAGTTTAAAGATTTATCGATGGAATAACATGCATTTAAACGGTAAGCCCTGGTGGCAAACCCTCCATAGGATCTCTGGCAGATGCAAACAACAATGAAGTTGTAACAGTTGTGGTTTACTTACAGTCGTCGGTCTTTAATAAACATGTGTCTAGTCTTTGTTTCTATAAAAAGGTGCATTCAGCTACCTGGTTAACGTTTAAGTTTAAAATGTTTGAGGTCATGTTTTTAGTTTCGTGTTGAAATGGAAATGTAGCTCCATTGAGGGTTTCAATCCTCAGTCGAATATTGACAATAAAATGCTACTGTTTTGATTTTTTTTTTAAATGTTTATGTTTCGTCTTGGTAGGGTTTCGACCCAAGTCTAAATCCTATAACTGGTTAATTTAAATGTCTGTAACAAAATATGAAATTTTCTCTGTTATCGTTTTGTTTGAAAAGAAATCTAACTATGAAATCTTATAACAAGATTATAGAAAAGAGCATGCATTTGTTATGTGTATGGAAGAATGGTAAAAGAGAACTTGTAATTGTTATCCTGAAATCATCGTTTTAATTTTTTTTTGTCGAAAAGTTAAAGACTATAATGAAAAGAAATATTCGGATAACTTGAAATGTTTTTATGGAAAGGGGGTATCGCCCTTGTTCATTTGACCAGAACGATCACTATGCATAAATCTTAGATACTGCAAAAGAAATAACATTTGCTAGTTGTATTGATACACGGGTTTTATGAAATGATAAAATAGGAAACATAAATGATTTTCTTAGTTATCTATACTTCACCGATATTCTCATGACTGTACTTTTTTTTTTTAAGAACATAAAACAGTACTGTAAGGGAATTTGACAGAAGTCTGAAACTTCCAATTATACTAATTCATCTCACTTACTAATAGTAGGAAGACTTTTAAGGAAAATAAACAGAGTTGTTTTCTTTTCATCAATCTTGGCAAATTTGCCCATCAAATTCATTCTCTTTTAATCTATCTCTGTACTAGAGTACGATGCTATTCCTTTTTGCATGGGGAAAAATGCAGAGACTATTTTATTCAATCCAATCATTTTCATACAGAATTATTAATTCACTTAGGATACTGAAATAAATTTATAAAATAAAATAGTACAAGTTAGTCTGTAACAGAACTTTAAAATGTATGAAACTGATAAGAAAATATAACCTTGTTAAATTTTCAGAATTTACTTCAATCTGATCTAGGATCTTAACTGAGAGAACAACATGTACAGCATATCAATCATGGAGACAATAATGCAAGCACACAAGAGACACAAAGATTTACTTGGGGAAAACCATAAAGGTGAAAAACCCCAATAACTTCCTCAGAGATAGATAGAGCAATGATACAACCAACCAAGAGAGATAGCCATAACCTAGTAGCAGATCCTCCTCCTCCATAAGTGCGCCACTCCTCCTTGAGTACATGTGTGAGAAGTGAGTGAGCAAATAGAGTGCCTCCCGCACTCTATTTATACTTGACTTGACTTGCCTTTTTACCTAACTCATGTAGGCTCGAACTTAACCACATAACATAATGCTGAGTGGGCCGACCCCCAATAGGGTGGTCTAATAACCCTTTGACCCACATGGCCGAACCCCAATAGGGTGGTCTAATAACCCTTTGACCCACATGACTTATACAGGGCCGACCCCAAACAAGGTGGTCTAATAACCCATCAAGTATAAGTTACGACACTTACAATATAAATGATGACACTTCCGTATAGAGGAATAATAACATCTCTATAGGAATACAATATACATATATGTGAAATACATTATGAAGTTACATATACATCAACACTCCCTCTTAACTAGGAAGGTATTTCTCAGCACAGTTCTTCTAGCACAAGTCATCTTCTCTGGATCATCGTCACTGGATAATCGTCATCGAGTCATCATCATCGTCATCATCACTGCTGCTGCTATCTCAATCAATCTCTGAATCTACTCGTCATAGGAAGTTCTACAGAGCCAGTCCTTTTTCATACTGGATGTAGGCCCACCACCTGCAGGTCTTCATCATCACTGGCCATACTGTGGAATCCTCAGGACTCATTACGTGCGTCACAAAACCTGGCTGCAGCATCCCAGGCTATTACGAGCACACAGCTCTACCTGTAGGATCTCCCAGGAGCACATTACATGTGACCCATCACAAAACCTGGCTGCAGCATCCCAGGCTGTTACGAGCACGCAGCTCTACCTGTCGGATCTCCCAGGAGCACATTACATGTGATCTCACCGCAAAACCTGGCTGAAGCATCCCAGGCTGTTACAAGCACACAACTCTACCTGTCGGATCTCCCAGGAGCACATTACATGTGGTCCACCACAAAACCTGGCTGAAGCATCTGAGGCCTTTTTCATCCTATCTAGATCTCCCAGGAGCAAATTACATGTGGTCATGGAAAAACCTGGCTGAAGCATCTGAGGCCTTTTTCATCCTATCCAGATCTCCCAGGAGCAAATTACATGTGGTCATGGAAAAACCTGGCTGAAGCATCTGAGGCCTTTTTCATCCTGTCCAGATCTCCCAGGAGCAAATTACATGCCATAGGACAAAACCTCGCAAGAGCATCTGCCAGATATCCCAGCGCACCGAATTACATGCCATAGGAAAAACCTCGAAAGACTATCTGCAGATCTCCCAGGGCACAAATTACATGTCCTCCCAAGCAAAACCTCGCAAGAGCATTTGCCAGATGTCCCAGGGCACCGAATTACATGCCATAGGCAAAACCTCGAAAGACCATCTGCAAATCTCCCAGGGCACAAATTACATGCTTACTTGCACAACCTGATCCACGGCCACAAAGTATCATCTGATACTCATCAAACATCATCCTGATGTACACATGATCATCCTGATCATCATCACTGCAACATCCTGCTGCATGTCATCTGGAGAAGCTCGTCATCCATGATCATCCTGATCATACAATGCATCCATCTAATGCACACCAAGTATCCACCTGATACATATATAGGTACATGATCCACACAATGTATCCATCAGCATACATGATCTATCTGATCATACAACGATACATGATCCACACAATGTATCCATTAGCATACATGATCTACCTGATCATACAACGATACATGATCCACACAATGTATCCATCAGCATACATGATCTACCTGATCATACAACGATACATGATCCACACAATGTATCCATCAGCATACATGATCTACCTGATCATACAACGATACATGATCCACACAATGTATCCATCAGCATACATGATCTACCTGATCATACAAAGATACATGATCCACACAATGTATCCATCAGCATCCAACATGATGCGTACATACAAAATACATATACATGATCCAACTGATCATATCCATCATCCAACATGATGCGTATACAAAATACATACACATGATCCAATCGATCATATCCAGCATCCACATGATGCGTACATACATACATAAAATGATCCAACTGATCATATCCAAGCAGAAACCAGAACATCATCCTGATGCTCATCATCCAGCGCTTACATCCACAGCCATGTGAAGGATCCTCCTTCCAACATGCTTGGAATGGCTTCAGCAAATGTGTCCATCACTTCTTCCTCGAAGTGTCCTCGATCCGAAGAATGCCAAGCCTCTCTCTGAAGTACTCGAACTTCACCCTGGCTAGTGGCTTCGTCAGCACATCTGCAATCTCCTCGTCTGTCACAACATATAGGAGCTTCACAACTCCTCTCTACACCATATCCCTGATATAGTGATATTTGATCTCTATGTGTTTCGACCTATCATGAAACACTAGGTTCTCGGACAGCTTCACACAACTCTGGTTATCACAGAAGATACCAGTAGCCTCCAACGAGAGATCAAATAACTCAGACAGTAGCTTCCATAGCCATACTGCCTCACAACTAGCTGAACAGGCTGCAACATACTTTGCCTCAGCTGTACTCAGTGCTACGCAGGACTGCTTCCTGCTAAACCAAGAGATCACACCTGATCCCATACTGAAGCAGCACCCAGATGTGTTGTTCCTGTCTGCAGCACTGCCAGCCCAATCTGAATAAACATAACCCTGCAGGTTAAACTTTTGATTCGCCTCATACCTGAGCCCATAATCCACTGTACCCTTCAGGTACCTCAGAATATGCTTTACAGCAACCAGGTGAACACTCCTCGAATCCGTCAGGAACTGGCTCAATGTGTTCATAGCAAAGCAAATGTCTGGTCTCGTGTTCGTCAGGTACATCAAGGACCCAATCATCTGGCGATACATAGAGACATCAATCGGCTTAGATGAAGCATCACATAGAAGCTTCAGATTTGATGCCATAGGTGTGGCCATGGCCTTGCAATCCATCATCCCAAACCTCTTTGGGATCTCTACTGCATACTTCCCTTGTCCAAGGAAGATTCTATCTGCACTCTGCCACACCTCCATGCCAAAAACAAATAGTGCATCATCCCCAAGTTCTTCCTCTCAAACTCAGCAGTAAGCTTCCGCTGCATGTCGGCAATCAATCTATCTTCACCTGTAACAAACAGGTTATCCACATACAACTATTCAAGAAAGCTGTCTTGAAATCCATCTAGTGTATCTTCTATTTCATCACTTTTATATTTCTCAATGCTGCCATCTGCAACATGCTTGATCTGATAGATCCATTTGGAAGTCATAACAAACTTCCCTTCACATCTTGGGACTACATCCCAAACAATATTCTTCATGATCGACGGATCATGGCATTCCATTTCTTCATCCCAGATCCTGGGAACTTCAATATCTTCAATAGATATCTTTGTTGCTGGAACAAATGTTGTAGTCCTTTTGTAGGTGAAGATATACGGTCTTTCCTACAAAACAGGTTAAATTGCATGATTAGAAACATCTCATAATTTTCAAAACAAATTCTTACACATAAAGAAATATACAGTCATGCAATTATCTTAGCCAATGCTTCAATACAACATTTATCCATATCCCATAACTTTCTAGATGCCTTCCAATCTCTACCAGAACATTGTTAAGAGTGTGCACAACTCCCAACATGTCAGCAAAGAGGTTTCATTCTAGATAAGTAGCAATGGAATGTTGTACAGTGCCATAGGCCACTTACCCATGTATATTAGTAGTATACTGTTCATCAATGCAACTATTCTAATATGCACAATACATATTCTAAGTCTAGGAACATGAGCATATACATCATTGAACAATTTTATCTAAACAAACATATATGCAAGAAATGATAATTAAAATACTTATCTTTGTTTGTTCGTTGAGTGGACTCCCTCTGAGTCTTTTCTTTCTTGCAGGAGCTGCTGGAGTCCTAATCTGTAGTAGCTTCTTCTACACCTTTCTGTTGTGGAATGTAGAGAGATGGACAACTCCCTCTGAATATCTGCATCCTTGCAGAAACTACTGAAGTGTGCTCCTTTTCTTTCTTGCAGGAACAACTGGAGTGTGCTCCTTTGCTTTCTTGCAGGAGCAACTGGAGTGTGCTCCCTCTTTCTCTTTGCTTCCTGAATTACCTATTCTTGAACTCATATTCATCCTTGGTCCATATGCATGCTTATTAGTATCATGATTGAGTTATCCTTGTGATCTCATATAAAATCATACATTCATTAGTATACTATTAAAACACAATAATCTCAAGCATGTATAATCATGATCATTTCAAACAGAAAATAATAAGCATTAGCATTCAAGGTTTATGTAGGATTCTTATGGTTAGTCAAATCATAAGAAACATAACATGTCTAAACCTGTAATTACTCAAACCTAGGACTCTTCGGGTTAGTTGAATCATCAATCAAGATAAGAGATATAATATGCATAAAACCTGTGATTATTCAAAGCTATACCTTCATGATTCTTCTGGTTAGTCATATCATTAATTATGGTAAGAAACATAATATGCATACAACCATGATTATTCAAACCTATGACTCTTCGTGAATAATCATTATCAACAACACATCAGTATAAGATCCTAACACAAGGTAGGATTCTAGCTTGATATAGGAAAAACATACCTGGATTAGCATGCTAGCTATTTATGTCTAACATACTCACATGATGTCTTCTTGTTCTTCTTCAATGACTTGTGCTAGTAACCTGTATATTTCATAGGTTAACTATTACAAAATCAAGTTATACATACCTCGTAAATGGATCTTCTATGAGATCCATGACAATGGATGAATCTTTGTCCTCATGTTATCATGATCATATGTTCTTGGACCAGAACATGATTTGTCTTTCTTGGTGTACCTTTCATGTTAGTAGACAACATAAACCTCATACAACACCATAATGCATTAGTATAATCATAAGTGTCAACACCCTAACCAATGAATATCTTCTATCATGCATTCATAATTTTGTTAAGGTGATACGACAAATCTAAAATCAAAATTGTACTGATCGTAATAACATGAAGACAAACATACCATAAACTTAATCATGGAAAAATATCGAAACATACCTCGATGAGTCATACCTATCGAGATCGCTTGTAATCTTCTTATGTAAGGCCTTAGCCTCATCTCCCTCGGAAATAGGAACTTCTTCACTCATGCAGATGATCAATCCATCTTCTTCTAGGATTAACCCAATCCAATTGATTTGCAAGAACTGGACCTTGAGCTGGATATGGGTTTGTCAGAGAAACCCCAAAAATTCAAACTTTGAATTTCAAACTTCTGACAGGATAGAAATATGCGCCTTGATGAGCTGATCAAACTGGTATATTCAGAATTTGAAAACTGCAAAGTTTCACTCCTCAATTTTGCTTTTGAAACTTCTGGATTCACTGGACATGACCCTGAACTTGGGTTTGATGAAGCCCACTCTTCCGCCCAATCAAAATGTTTGATCCAAAGCTCTAAGCTTCTATTTTTCTGAGGAGCTTCCAGCCATGGTCACATATTTCAAAAATTCCCATTTTTACAGAAGCCCTAATTTTCCACTTTTCTGATCAAAGTCCCGAACTAGGGTTTGATCAAGCCCGGCCTTCTTCCCAACCAAAAATTCTGATCTTGGTCTCTAAATTTCTATTTTGATGAGTAGCATCCAGCCGTGGTCTCCGATTACAAAAATTCCAACTTTCTCCAAAGCCCTAAATTCCGGAAGCCATGAATGAAGGTACTCAAAAATAATTCTGTTTTGACAAAAATATGTACCTGATTGTTTCTGATGTAACTCTGAACTTTTTGATCCACAAGGTCTGAAAAAGTTTCCTAAGATAGCCTGACCTGTTATCTTTCCATCCTGACAGGTCTGACCTCAATTGGATTCTCTGAGAGAGAGTTATGCCAAATGTCGCAACGTGACCTGTTTTTGGATAAAACAGGAGAGCGAACTTGTACGGTGTGCCACGTGTCACTATTTTAACTTCGGCCTCTGAAAAAGTTTCCTGAGATAGCTCGGCCTGTTACCTTTCCATATTGACAGGTCTGACCTCAATTGGACTCTCTGAGAGAGAGTTATGCCAAATGTCGCAACATGACCTGTTTATGGGATAATACAGGAGAGCGCACTTGTACGGAGTGCCACGTGTCATTGGTTCAACTTCGGCCTCTAAAAAAGTTTCTTGAGATAGTACAGTCTGTGTACTACCTGTCACTTTTCACGAAATTTCATTTGGAGCTTCCTAGCCCAAGATATGACCTTTTTCCCAAGTTCACCTGATTTTGACTCAGATCTGGAAGAGGCAGAAACCCTATATTGTACAGATCATAAATCACAAAGTACAACGAATTAGAGGTTGTCCTTTGGACACAAGGTACCTGGAGATTTAATATTCGTCCTGTAACAATTTCAGATCCGAAAAATTCGCCAAAACGGATTTATAGCGAAAGTGCTACGATGACTGGTTTTTGCTATATCAAGCCCTAGCATCGTAAGTGCAACAAGTGTCATACATGCCATATCATGCCTTCTTTCAGGCTAGCTCTGATACCATGTTAAATTTTCAGAATTTACTTCAATCTGATCTAGGATCTTAACTGAGAGAACAACATGTACAGCATATCTACAGCATATCAATCATGGAGACAATAATGCAAGCACACAAGAGACACAAAGATTTACTTGGGGAAAACCATAAAGGTGAAAAACCCCAATAACTTCCTCAGAGATAGATAGAGCAATGATACAACCAACCAAGAGAGATAGCCATAACCTAGCATCAAATCCTCCTCCTCCATAAGTGCGCCACTCCTCCTTGAGTGCATGTGTGAGAAGTGAGTGAGCAAATAGAGTGCCTCCCGCACTCTATTTATACTTGACTTGACTTGCCTTTTTACCTAACTCATGTAGGCTTGAACTTAACCACATAACATAATGCTGAGTGGGCCGACCCCCAATAGGGTGGTCTAATAACCCTTTGAACCACATGGCTGACCCCCAATAGGGTGGTTTAATAACCCTTTGACCCACATGACTTATACAGGGCCGACCCCAAACAAGGTGGTCTAATAATCCATCAAGTATAAGTTACGACACTTACAATATAAATGATGAAACTTCCGTATAGAGGAATAATAACATCTCTATAGGAATACAATATACATATATGTGAAATACATTCCGAAGTTACATATACATCAACAAACCTGTAGATGATGATAGGGCCGACAAACACCCAAGGAGGCATGTTCCTCCCAACCTATTCCAGAAGAAGCAGCTCCACTGATGGCTTCCTGTGAACCCCCGAGCCTAATTACTAATCCAATAAGTGGGTGGAATCTATGTAGAAGCAAGGCACTCAAAAATTCCTTCTACACTCAACATCAACCTCCTGAAATAACATGCCTTCTCCACTCAGCATCAACCTCCTGAACTCAATAATATTTTGGTAGACTCACAACATGATCAAGAACATAGCATATCCCCTCATCAAATCTCTTCGGTGCAAACACAACAGAACCCCAAGGTAAATTTCCCCGTCAGGAAAAGTGATGAACCTCAGTTCACAATTTGATGGCTATTATATAGACTTCCTAGGTCTTTAGTGGTCAGTTTGGAATAAATGAGCCTCAAGCTCCAGTCCCATCTTTTAGGGCACTATGACCACATTTCAAAAGAGTTGTCCCATACCAACAGCTAGTTAGTTGCATCATGATGCTGCCACTTGTCCATTGCCTTATACCCTAGATTCCATTCAACCTAGTGGATCAGTAAGCACTCTTTCAATAGTCCTCTTAGGTGTTTGTCTCCTATTTTATTTATTTAATAATAATATATTATGCAAATGACAGTCATCCTTGGACTCCTATCCAACATAAGACTTTACAATAAAAGTTATAACAAAGTTTGCTAACACAAAATGTTTTCCAGCAAAAAGGGTATGTTACAACAAAGCAAGAAGGTGATGAGTGCATGGTTTTCAGTGGGGAGAGAGGGGGGACATGATAAGGTGTTGGATGTTGGAAGTTGATCTTGCTTGGACAAGGCATAGTCAACCACAATAGCCCCACAACCATGAGGGAAATAGGTGAAGAAATTGAAACCTAGAAAATAATGGAGACCATTCAATAAAATAATCCATGTGGATCGCCTATCCTTGAAATATTGTGGAGACCCACTAGGATAAGGTAAATATCCTGAAATACTTGCCACTACTAGTTTATGAAACCCAACAATAAACTGCTAGAATAAGTACATGTAGCATGTCCATAAGTCTAATCATGGTTCTGTTAGGGACACAACATCCCCTCAAATGCTTTGATATCAAAGCATAAGGGCTACGTAGAATTGATCCCAATACCTAAAGTCATACTCCTATAGCCAAACATGTCGGATGAAATCATTTATTGCACATCATTAATATGGTAACGCTACATTCCCTCCCTTCTCAAGGCCTTTGTACTCAAATCCTTGGTAGAGATTGATACCAATCATAATTGGTCACTTCCCAGTGGTATCCCATAACTTGTTTATACCACTATAGCTATACAAATCATTGTGGTTTATTTCTATTAAAGAGTAAGGTGTTATAGCTAGTGCAACACTGAAACATTCTACGAGTGGAGGCTCCTCTTGGACAAGGTTGTCCATAAAGTTTACATTTTCTTCGAAAGGTTTAATGACTACATCATCTTGTGGCTCTTTACCAATTTTATAACTAAATCTTCTCCCTCTTCTTCATACTTTAGTTGTTTCTCCTAATGTACCAATGACAATTGTAATCATTGGTACCGTAATCAACAGACAATGTGGGAAGCCTCCTTATCCAACTATTTTAGAAGATGCATCTCCTTGTCATACTCATCTTGTCTCAGAAATACCTCTATGGAAACCCATATTAGTTAGGCTCTGATCTTCCTCTCTTGCTGAATGAACTTCTCCTACTACAATGCTTTGTCCATTCTACCCCAAAAAGAACCATTGGAACAAACATTTTGAAATATTGTAACTTGATACATATTTTAAAAATTATGTCAAATTATTGATTTATATCCATCGGAATTATATTTCAATACCAACATATTAACTTCAAAGAATGAAGCAATCAACCTAGTAGGATCAACTAGTCCAGGAGGGTTGCATAACATTTGTCTCCTATGTAAAGTGACCTCTCACATAAAGAGAGCTATGTATCTCTATTCCAAATATCAAAAGAAAGAAGTGAGGGACCCCAAGTAGTCTTAGTATAAGTAATGAAAACACCCCGAAATATATTGATAGCTAGGAAAATTGAATATGAAGTGCTATTTTCACTAAACCTATTGTAAATGGCCCAACTAAAAGGTCCACTCAAGGAAAAGGATGTGATGGTCAAACTCCATCCAAAGATATGGAAACAATCTCAAGGATAACTAAGATCTACCAAAGGATGTGTGTCCATTGTCACCAGGTTATATTTAGGTTGAACAATAAGACCATCCCTCCTAGGCTCTAGGTAAAAACACATCTTGGGGTTGAGACCGTAGTTGCATTAGTAAATATCTTTTATCATCACTTGATTCAACTCTTGCATGGGATGTAAGAGTTGGCCAAGAAATTCTATAAAGTATTGAAAAAGGTGGAGATGCTCACTACAGATGTCAATGGTTTGAAGCAACAAAGAATCCTATGAAAACCAATATAGGTGTTTCCCAAAATAGTAGCAACAACAATCTAATTTGATAGCCAATTGTCCAAATATGTGTATTTCTCTCTCCTTGAATTTGAATTACCCAAAGTGATAATTTTGTGCAAGAAGAAGGCGAATATGAAAATGCCCTCAGGACTAATTTACGCTAATGTAATATTTTCATCATTTGAAAAATCGTCACTAATTTTCAACTTTGGTTCCTTATCAACCTTGACCTTGTTTTTTGTGCATATTTCATAATATATGTCTACTTCTTATAACTTATTCAATTGTGTGCATGTTGTTGGTTTCTTAGAATTTCTTCTAGCTTTACCTACTTTTGGCTTATTAGAAGTTTTTCCAAATTTGCATTTTCATGAATTATTTGGCCTTTTCCCTACCCATGGAGTGGAAGACATGTTGTTTGTTATGCCAACTTTAGAGACATTCAACTTAGTGACTTTCTGTAATATGTTGTAGACATTTATTGCCATGCATACTTGTAGATTGTCTAAGCGTCTACCCACCTTCCTTGACTACATCTCATCAAATTATCTTCCTCTTGCTGAACCAACGAGATATCCAATTAGATGTGGAAGAATAAAATTTATGTCTACTGTATCTTCTCATAGCATGTTGGAATTTTTTCCATTATCCTTTTCTCCCTATTTCCAAACTATAGGGTTGTTAGGCTCTCTCCCTATGTGAGAAGCATAAGATAATTTGTCTATTTTTCTATCTTTCGATCCATTCAAATTTATGGTTTCTTGTAATATGTTGCACAGATCTTATGGCATGCCTACTTGTGGATAATCTGATACTCTAACTACTTCTCCTTTTTATGGCTCATAAAACTCGATGCTTCCTTCTAGGCCATTAAGCTTTCTGACTACTTGTGCCTCAATAAGATATCTACCTATTTCATCTTCTTGAAGTTTGTTGGGATATTTGTCATCACATTTTTTTCTATGTTTGCACATGTGTGAATTGTTAGACTTTCTCCCTACTTGTGGAGCATAAGGTATCTAAAAATTCATTGTCATCCTCCTAGACATCCATATCGAGAGCTATGTTCCTCTAATAGTTTCCTCCTAGACATTCATGTCATTATTTATTGTTAATACAAAGTGATACCTATTTAAGTATTATCTCTCTGATTGATGTACTTGGATCTATACTCTTGATTAGCTAGATTTCATAGCCAAATATCACATGGTATTAGAGCCAAAGACTACCTAAGGGTAAGTTTCATTTAGAAGACTTTTTTTGGTTTCATGTTAGTTATGCTATTGTCTTGCCATTATGGATGATTTAGAGAGTAAAAAATGCTGAAGAAAAATTCAAATTCTACAGGCAATTAAATTCATGGCTCAAATTGCTAGTGCAACCTAGTAGGAGACGACTAGAAAATCTCACCTCCTCTAATAAGTGAGACCCCTAGACATGACTTTGTGTAGTGAATCGTATTGTCGAAATTCTAAGCAATCAATTATGTAAGAGTGCAATAATGGCACTGAAACGTTGTCTAGAAATCAGGGAGCTAACAGCTGTCAAGATTCTCGAAGTAATCGGCGGGCTGTACAGACCTAGGAAAACTATAAGAGAATGCATATGCGGGAGGCATGACGCTGCTTAGTATGCATGGGAGAAAGTATTGTTATGTGAGCATTGACATGTTAGGAAAGGATCTCCAAAAGACTTGTTGTGTGAGCACTATGGTGTTAGGCAAGAATTCCTGGATAAGTGAATGATGCGTTGACATTCTACATTCTTGGAATGCTAGATTTATGTGTGCCTATGATAATAAAAGAACAAACAAGTAATAAAAGATATTTCATGAATTGCAAATGACTCATTATGTATGTTCTAAGTTGGATTATGAGATTGATCATATATTTTACTAAACAAATTTTGGAAGTCCTAGTGTTGTAGAATGAAATTACAGGTTATAAACAATAGCGATTTGCAAAATCAGGAAAAGTTCGAAGAGGGTTAGGATAGGGGAGATGAAATGACGTGTAAAAAGAACTCAAGATTTATAAAAACATGTTTGAAGATTATGAACACCGAGGACGGTGTTATCCTTAAGGGGGAAAGGATGTAACATCCCTCTTCATACCCTATCTTTTTGTAATGTGAAGAGCACACGGTTGCTGGTGAGGAGATCAAGGCCAAGGTCCCACCAGACAACCTTACAAGCATTTGTATGTATTTCCTAAATTGTAAAAATGGTTCATAGACTAGGAGGAGACGTGAATGGCAAGAAAGCCATGAGAGTCCAATGGATAGTGATAGGTCGTCAATCAAACACAAGCATAGATGAGAGGTGGAAATTTTAATATTCACCAATATGCTTAAAATAGAAATATTATCTTATAAGCAATAGGATAATCCCTAAGATTAAACACGAAATAATGAGATCTTAGGGAAGTAGTAAAATCACACCTATTCACTCATCAAGTATGAACTAAAAAGATGTGTTTCTTTTTATACACTTAAAATGTACACAGTCCTTCCTAGACAACTACTACTTTAACAATGTGTTAAAGGTTGTAGTAAAACCTCCTAGACATACCGAGGGTATGTGAGAGTATGTACTTAAATAGTGTGCATGAACACTCTTGTAAGTCAGAAGACTTATCCATAGTAATATGTGTGCACATATATTATAAATACTTATAAATAGATCAAAACATTACAAATGGAGAAGAAAGTACTTTTAAGATTTATAAATACCTTATATGTCTACATAGAGATATAGGTGCAAGAGAAAGTGGCATAGTAAAAAACACCTTGAGGTCAAAAATGAGAAATGTATACTTCAAATATTATACATATGTAAACTAAGTATTATCAATTTATGATTATATTGTTATTATCTAAAAATGTCTAAATATTAACACTCTTATGATAAAAAGACATTACTTTACGTTTAAATGTTATATGGGAAAAGATGTGGGAACATAGTTATATTTATATTACTAAGCTATATTTATATACTAACTATGCAAATTGGAGTTGTTGTATTTCATTATACCACTCAAATAGAGGATGGCACACTCATTTTCTAAGGGAGTAAATATATATATAAATAATATTTTAGTGTGATGTAACGGAGTGCTGAGCGAAAATCTGTCTCTTAGAAAGGAACACATTTTCATGGAAATTGACACCTGTGAACTTAGTAAGAAGCTCGGTATCTTGTTAGGGTGCCAGTTATATCCTTCTAGGAAAGCTTCAAAATATGAGATTGCGGATAGTGTGGAAGATCGCCACTTGTAAACTGAGTAGGAACTCTGATTTAGGAAGCTGCTATTTGTTTTCTTCAAGGAGTGTTACCGACAGGGAATGGGGTTTATATCTTGGAGGGAATTAGGGGAAAGAAAGGGGGTGGTTCAGTGTTGTTGTCGAGTTTCATTGTAGTTTTGTTTTCGATATAATAGAGGGGAAAATGGTGCGGCAAATATATTGACCTTTCTTTCTGGTGCCTGCGATCTGAGAGAGCGAGAGGATCATTACATTCTTGGGCTGCCATTGAATTTGTGGAGACTGGTATGAATCTATATCTTATTTTTTCCGTCGAACGTGATGGATCGCTCCCAGTAAATGATGCCATCGACCTAGATATATCACTGCTTGTGAATACCACCATCAACCTAGTATGGCTCTCGGCCTTTAAATTGCCACCATCGAAATTAAGATTGATATCTGTGTTTTATTCCTCATAAGGGTAACTATTTAAATTGTTGTCATGGTATTGTATGTTGCTTGCAAATAGAGAATGATATTACTGTTCTAAAATGTTTGATAAGGGAACCCTGACGAATACCGTAGGGAGCATTTCGCTCGACCCTGGTTAAAAGGGTCTTGACCAAGAAATCTTCGGTGGTGGTACGTATAGCATGCCCTCGTATTACCTTGAGCGAGTAGAGTGGTTTCCTGGAGATTATTTTCTTCTTAGGTGACCTTCGTGCTTTGCAGCTTCGTAAATACCATTCTCTGTTCGAATCTGTTAGTATCGTTGTGTCTCTACAATGTAGAAGGGAGCTGCAAAAGGGTGAGACGCTTTCGCAACCTGATCCTCAACTAGATTTACTGTTCACTTCTAATAGTGAAGTATACGTCAATGTAGAATTACACCTTGCACAGCTTTGGGAGATTCTCTCAGGGAAGAGAAATGGACTCATGAATGGAGATCCTGTAAAGCGTGAAAGCTACTTTTATATGTATGTTATATTTTATAAATATATTTTATGATTCATTAATTGGACGTTTGCATGGATTTTTCAATCTTCATTCTTTGGTACTGAGTATGATGTCAGTTAGATAGGGGGTGTTCTGGATTTGGTTAGAATATATTTACTATGAGAAAGGTGTAGAAGTTAAATAATATATATTTTTATGTATAGTATACCCTATTTTATTTAAAAGAGAAAATGCTAACTTGATCCCGGTTAAAGCTCCTACTATAATTTTACAGGTCATACATACTTATGTTGTTCGTATATCTATAATTATTGATAGTTTGTGGACATATCGTTTGTCAACGTGTAGAGAATCGGAGATCTATCCTTGTTATTCTAGACTGATAATATTTTTATCATGAGATATTCTGTGAACAACGTAGAAGAGCTTCTGGTAATACTTCTGGTAATACTTCCCGTAATACTTCCAAGAATAGACTTGAGGAAGTGGAAGTAAGTATCGCAATAAATGTTGTAACATATTTGTGCCCATCTCATTTTGATAAATAATATAAGATGCGACCTCTCTTGGTGGACGTAGCCCAAAACTGGGTGAACCACGAGTACATTGGTCTCTACTATGTTTTACTTGCTTACTTGCTTAATGTGTTTTTTTTATATTTGATGGTTTGCATCCACATGTACATTGGTCTCTCCTATGTTTTTACTTGCTTAATATGTTTTTGTTATATTTGATGTTTTGCATTAAAATGGGTATTGGCACTCGAATTATTTCATTAAAGAATGCTAAACATCTATGTAGCGGTGTTTTGTTCATACATGTTTCAAATTCATTAATTGAGTAAACATATTCATTGGAATTATGAATGTAATATAAGAAGTAAATTGATTGATACACAAGCATATCATAATGTTGAAAGTGGGTTACTATTATCCACCTCCATTAAATATGGAAGTTATTTTATATAGGAAATGGATGTTTTATGAGTAACAATGTTATAAAAGTAATTGTTTGTAGTGTAAATGATTATACATGAAATTCTGAATGCTCGAATATCTTCTTAATTGACACAAATCGTCATTATGTGGCCAAGATACCTTATCTTATTGTATCTCAAGAAGAAGAATTGGTTCCATGTTAGGTAAGAAGGTACAAATGAATCTTATAGAGGTTAACAAATTTGTTTTCAAACGTATTTCAATTTATATGGTTAATTAAATAAAGAGGGATTAGCATATCCCATAAAGTCCTACTTAATATTGTTTATAACCAATAACAAGTCCTGAAAAATGTTTTTTTTAGTTTTCACATTTCACATTTAATATTATTTAAGTATTGTCGGATTGTTACATATGGTATCAGAGTTGGAGTTACAGCACTCAGGCCTAAACGGGCTCAATTTGTAGTAGGGAACTAACGAGATTTTGTTTGTTTTCGATGCATGGGAGTAATATACGAGAGAATTAAGTCATCCGAGTTAAACTCCAAAGTCTCCACAAGGGCATAGGTTTCCGCTCTCAGGCCTACTTTGGTTCAAACTAAGGGAGTGTTTATAAGTTGGTTGAACTATCAAAGGGAACTCCATTTAAAAGACGCAATGCGAAAATTGGGAGTGTTTATAAGTTGGCTTAACTATCAAAGGGAACTCCATTTAAAAGACGCAATTCCAAAAATTTTCATCTCCAAGGATCGACAAGAGGTAAATTATAAGTTGTCGTGTAATTGAAAGTAAGTATGTCCCATTTGCTGAAACATTATAATGGCATAATATTTGTTTTTTTTTTGTGAGCATTGGGTATGTTGTATTAGATATTTGAATGATCTTTTATTTTGATAAATATTAGTCTATGATTATCTTCTCGTAATCTAGCTTCATTAGATCACGAGAAAGTACTCTTTGAAGGATTAAAATGGTCAAACCATTGGAGTTAAGAATTGTTGGAATAAAACCTTTTATGGTAGAGTAAAGGAGTACACTGAAAGTCATAGTAGTTGTGTTTATGGAAAGGTGAATGTTATAACGTTTCTAGGTTAAAGGAAATTGTCATCTTTTCTATATAGATAAAAGATGAATCTTTCTCACATTCTAACATTCAAGAATAATTATTTCACTTGTGTAAGCTTGATTTCCTTTTGGTGATGTTAAGCATTTTTTAGAAGGTTACAATTTTGGAAAAAGGTAATACTATGTGTTCCATTAAATTTGATTAAAAGTAAGTTTTAAAGGTCCACTAAGAATTGAGGAACTAGGATGGCCTTGGGTTTTCAATGGTTGAGTTCTTCCTTATCTTTCACTAGAAAGTTTATAAATTATGTTGTTGACCTTAATGGTAAAGATTGTAAAAGTTCACGTTGTAGGAGGAGCCAACGGGAATAAGCATGTAACGGAAGTATTGAATACTTCCTAGTTATGAAGGAAGCATAATTATGTTCATGATACAAATTTCATTACGTTACAGAGGTATCCCTAAAAATTATAGGTTTGTTACATTTGCTAATGTCAATATTCCACAAGAAGCGTAGCCTAGCTAGACTAAAATTTCTAAAAATATTTTAAAATAAATTAACTTTAATTAGGGTGTAGTTCAATGACTAGAACATTGTCATATCACAAAGGAGAACAATGGTTAATAATCTCCTGACTTTAAAAGTAACAATGTTATAAAAGTAATTGTTTGTAGCGTGAATGATTATGCATGAAATTCAAAATGCTCGAATATCTTCTTAATTGGCACAAATCGTCATTATGTGGCCAAGATACCTTATCTTACTGTATCTCAAGAAGAAGAATTGGTTCCATGTTAGGTAAGAAGGTACAAATGAATCTTATAGAGGTTAACAAATTTGTTTTCAATCGTATTTCAATTTATATGTTTAATTAAGTAAAGAAGGATTAGCATGTCCCATAAAGTCTTACTTAATATTGTTTATAACCAATAAGAAGTCCTGAAAAATGTTTTTTTTAGTTTTCACATTTCACATTTAATATTATTTAAGTATCGTCAGATTGTTACATATGGTATTAGAGCTGGAGTTACAACACTCGGGCCTAAATGGGGTCAAATTGTAGTAGGGAACTAACGATATTTTGTTTGTTTTGGATGCATGGGAGTAATGGATGAGAGAAGTAAGTCATCCGATTTAAACTCCAAAGTCTCCACAAGGGCATAGGTTTCCGCACTCAGGCCTACTTTGGTTCAGACTAAAGGAATGTTTATCAGTTGGTTGAATTATCAAAGGGAACTCCATTTAAAAGACGCAATGCAAAAATTGGGAGTGTTTATAAGTTGGTTGAACTATCAAAGGGAACTCCATTTAAAAGACTCAAATGTGAAAATTTTCATCTCCAAGGATCGTCAAGAGGTAAATTATAAGTCATTGTGGAATTGAAAGTAAGTATGTCCCATTTGCTTAAACATTATAATGGCATAACATTTGTTTTTTTTTGTCAGCATTGGGTATGTTGTATTAGATATTTGAATGATCTTTTATTTTGATAAATATTAGTCTATGATTATCTTCTCGTAATCTAGCTTCATTAGATGACGAGAATGTACACTTTGAATGATTAAAACGGTCAGACCATTGGAGTTAATATTTTTTGGAATAAAACCTTTTATGGTGGAGTAAAGGAGTACACTGAAAGTCATACTTGTTGTGTTTATGGAAAGGTGGATGTTATAACGTTTCTAGGTTAAATGAAATTGTTCTCTTTTCTATATAGATAAAAGATGAAGCTTTCTCACATTCTAACATTCAAGAAGAATTATTTCACTTGTGTAAGCTTGATTTCCTTTTGGTGATGTTAAGGATTTTTTAGAAGGTTACAATGTTGGAAAAAGGTAATACTATGTGTTCCATTAAATTTGATTAAAAGTAAGTTTTAAAGGTCCACTAAGAATTGAGGAACTAGGATGGCCTTGGGTTTTCAACGGTTGAGTTCTTCTTTATCTTTCACTAGAAAGTTGATAAATTATGTTGTTGACCTTAATGGTAAAGGTTGTAAAAGTGCATGTTGCAGGAGGAGCCAACGGGAATAAGCATGTAACAGAAGTATTGAATACTTCCTAGTTATGAAGGAAGCATAATTATGTTCATGATACAAATTTCATTACGTTACAGAGGTATCCCTAAGAATTATAGGTTTGTTACATTTGCCAATATCAATATTCCACAAGAAGCATAGCCTTTCTAGACCAAAATTTCTAAAAATATTTTAAAAGAAATTAACTTTAATTAGGGTGTAGTTCCATGACTAGAAGATTGTCATATCACAAAGGAGAACAATAGTTAACAATCTCCTTACTTCATTCTAATATGTGATTGTCATAATGTGGTTGTGTGACATTGAAGCATGCTTGTAACCTTGCATGTAGCTTCAAATGAACGGAAATAGTTATAATTTATACATGTGTATTCTAAGTAGTTAATAGGATGCATATGAAAAGGATGAATGAATTCATTTTATATTCCTTATTTTAGTGTTCTCTATTTTGGATGATTGGGACCCTTGAGTGGTTGTTTGATAGGTTGTGTTGAGATTTAGAATATAGAAGTATGCGTTGTTTGCATGGGCATCTTGACTTCTATTTTCATTTAATATATGATTTCATAGGATGTTGAGTATGTGTTAAGAGAAGTAAACTTGTACATTAGCCTAAGGAGGCTACATAATAAGGAGTTATGCGGCCTCCCTTTTTAGTTATCATTATAAAGGTGTGCAAGTAAACAATGTGTTGTTACTTACATGATGTTAGTGCATACAAAAGTTGTATACCTAAATAGGATTCAGATGAGAAATGGAAAGATATAATTTCCTTCCAAATAGGTTGTGAGACTTGATCAATTACTATTTAACCCTACTCTCTGGATATCATAAGAAGGAAGGAAGTTACCAATGAAATAACCCTCACCGGTTCTTATCATCTGTCATGAATTTTTTTTTTTTTTATTATGCTAACTTATGATGATCTGGTGTAATGTGTATTGGTGGCATATTTCATGTTTAGGTTATTACCGCGATTAGTATAAAGATGAATGCATTACTTCGAAGTAAAACATATGATCATGGAAATTCTCCTTGTGAGATAATTATTCTTATGGTTCACTGATCATCGGAGTTTCTAGTTTGATTATTTTCTATAAGATGGGTGATAAGAGGTTATTTCTAAAGTGTATCTCGATGATTGAGGTATGAAACGTATTTTATTACAACTTTCATATATAAATATTCGTGAAGTTAAAGTTGGTCCTTTACATATTGCATACTTTTTTAAAGTATTATTTGGATCCTTGCTATCAAGGTTAGGGTTTACTTTTATCAATATTGGTAAGGTCTACCACCATTGGATAGCGCTCCGCATTACCATCTGATGGTAAATATATTATATAATTTAAACATAATTTTTGACAATTTCTATAAATATATAATAAAAATAATATAATTTTATATTCAAAATAAGACTTTTTTTTTTTTTTAAAATCTTGGGTGATTTGAATTTGACTGTGTTTTTGACAATTTTAATGGTAGAAATTGTTTCAACATAGTCCAACAAAAAAGAGAACACCCAAAATTTCAAAATTTAAGAATAGTAATGAATATTTTTAAAAAATTATTTAGAATCAACTTTTTTACTACACTAATTATAATAATCACATGAAACTCCAAAATAGTCAATAATTTTCACCTTTGAACAACTGATAGGTGACAAAAATTATAAGCAGACAGAATCAGCTCTTCATAATTATAAATTTTAACTCCGTCGTCCTTGTTGAGAATCCACCATGTATACCTTGCCCACTTGATGCCCTCTTGACTAGTGCACTGTAGAAAGAGGAATAGTATATCACGCTCGTTTACTTCCCAGAACTCAATGTCGTTATTCACCATATATTCATCAGGTATGTGGGAAGGCAGGGGACTGACGTCCAGAGTTCTCCTCAGCTCAACCCGCCTCCAATCGCTTGTGATGTCCTCCATAGCGTAGACATCAAGAATGGGGTGCTCAACGTTGTTCTGCTCACATATTGCATACAGTATTCCGCATCTGCAGGATATTAAGCTTCTCCTTTTATAGAAAGAAGATTGAAAGCATGTTCTTGGCAACTCTAGTAACCTCCAAGCTAACGCAGTGTTGGAATCTTCTTCCACCCACATGTTCTTGTCAACGTCCAAGTGAATTGGAACTAAACGGTCAGCATCGACTTTTGCGTGGCGTCTTTCTAATCAAAACAACTTTATGTGCCATATGATGGGAATATAATTATTATTATCCTACAATGGACATTGTGCAAGAAGCAACCACCTTTCATTGTTTACATCCAAGCACAATGTGTGCATAGTGTTATGTCCTTCGAACCTTACAAGGACTATCAACCTATGGCCAACAACTGATTTTAACATCACTTTGGCTTTTTGGCCTAGATTTTCTCTTTCTATTTCTTGACATATTGTGGATGTATCCAAAGTCCTGAAAGCACAGTCATTATTATATGAAGAATTCATAACACTGATAAAACTGAAGGGATTCCTGGGATCATAGCCTTTGCAGTAGAAAACTTTCTCTCTGACTGCTACCAGAGAGCGATGTTGGACTGCTGACAGAAAGAGATCGTCACCACCTTCGTAATTGGACACAGTGTGAGGGAAGGATAGTAATCCATGTCTTTTCAATACGTGATTGGGTAATCGTGGAAGCCGCTTGTCTTGCATGTTGTAGTCGAGAAACTTGATCTCATTCACGTTTACATAACCCAGCTCCATGTCACGGAACAGAAGACCAAAATTTGATGGTGGTTTTGACAAACATCTTCTTTCACTATAAAACAATACATTAGGTTTTTAGCAAAATCCTAAATTGTATATAAACTTAGTGGATGAGTTTCGACTTTAAAAAGCTAGGGCTTACAACCCGGTCTTAAACCATTGATTATTATTAAAATCCCTAGACCTAAGGTATCAGGAATTGGCTCATGATTTAAACCCTATAGTTATACTAGACAACTACTACTTTAACAAAGTGTTAAAGGTTATAGTAAAACCTCCTGGACATATCAAGGGTATGTGAGAGTATGTACTTAAATAGTGTCCATGAACACTCTTGTAAGTCAGAAGACTTGTCCATAGTAATATGTGTGCACATATATTATAAATACTTATAAATAGATCAAAACATTACAAATGGAGAAGAAAGTACTTTTAAGATTTATAAATACCTTATATGTCTATATAGAGATATAGGTGCAAGAGAAAGGGGCATAGTAAAATGCACCTTGAGGTAAAAAATAGAAATGTATACTTCACATATTATACATATGTAAACTAACTATTATCAATTTATAATTATATTGTTATTATCTAGAATTGTTTAAATATTAACACTCTTATGATAAAAAGACATTACTTTACATATAAAGGTTCTATGGGAAAAGATGTGGGAACATAGTTATATTTATAGAACGAAGCTATATTTATATACTAACTATGCAAGTTGGAGTTGTTGTATTTCATTATACCACTACAATAGAAGATGGCGCACTCATTTTCTAAGCGAGTAATATATATATAAACAATATTTTAGTGTGATGTAACGGAGTGCTGAGCGGAAATTTGTCTGTTAGAAAGGAACACATTTTCATTGAAATCGACACCTATGAACTTAGTAAGAAGCTCGGTATCTTGTTAGGGTGCCAATTGTATAATTATGGGAAAGCTTCAAAGTCTGAGACTGTGGATAGTGTGGAAGACCGCCACTTGTAAACTGAGTAGGAACTCCGATTTAGGAATCTTCCATTTGTTTTCTTCGAGGAGTGTTACCGACGAGGAATGGGGGTTATATCTTGGAGGGAATACAGGGAAAGAAAGGGGGTGTTCGGCACTGTTGTCGAGTTTCATTGTAGTTTTGTTTTTGATAGAATAGAGGGGAAAATGGCGTGGAAAATAGATTGACCTTTATTTCTTGTGCCTGCGATCTAAGCGAGTGGGAGGCTCGTTACATTCTTGAGCTTCCATTGAATTCGTGGAGACTGGTATGAATATCTATCTTATTTTTGCCATTGAACGCAATGGATCGATGCCGGTGAATGATGCCATCGACCTAGATAGATCGCTGGTTGGGAATACCGCCATCAACCTAGTATGGCTTTCGGTCTTTAAATTGCCACCATCAAAGTTCAGATGCATATCTGTGTTTTATCCCTCATAAGGGTAATTCTTTATATTGCTATCATGGTATTGTATGTTTCTTACAAATAGAGAATGATATTACTATTCTAAATTTTTTGATAAGGGAACCCTGACGAATACCGTAGGGAGCATTTTTCGCGACCCTGGTTAAAAGGGGCTTGACCAAGAAATGTTTTGTGGGGGTATGTATAGCGTTCCCTCGTATTACCTTGCGCTAGTAGAGCGGTTTCCCGGAGATTATTTTCTTCCTAGGTGACCTTCATGCTTTGCAGCTTCGTAAATACCATTCTCTGCCCGAATCTGTTAGTATCATTGTGTCTCTACAAGGTAGAAGGGAGCTGCCATAGGGTGAGACAGCTTTGGCAACTCGATCCTCAACTAGATTTATTGTTCACTTCTAATAGTAAAGTATAGGTCAATCTAGAATTACACCTTGCACATTTTTGCGCAATTCTCTTAGGGAAGAGAAATGGACTCGTGAATGGAGATCCAGTAAAGCATGAAAGCTACTTTTATCTGTATGTTATATTTTATAAATATATTTTTTGATTCATTAATTGGACGTTTGCCTGGATTTTTCAATCTTCATTCTTTGGTACTGAGTATGATGTCAGTTAGATAGGGTGTGGCCAGCCAGGGTGTGTTCTGGATTTGGTTAGAATATATTTACTATGAGAAAGGTGTAGAAGTTAAATAATATATATTTTTATATATAGTATACTCTGTTTTATTTAAAAGGGAAAATGCTAACTTGATCTCGGTTAAAGCTCCTATTATAATGTTATAGGTCGGACATACTTATGTTGTTCGTATATTTATAATTATTGCTAGTTTGTGGACATATCGTTTGTCAACGTGTAGAGAATCGTAGATCTATCCTTGTTATTCTAGACTGATAATATTTTTATCATGAGTTGTTTTGTGAACACCGTAGAAGAGCTTCTGGTAATACTTCTGGTAATACTTGCGACCTCTCTTGGTGGATGTAGCCCAAAATTGGGTGAACCACGGGTACATTGGTCTCTCCTATGTTTTACTTGCTTGATGTGTTTTGTTATATTTGATGTTTTGCATCCACGCGTACATTGGTCTCTCCTATGTTTTTACTTGCTTAATGTGTTTTTGTTATATTTGATTTTTTGTATTAAAACGTTTAGGCACTTGAATTATTTCATTAAAGAATGCTAAACATCTATGTAGCAGTGTTTTGTTCATACATGTTTCAAATTCATTAATTGAGTAAACATCTTCATTGGAATTATGAATGTAATATAAGAAATAAATTGATTGATACACAAGCATGTCATAATGTTGAAAGTGGGTTACTATTATCCACCTCCATTAAATACGGAAGTTATTTTATATAGGAAATGGATGTTGTATGAGTAACAATGTTATAAACATAATTATTTGTAGCATGAATGATTATACATGAAATTAGGAATGCTCAAATATCTTCTTAATTGACACAAATCGTCATTATGTATCCAAGATACCTTATCTTATTGTATCTCAAGAAGAATAATTGGTTCCATGTTAGGTAAGAAGGTACAAATGAATCTTATAGAGGTTAACAATTTTTTTTTCAAACGTATTTCAATTTATAAGGTTAATTAAGTAAATAGGGGTTAGCATATCCCATAAAGTCTTACTTAATATTGTTTTTAACCAATAAGAAGTCCTGAAAAATGTTTTTTTTAGTTTTCACATTTCACATAATATTATTTAAGTATTGTGGGATTGTTATATATGGTATCAGAGCTGGAGTTACAGCACTCAGGCCCAAATGGGCTCAATTTGTAGTAGGGAACTAACGATATTTTGTTTGTTTTGGATGCATGGGAGTAATGGATGAGAGAAGTAAGTCATCCGAGTTAAACTCCAAAGTCTCCACAAGAGCACAGGTTTCCACACTCAGGCCTACTTTGGTTCAGACTAAGGGAGTGTTTTTAAGTTGGCTAAACTATCAAAGGGAACTCCATTTAAAAGACACAATGCGAAAATTTTCATCTCCAACGATTTACAAGAGGTAAATTATAAGTCATCGTGGAATTGAAAGTAAGTATGTCCCATTTGCTGAAACATTATAATGACATAATATTTGTTTTTTTTTTGTGAGAATTGGGCATGTTGTATTAGATATTTGAATGATCTTTTATTTTGATAAATATTAGTCTATGATTATCTTCTCGTAATCTAGATTCATTAGATGACAAAAAAGTACTCTTCGAATGATTAAAATGGTCAGACCATTGGAGTTAAGATTTTTTGGAATAAAACCTTTTATAGTGGAGTAAAGGAGTACACTGAAAGTCATACTAGTTGTGATTATGGAAAGGTGAATGTTATATCATTTCTAGGTTAAAGGAAATTGTCCTCTTTTCTATATAGATAAAAGATAAATTTGTCTCACATTCTAACATTCAAGAAGAATTATTTCACTTGTGTAAGCTTAATTGCCTTTTGCTGATGTTAAGCGTTTTTTAGAAGGTTGCAATGTTGGAAAAAGGTAATACTATGTGTTCCATTAAATTTGATTAAAAGTATGTTTTAAAGGTCCACTAAGAATTGAGGAACTAGGATGTCCTCGGGTTTTCAATGGTTGAGTTCTTCTTTATCTTTCACTAGAAAGTTTATAAATTATGTTGTTGACCTTAATGGTAAAGGTTGTAAAACTGAATGTTGCAGGAGGAGCCAACGGGAATAAGCATGTAATGGAAGTATTGAATACTTCCTAGTTATGAAGGAAGCATAATTATGTTCATGATACAAATTTCATTACGTTACAAAGGTATCCCTGAGAATTATAGGTTTGATACATATGCCAATGTCAATATTCCACAATAAGCATATCCTAGCTAGACTAAAATTTCTAAAAATATTTTAAAAGAAATTAACTTTATATAGGGTGTAGTTCCATGACTAGGAGATTGTCATATCGCAAAGGAGAACAATGGTTAATAATCTCCTTAGATTCATTCTAATATGTGATTGTCATAATGTGGTTGTGTGACATTGAAGCATGCTTGTAACCTTGCTTGTAGGATCAAACGAAAGGAAATAGTTATAATTTAAACATGTGTATTCTAAGTAGTTAATAGGATGCATATGATAAAGATGAATGAGTTCATTTTATATTCCTTATTTTAGTGTTCTCTATTGTGGAGGATTGGGACCCTTGAGTGGTTGTTTTATAGGTTGTGTTGAGATTTAGAATATAGAAGTATACGTTGTTTGCATGGGAACCTTGACTTCTATTTTCATTTAATATATGATTTCATAGGATGTTGAGTATGTGTTAAGAGAAGTAAGGCTTGTACGTTATCCTAAGGGGGGCACATAATAAGGAGTTATGCGGCCTCCCTTATAAAGGTATGTAGTTATGATTATAAAGGTGTGCAGGTAAACAATGTGTTGTTACTTACATGATGTTAGTGCATACAAAAGTTGTATACCTAAATAGGATTCAGATGAGAATTGGAAAGATATAACGTCCTTCCAAATATGTTATGAGACTTTATAAATTACTGTTTAACCCTAGTCTCTGGATTTCATAATAAGGAAGGAAGTTACCAATGAAATAACCCTCACTGGTTCTTATCAGTGTCATGAATTATTTTGTTATTTGATTATGCTGACTTATGATGATGTGCTGTAACATGTCGTGGTGGCATATTTCAGGTTTAGGTTATTACCACGATTAGTATAAAGATGAATGCATTACTTCAAAGTAAAACATATGATCATGGAAATTCTCCTTATGAGATAATTATTCTTATGGTTTGCTGATCATTGGAGTTTCTAGTTTGATTATTTTCTTATGAGATGGGTGATAAGAGGTTATGTCTAAAGTGTATCTCGATGATTGAGGTATGAAATGTATTTTTCTACAACCTTCATATATAAATATTCATGAAGTTGAAGTTGGCATAGTTAAAAGTATTAACATTAAGAGAGTTACTTGTTTTGTCGAAATTGATAAAGAAACACCTATATGCTTAAAAGGGAATTACCTATTCGGGTACACAGGGTACTACCAAAGGAACGAACACCAAGAGAAACCACTTCACACAAACAAATCACAGATCAACACACCGATGTTTTTGACGTGATTTAAACCCTCTTGAGGGAAACACTCCATGGCCCCGACCTAATAGATTATACGGGGCAATTTATTATGCAAAGAAAGAAAGTTACAAATGAGATTCTCATAATCGATAAACTAAAAAATGACCCTCCATGCTCTTTAAATAGATATCATGGACCAAACGGGTGTTAAGCCGCGGATCAAGGTTAGGTTTGATCTAAGAGAAGTTGAGCCATCATATCACTCTATGTCGGGAACATATCTTGACCGTTGGATTAAGTATTTACAAATGCATACTAATGCATACTAAAGAAACACACTATCCCTAATGGATATATTACACAAGTTGATCTTAACTAACTCCTAAGTGTCTAAATATCCTAACATTCCCCCTTAAGAACAACTTGGGATAGGATTGAAGGATTTACAAAAGTGACACTATTAGGAGAAGGAAGGAGGCATTAGAGCCTATCCCCCCTTAATGAAAAGTTCATCAACTCCTAACATAGATCGAAGTTTAGAAAACTTCACTTCTGTAAGAGACTTGGTGAAGATGTCTGCAACTTGATCATATGTAGAGCAAAGGAGCACTTCAAGAACACGATCATGAACAAGATTTCTGATGAAGTTCATATGTAGCTCAATGTGTTCGCTGCGTTGATGTAGAACTGGATCTTTGGAAAGCTTTATGGCACTTTGATTGTCGCACCAAAGTGGAGTAGGCTGCTGCTTCTCGAATCCAAACTCTAAAAGGATCTGTCGAAGCCATAAAGCTTCCTGACTAGCATTAATTGCTGCTCAATATTCTGCCTCTTCTGAAGAAAGAGAAAGAGCTTGTTGTTTTTTACAAGCCCAAGTAATAGGTCCAGATCCCAGACTGAAAACATAACCTGCAGTAGACTTTTGATCATCGGGATCGCCGACCCAATCTGAATCAGTGAAACCAATCAACAAAGGTTTCCCCCCTGTACTGTAATGAATCCCAAACTGAAATGTACCTTGAATATATCAAAGTATTCTTTTAGCTACTTTCCAGTGACTTTCATGTGGTGTCTGCATATAATGGACAACACGACCAATGGCAAAGGAAAGGTCAGGACGGGAATGAGTCAAGTATAAGAGACTACCAACAAGTTGATGATACAAGGTGGCATCGACTTCAGATGAAGTACAAGTGGTAGAAAGTTTGACTCCAGACTGGAAGGGAGAAGGGGCTGGTGTACAATATTCAATGTGAAAGCGACGAAGAAGGTCACAAGCATACTTAGATTGAGAAAGAAAGATTCCTTATTTGGTTTGAAGGACTTGGAGAACAAGAAACTAATGCAAATGTCCTAAGCTTGACATTTCAAAATTTTGTTTAAGATTGGATTTGACATGGGTTATAAGCTTAGGGTCACTACTAGTAAGTATAAGGTCATCAACATATAGAACAAGTATGATGAGATGGTTTCCTACTTTCTTGGTATAGACATTGGGGTCAGAATGGAATCTAGAAAAACCAGTGTCAAGGAGAACGTTATCCATTTTGGCATACCAAGCTCTAGGAGCTTGCTTAAGGCCATATAAGGATTTCTTAAGGCGGCAGACAAGGCTAGAGTTATTCTGAACATAGCCAGGAGGTTGTTCCATGTAAATTTTCTCTTGTAAATCACCATGTAAGAAGGAAGACTTGACATCCATTTGATGGACTTCCTAGTTATGTAAGGCTTCAAGGGAAAGAACAAGGCAGATGTAGTTCATTTTTGCGACGGGAGCAAAGGTTTCATTGTAGTCAATCCCTTCAACTTGGGAAAAAACTTTGGCAACTAACCTTGCCTTAAGTCTTTCAACACTTCCATATGATGCATACTTTGTTTTGTAGACCCATTTACATTTGACAAGTTTTCTTCCTTTTGGAAGAGGTACAAGATCCCAAGTATCATTCGCCATTAAGGAATGTTATTCTTCATCCATGGCTGCATCCCAATCTGGATTCCGTGAAGCTTCTGCAAAAGTTTCTGGATCATGATTCTCGGAAACTTGAGCCAAAAGAGAAGAGGCTCGCTGAAACTGAGAACGTGTTCGACGTTGATCTCTAGGATCACCGGTAAGATCACCAGCTGCTTCACATGTTGAACGGACCCATCGAGGAAGCACTTGTGCTGGTGCAACTAGAGGAACATGAGCAGGAAGAGGTGGATTTTCATCCTCACTGTCATCATCAGAAACTGGAGTTGGAAACCTATCAAGGAAGTTGGAAGAAGAAGAAGAAGGCACAAACGCCAAATCCGGCTCGCAGGCCAAAGATGGCACAATCACCGAGTTAGGCTCACAGGCCAAGAGATTTTCATCAAATTTAACATCTCTTCTAATGATTATATCATGAGAATGTGGTTGAAGAAGTCTATAACCTTTTACATCTTCAGAATATCCAACAAATATGCACTTTTCACTTTTAGATTGCAATGCTTTCCGTTTTTCATCCAGAATGTGAGCCCATGCTTCACTACAAAACACATGGAAGTGACTTACATCAGGTTTAGTTTTACTCGATGCTTATTCCAGTGTTATACCTTGTAATGCTTTAGTGGGGGTGTGATTAACTATGTAATTTGCACAATTAATGGCTTCATCCCAAAATTGAAGACTTAGTCCCTTAGATTGGATCATACAATTAGCCATTTCTTTTAAAGTGCGGTTCTTCCGCTTAGCTACACCATTTTGTTGTGGTGTATATGGAATAGTGTGTTGTTATTGGATGCCTTGTTCAGTGCAGAAAGTAGTGAACTTATTGTTAACATATTCTCCTCCATTATCAGATCTTAACTTAATAATTTGATGACCAGATTATTTTTCAACAAGGGCCTTGTAGGCCAAGAACATGTTAAATACTTCGCTCTTAAGTTTTAGGAAATAAACCCAAGTGCATCGGGTGTAATCATCAATGAAAGTTAAGAAATATTTGAAACCAGAAAAGGAAGCAGATGGAAGAGGACCACACAAGTCACTATGCACAAGCTCCAAGGGAACCGAGGCGTGCCAAGAGGCACGTTTGTCAAAACTGTCCCAATGATGTTTTCCGAGTACACAACCGGAGCAAACACCATTCCTACAAGATACCATCGGAAGACCTGTCACCATATTTTCTTTACATAGTTGTTCCAATGAGCGATAATTTAAGTGACCAAATCACTCATGCCAAAGTTTGCTCAAGTTATCACTATGAGCAACAAAAACTGAAGGGAAAGGTGATGACCCAAAGTTGTTAAAATTCTACAACCTGGTAATATCATAAACAATTCCAGTAGCTAGGACATGTTCAGGATCTTTTAAATCCTTGATTACAACTTGGTGAGGTGTAAAGGTCACAGTTTTACCTTCACCAGAATGAGTGATCTGATAGACTGATAACAAATTGTAGGAAATTCTTGGAACACATAGTACATCACTAAAATGACCATTATCTACTGTAACTGTTCCATCTCCTACGACACTTAGAAATCTATCATCACCAACAAATATTTGTTTGGTGTTACATTCATGCATAGTAGAAAAGATGGGTTGATCCTTAGCCATATGATAAGATGCTCCAGAATCAATGAGCTATTCATTTCAAGTAGAAGAAGAAGATGCATTATAAGAATAACCAGAAGCACAAAGTGCATGTCCATGAGAGGCAGATTCTGGAGAGGAATCTAGGCTGATGTGGTGCTTCTTCATTGCTGCTTCCAAGGCTGCCATCTTCTTGAAACACTTAGATTCATCATGATTATCTTTCCTGCAATAGTTTCAATGATGCTCAGTCTTCTTGCCTTTTGGCTTGGATCCTTTGTCATTTTTTAAAGAAGGAGCTGACTGAGAGGGTTTTGGACCCTTGTTTGACTTATTATTGCAAAAATTTTGTTTCTTGGGAGGCTTGGACTTTTCTTTCTATTGGGACAATAAGGCTTTCCCAGATGTATCTGCATTGTTGATTATTCAAAGATGAATGATTTTATCTTGTTCTCTAATCAAGGAATCACAAAAGGATTCAAGACTAGGCTCTTGATAACTAGCTGCATTCAAGGATGCTTTCATGGACTAAAATGTAAATAGAAAAACAGAATATGCAGGTCCAAGTTTGGAAAGAATGGGATAACTGCATTGTTTGTCTTCCCTCTCAATTTTACATTCTGCACATAAGAGTTTAAGAGTTTTGTACTTAGATAAATAATCTTGAATGCATGAAAAGTCACTCGGGTTTAAAGAAATCAACTCATTTTCGAGTTGGTGACCTCGAATTTTATTGTGTTTACCAAACACAGATTCCAACTTGTCCCAAGCACCATTAGGTTCATCAATTCCAGATATGTGGAATCGCAAATCAGTAGAGATTGACATCCCAATCAATCCACGAGCTTCATCACATCTATTTCCCCATTTTATTTTGTTATCATCATCAGTGGGTTATTTTTCTTTCCCTGAGGTAATTCTGAAAAGTTCCCTACTTCGTAGAACATCCCCATATGAGATTTTCATGAGAAATAGTTGGAACTGTTAAGTAGAATATCACAAGGGGTGGCCATATTTGTAAATTAATGGCTCTAAAAGAAGAAACCAATAGTTTGGATGTGAAGAGCTCGAAAAAATAGGTGGTTTCAAAACAAATGGCACTGAAAACTGACTCTGTATGGTGAAGTTATGCTTGAACAAAGAAACTGTTGAAGATGTCCCAAATAGTGACGTGGCAGCTAGAGAATGTCCAGCAAAAAAAACAAACCCCCCTCTTCCCAAGATGAACCTTTTGACAATCACTTTACAAGAAAGTTGCTTTAAGTGAACCACTTTTGTAAAATAAGTGATTTCACTTTTACAATGATATTACTTTTAAATAGTGCAACAATAAAAAAAATTTAATTGACTCACTTGTATTTTTATTTTTTATTTTTTAAGTGAGATGCACTTTTACAATAAAATAACTTGAAAATAGAAATTGCATGCACTTTTTCTTTTAAAAGTAACTTCTTAAGACTTGAACTCAAGACCTATTAAGAAATAAAGCAACTTTGAACCAAGTGAGCTAGATTAAAATATATGTAAAATATGGAAATGAGGAAGGGGGCTTTTTTTTTTTTTACTCTTCTTGCTCGGTTTGCGTGCTTGCCCTTTTTCCTGCAAAACAAACCACAAATCGAAACAAAAAAAACTTGTCCACACTTGTGGAGTTAGATCTTGTTATCTTGCTCGGAAAGTCTACGTTTTCTCTCTGTTTCTGATTTGTCGAGATCGCGCAAGGTGCACAGCAAAGAGCATACACAACCGAGAAAAACCCTTTCCCTTTATGTTTCTGATTTGCCGAGATCGCTCAAGGTGCACGACAAAGAGCATACGCAAATGGGAAAGCAACAATCCGAACGCAAAAAAAATCTAACATTAAAAAATGATGAAATACTTTTTCCTTTTAAAAAAATAAAATAAAAAAATGCGTCACTGTAACATTATACCTTTAGATCTGATGAAATACGCGTTTTTGGAGCAACCAAGAACCATTTTCGATCAAACAAAAACTATTTTCCAATAGAAATGATGCTCTGGACGCAAAGGACCACCTTCCATAGCCCAGAAATGCATGGAAATACCAGAACTAGAAACCCTTTCAAGTTTCGACAACATCAGTTCAAGATCTAGATCATAACCAGAAGTGGCACTTCATAAAAGCTCTGATACCATGTTCGGGTACACATGGTACTACCAATGGACCGAACACCAAGAGAAACCACTTCACACAAACATATCACAGATCAACACACTGATGTATTGACATGGTTTAAACCATCTTGAGGGAAACACTCCACGGCCCCAACCAAATAGCTTCTACGGGACAATTTATTATGCAAAGAAAGAAAGTTACAAATAAACTTCTCATAATCGATCAACTAAACAATGACCCTCCATGCTCTTTAAATAGAGATCATGGACCAATCGGGTGTTAAGCCAGATATCAAGGTTAGGTTTGATCTAAGAGAAGTTGAGCCATCGGATCACTCTATTTCGGGAACATATCGTGACTGTCAGATTAAGTATTTACAAATGCATACTAATGCATACTAAAGAAACACACTATCCCTAATGCAAATATTACACAAGTTGATCTTAACTAACTCCTAAGTGTCTAAATATCCTAACATTACCATGAGTAGGTAAATATTATATAGACCCTATTAATATAAGAAGATTATTTTATGAATAGAGGTGCTTCACAGTTCAAAACATGAGTACATACTAGCCATTTTATTCATTTACAAAAGCTTGGTAAGAAGAGAAGTTTTTGATCCAGTATGGATATTGTAATGTGAAGGATGAGTTTCTTATTTTTATGCATAGGAAAAGAAATCTTCTTACAAATATTGTATTTTTATTTTGTTTCTAACAGGTGAAATTTGGCAGATGGTCAAAATTATGTGAAGCTTGTGGAAAGTCAAGAGCATAAATATTATGCATGCTAAAATAAGGGAGTGAGGATTTAAGATTCACATCACAACTGTCATTTATTCTATTAATTTTGATAATTATTATTGAATAAAGAACTTGACCCAAATTGGTGAGAGTAATTGTATGGTTACAAAATGGAATGTGATGAAATAATTGATTAATTAAAAGAGATTTTCCTAGACTCAAGCGAGGAGGATTGAGGAGAAATAAATTATGGGACTCAAGCAAGAAGGCTTGAGGGGAATTATGTAAAAGTGCAGTAATGGTATTGAAACACTCCCTAGAAATCAAGGAGCTGACAGCCGTCAGGATTCTCGAAGGAATCGGTGGGCTGTAAAGACCTAGGAAAAGTATGAGAGAATGCATATGTGGGAGGCAGGATGCTGCTTAGTATGCATGGGAGAAGGTGTTGTTGTGTGAGCACTGAGGTGTTAGGCAAGGATCTCCAAAATAATTGTTGTGTGAGAACTAAGGTGTTAGACAAGAATTCCTGGATAAGTGAATGATGCATTAACGTTCTACATTCTTGGAACGCTAGATTTATGTGTGCCTGTGATAATAAAAGCACAAACAAGTACTAAAAGATATTTCATGAATTGCAAATGACTCATTATGTATGTTATGAGTTGGATTATGAGATTGATCATATATTTTACTAAGCAAATTTTGGAATTTGTGGTGTTGTTGAATGAAATTACAAGTTATAAACAATATCGATTTGTAAAATCAGGAAAAGTTCGAAGAGGGTTAGGACAGGGAAGATGAAACGATGTGTAAAAAGAACTCAAGATTTAGAAAAACATGTTTGAATATTATGAACACCGAGGACGTTGTTATCCTTAAGGGGGAAAGGATGTAACATCCCTCTTCATACCCTATCTTTTTGTAATGTAAAGGGCACACAGTTGTTGGTGAGGAGCTCAAGGCCAAGGCCCCACCAAACAACCTTACAAGCATTTGTATGTATTTCCTAAATTGTAAAAATGGTTCATAGATTAGGAGGAGACATGAATGGCAAGAAAGCCATGAGAGTCCAATGGATGCTGATAGGTCATCAATCAAACACAAGTGTAGATGAAAGGTTGAAAGTTTAATATTCACCGATATGCTTAAAATAGAAATATTATCTTATAAGCAATAGGATAATCCCTAAGATTAAACCAAAAAGAATGAGATCTTAGGGGAAGCAGTAAAATCACACCTGTTCACTCATCAAGTATTACCTAAAAAGATGTGTTTCTTTTTATACACTTAAAATGTGCACAGTCCTTCCTAGACAACTACTACTTTAACAAAGTGTTAAAGGTTGTAGTAAAACCTCCTGGACATACCGAGGGTATGTGAGAGTATTTACTTAAATAGTGTGCATGAACACTCTTGTAAGTCAGAAGACTTATCCATAGTAATATGTGTGCACATATATTATAAATACTTATAAATAGATCAAAACATTACAAATGGAGAAGAAAGTACTTTTAAGATTTATAAATACCTTATATGTCTTTATAGAGATATAGGTGCAAGAGAAAGGGGCATAGTAAAATGAACCTTGAGGTAAAAGATGAGAAATGTATACTTCACATATTATACATATGTAAACTAAGTATTATCAATTTATGATTATATTGTTATTATCTAGAACTGTCTAAATATTAACACTCTTATGATAAAAAGACATTACTTTACATATAAAGGTTGTATGGGAAAAGATGTGGGAACATAGTTATATTTATATAACTATGCAAATTGGAGTTGTTGTATTTCATTATACCACTCCAATAGAGGATGGCACACTCATTTTCTAAGGGAGTAAATATATATATAAATAATATTTTAGTGTGATGTAATGGATTGCTGAGCGGAAATCTTGTTCGGGTACATAGGGTAGTCCCAAAAGATTGAACACCTAGAGAAACCACTTCACACAAATAGATCACAGATCGATACACCAATGTTTTGATGTGGTTTAAACCCTCGTGAGCGAAACACTCAATGGCCCCGACCAAATAGATTCTATGGGACAATTTATTATGCAAAGAAAGAAAGTTACAAATGAGCTTCTCATAATCGATCAACTAAACAATGACCCTCCATGCTCTTTAAATAGAGATCATGGACCAATCGGGTGTCAAGCCACAGATCAAGGTTAGGTATGATCTAAGAGAATTTGAGCCGTCAGATCATTCTATGTAGGGAACACATCGTGACTGTCGGATTAAGTATTTACAAATGCATACTAATGCATACTAAAGAAACATACTTTCCCTAACGGATATATTACACAAGTTGATCTTAACTAACTCCTAAGTGTCTAAATATCCTAACATCCCCCCTTAAGAACAACTTGGGATATGATTGAAGGATTTACAAAAGTGACACTATTAGGAGAAGGAAGGAGGCATTAGAGCCTATCCCCCCAAAATGACAAGTTCCTGAACTCCTAACATAGATCGAAGTTTAGAAAACTTCGCTTCTGTAAGAGACTTGGTGAAGATGTCTGCAACTTGATCATCTATAGGGAAAAAGAGCACTTCAAGAATACGATCATGAACAAGATTTCTGAGGAAGTGCATATGTATCTTCTGCGTTGATGTAGAACTGGATATTTGGCAAGCTTTATGGCACTTTGATTTTCGCACCAAAGTGGAGTAGGCTTCTGCTACTCGAATCCAAACTCTGAAAGTATCTGTCGAAGCCATAAAGCTTCCTTACTGGCATTAACTACTTCTCGATATTATGCCTCTACTGAAGAAAGAGAAAGAGCTTGTTGTTTCTTACAAGCCCAAGTGACAGGTCCAGATCCTAGACTCAAAACATAACCTGTATTAGACTTTCGATCATCAGGATCGGTGGCCCAATCTGAATCAGTGAAACCAACCAACAAAGGTTTCCCCCAATACTGTAATGAATCCCAAACTGAATTGTACCTCGAATATATAGAATTATTCCTTTAGCTACTTTCCAATGACTTTCATGAGGTGTTTGCATATAACGGGCAACACGACCAACGACAAAGGAAAGGTAAGGAAGGAAATGAATCAAGTATAAGAGACTACCAACAAGCTGATGATACAAGGTGGCATCTAATTTAGGTGAAGTACAAGTGGAAGAAAGTTTGACTCCAGACTGGAAGGGAGAAGGGGCTGGTGTGCAATATTCCATGTGAAAGAGACGAAGAAGGTCACAAGCATACTTAGACTGAGAAAGAAATATTTCTTCTTTGGTTTGCAGGTCTTGGAGACCAAGAAAATAATGCAAATGTCCTAAGTCTGAGATTTCAAAATTTTGCTTAAGAATGGATTTCACATGGGTTATAAGCTTAGGGTCACTACCAGTAAGAATAAGGTCATCAACATATAGAACAATAATGATGAGATGGTTTCCTACTTTCTTGGTATAGACATTGGGGTCAGAATGGCATCTAGAAAAATCAGTGTCAAGGAGAAAGCTATCCATTTTGGCATACCAAGCTCTAGGAGCTTGCTTAAGGCCATATAAGGATTTCTTAAGGCGACAGACAAGGCTAGAGTTATTCTGAACATATCTAGGAGGTTGTTCCATGTAAATTTCCTCCTGTAAATCACCATGTAAGAAGACAAACTTGACATCCATTTGATGGAATTCCCAGTTATGTAAGGCTGTAAGGGAAAGAACAAGGTGGATGGAGTTCATTTTTGCGACAGAAGAAAAGGTTTCATTGTAGTGAATCCCTTCAACTTGGGAAAAACCTTTGGCAACTAACCTTGCCTTAAGTATTTCAACACTTCCATCTAATGCATACTTAGTTCTGTAGACCCATTTACATCTGACAAGTTTTCTTCCTCTTGGAAGAGGTACAAGATCCCAAGTATCGTTCGCCATTAAGGAACAATATTCTTCATCCATAGCTGCATCCCAATCTAGATTTCCTGAAGCTTCTACAAATTTTTTTGGATCATGATTCTCGGAAACTTGATCCAAGAGAGAAGAGGCTCGCTGAAACTGAGAATGTGTTCGACGTTGATGTCTAGGATCACCGACAAGATCACCAGCTGCTTCACATGTTGAACGGACCCATCGAGGAAGCACTTTTGCAGGTGCAACTAGAGGAGCATGAGTAGGCGGAGGTGGATTTTCATCCTCACTGTCATCATTAGAAACTAGAGTTGAAAACCTGTCAAGGAAGTTGGAAGAAGAAGAAGGCACAATTGCCGAATCAAGCTTGCAGGCCAAAGATGGCACAATCTCCGAGTTAGGCTCGCAGGCCAAGACATTTTCATCAAATTTAACATCTCTTCTAATGATTACATCATGATAATGTGGTTGAAGAAGTATATAACCTTTTACATCTTCAGAATATCCAACAAATATGCACTTTTCACTTTTAGGCTACAATGCTTTCTGTTTTTCCTCCAGAATGTGAGCCCATGCTTCACTACCAAACACACGGAAGTGACTTATGACAGGTTTGGTTTTACTCCATGCTTCTTCTGGTGTGATACCCTGTAAAGCTTTAGTGGGGGTGCGATTAACTATGTAATTTGCACAATTAATGGCTTCAGCCCAAATTGAAGACTTAGTCCCTTAGATTGGATCATACAGTTAGCCATTTCTTTTAAAGTGTGGTTCTTCCTTTCAGCTACACCATTTTTTTTTGGTGTATATGGAATAGTGTGTTGTTGTTGGATTCCTTGTTCAGTGCAGAAAGTAGTGAACTTTTTGTTAACATATTCTCCTCCATTGTCAGATCTTAACTTAATAATTCGATGACCAGATTGTTTTTCAACAAGGGCCTTGTAGGTCAAGAACATGTTAAATACTTCGTTCTTAAGGTTTAGGAAATAAACCCAAGTGCATCTGGTTTAATCATCAATGAAAGTTAAGAAATATTTGAAACCAGAAAAGGAAGCAGATGGAAGAGGACCACATGAGTCACTATGCACAAGCTCCAAGGGAACCGAGGCTGTTAAATTTTGAGCATTAATTCACAATACTCTAGGATCTTTGCTGACAGAATAACATCTACAGTATATCAATGCATGACAATCACAATATGACAAGCATCACAAGAATCAAAAGCATAAAGACAAGAGACACAGAGTTTCCGTGGGGAAAACCCTAAGGTGAAAAACCCCACAACTTCCTCAGAGATAGAGAGAGCAATGGCTCAACCAAAGTACAACCAAATAACACTGAAATAGTCTCCTAATAGCAAATGATCCTTCTCCTCACTAGTGCACCACTTTTCAAGTGAGAGTGAGTTACTTTTCCGAGTCAATAAAATAGAGATCTCTGATCTCTATTTATACTAACCTTTTTGCCCAGTGACCTTATGGGGCCGACTTGTCTATCTAGATACATCCACATTATATTATATATAATTCAGGGCTAACCCCACATGGTGGTCTAATGACCCATCGGCAAGTACACACACTTGCGACACATCCACATGACGACACTTCCTTATAGAGGAATAACACATCTCTTATAAGGGTACAATAAATATATATAAAATACACAGATGAAATACATTCCAAAGTTACATATACATCAACACTCCCTCTTAACTAGGAAGGTATTTCTCGACACATATCTGCTAGACAAGTATTCTTCTCGGGATCATCGTCATCATCATCATCACTGCTGCTGCTATCTCAACCAATCTCTGACTCTACTCGTCATAGGAAGTTCTACAGAGCCAGTCCTTTTTCATACTGGATGTAGGCCTGCCATTTGCAGGTCTTCATCATCACTGGCCATACTGTGGAATTCTCAGGACTCATTACGTGCATCACAAAACCTGGCTGCAGCATCCCAGGCTATTACGATCACACAGCTCTACCTGTAGGATCTCCCAGGAGCACATTACATGTGACCCATCACAAAACCTGGATGAAGCATCCCAGGCTGTTACGAGCACACATCTCTACCTGTTGGATCTCCCAAGAGCACATTACATGTGATCTCACCACAAAACCTAGATGAAGCATCTGAGGCCTTTTTCATCCTGTCTAGATCTCCTAGGAGCAAATTACATGCCATAGGACAAAACCTCGCAAGAGCATCTGCCAGATATCCGAGGGCACGGAATTACATGCCATAGGCAAAACCTCGAAAGACTATCTGCAAATCTCCCAGGGCACAAATTATATGTCCTCCCAAGCAAAACCTCAAAAGAGCATTTGCCAGATGTCCCAGGGCACCAAATTACATGCCATAGGAAAAACCTCGAAAGACCATCTGCAAATCTCCTAGGGCACAAATTACATGCTTACTTGCACAACCTAATCCACGGCACAAAGTATCATCTGATACTCACCATACATCATCCTGATGTACACATGATCATCCTGATCATCATCACTGCAACATCCTGCTGCATGTCATCTGGAGAAGCTCGTCATCCATGATCATCCTGATCATACAATGCATCCACCTGATGCATGCCAAGTATCTACCTGATATATATCATCACACATAGTGTATCCACCTGATACATAGATACATGATCCACACAATGTATCCATCAACATACATGATCTACCTGATCATACCTGATACATATCAATATACATGATCTACCTGATCATACAATGTATCCACCTGATACTTATACAGATACATGGTCCAAGCATCCAACATGATGCATATACAAAATACATACAAATGATCCAACCGATCATATCCAGCATCTAACATGATTCATACATACATGTGAATGATCCAACTGATCATATCCATCATCCAACATGATGCATACATACATATAAATGATCCAACTGATCATATCCAGCATCCAACATGATGCATACATACATATAAATGATCCAACTGATCATATCCAGCATCCAACATGATGTGTACATACATATACATACAAATGATCCAACTGATCATACAAAGCAGAAACTAGAACATCATCCTGATGCTCATCAACATCGAGCGCTTACATCCATAGCCATGTGAAGGATCGTCCTTCCAACATGCTTGGAATGGCTTCAGCAAATGTGTCCATCACTTCTTTCTCGAAGTGTCCTCGATCTGAAGAACACCAAGCCTCTCTCTGAAGTACTCGAACTTCACCCTGGCTAGTGGCTTCGTCAGCATATCTACAATATGCTCATCCATCACAACATATAGGAGCTTCACAGCTCCTCTCTGCACCATATCCCTGATATAGTGATATTTTATCTCTATGTGTTTCGACCTATCATGAAACACTGGATTCTCGGACAGCTTCACAGAATTCTGGTTATCACAGAAGATACCAGTAGCATCCAACGAGAGATCAAATAACTCAGACAGTAGCTTCCGTAGCCATACTATCTCACAACTAGCTGAACAGGATGCAACATACTTTGCCTCAAATGTACTCAATGCTACGTAGGACTGCTTCCTGCTAAACCAAGAGATCACACCTGATCCCATACTGAAGCAGCACCCAGATGTGCTCTTCCTATCTGCAGCACTGCCAGCCCAATCTGAATCAACATAACCCTGCAGGTTAAAATTTTGATTCACTTCTTACTTGAGCCCATAATCCACTGTACCCTTCAGGTACCTCAGAACATGCTTTATAGCAATCAGGTGAACACTCCTCGGATCCATCAGGAACTGGCTCAATGTGTTCACAGCAAAGCAAATATCTGGTCTTTTGTTTGTCAAGTACATCAAGGACCCAATCATCTGACGATACATAGAGACATCAACTGGCTCAGATGAAGCATCACATAGAAGCTTTAGATTCGATGCCATAGATGTGGACATGGCCTTGCAGTCCATCATCCCAAATATCTTCAGGATATCTATTGTGTACTTTCCTTGACCAAGGAAGATCCCACCTGCACTCTGCCACACCTCCATACCTAGGAAATAATGCATCATTCCCAAATCTTTCATATCGAACTCAGGAGCAAGCTTCCTCTTCGTATCTGCAATCAGTCTGTCATCTCCTATTACAGGAGTAGAATCACAAGATTTCTTTCCTCAACCTTGTAGTAAAGGTTGGAATCCGCTTTACTCTTGGTAAATCCCAAACTAGATAGGAAACTGTCCATCCTACCATACCAAGTTCTGGGAGCTTGCTTCAAGCCATACAAGGCTTTCTTCAATCTGCACACATATGACTCCTTGTCATGTATTTCAAAACCTAATGGCTGCTCCACATATACTTCCTCTTCAACTACACCATTCAAGAAAGCAGTCTTGACATCCATCTGGTGTATTTTCCATTTCATTGCTGCAGCCAGGGCAAGTATTGTTCTGATGGAAGTATACCTGGCTATAGGTGCAAAATTTTCTTCATAATCTATTCCCTCTTTCTAAGAGAATCCACGAGATATGAATCTTGCCTTGTATTTCTCCACACTGCCATCTGCAGCATGATTGATTTTGAAGATCCATTTAGAAGTTACAATTGACTTCTCTTTAGGTCTTGGGACAACATCCCAAACATCATTCTTCATTATTGATTGATATTCCTCAACCATGGCATCCTTCCATTCATTCTTTTCTGTTGCTTCTTCATAAGTAGAAGGCTCTTTGTTCATAATGTCAGAGAGCAAAGCAACATAGCTGGTCTGTGATCTGGTTCTCTTCTTTGTTCTGCGTTCTTCTTCTAGAATGCCAAATATTTTTGCATCTTGAATAAGCTCTCTAGCCCATGCAAGTTTTCTCTTGTGAGAGTTATCCTCACGGGGTGGATTTACAGGTTCTTATGTCTCTTCAAACTCACGAACAACTTCTGGAATTGCTTCAGTCATGGTAGTGTCTTGAAATCTTGTTTCCTTAGGTTCTTCATAAACTTCGATAGGTGCCTTCCTTGATTTGATGAATGCTGAGTTTTCATCAAATGTTACATCCCTGCCGACATCAATCTTCTTGAACCCTGGAAAGTATATTCTGTAAGCCTTCGAGCTTTCACTGTAACCCACAAAGATACCCTTCTTTCCTGAAGGATCTAGTTTAGTCCTCTTTTCCTTTGGGACATGAGTGTATACTGGACAACCAAATATTCTGAGATGACTGACTTCAGGTTTCTTACTAGAAAAGACCTCTTATGGTGTCTTGTTGTCCAATATCGTGTGGGGTGTTCTGTTCTGCACATATACAGCTATTCTAGTTGCTTCTGCCCATAAATGCATAGGTAGATCCTGGTCATGCAGCATTGCCCTTGCTGCTTCCATGATGGTTCTGTTCTTCCTTTCTGCAACTCCATTCTGTTGAGAATTATAAGGAGTAGCCAACTCCCTCTTAATCCCTGAATCACTACAAATCTTCTTGAATTCAGTTGAGGTGAATTCTCCACCATTGTTGGATCTGAATGTTTTGATCTTCTTGTCAGTTTGATTCTCCATCAAGGTTTTGAATTCCTTGAATTTATCAAATACCTCATCTTTTCTCTTCAAGAAGTATACCCAAGTATTCCTGGAGAAGTCATCAATAAATGAGACATAGTAAACATACCCACTCAGGCAACTGGATGACATAGGACCACATACATCTGAGTGGATGATTTCCAGGATGTCTTTTGCCTTGCTTTCACTGCTTGAGAAAGCCTTCTTTATGTTCTTACCTTTTGCACATCCTTTGCAAACACCTTCATGTTTGGTCTTGATTTCAGGAAGACCCTCTACTGCCTTGCTTGCAATTGGAAGTGCTCTATAGTGCATATGAGCAAGTCTTCTATGACAAAGTTCACTTGGCTCCATGGATTCATGCACCATGGCATGTTCAGGTTGTCCCTTCAATTTATACAAACCTCCCTCTTGCTCTCCAATCACTACTGCATCATCTATGTTCTTTCCCTTTGGCCACATTAGGACTTGTGCATCCACAAATGCAACCCTCATACCTTTTGCATCCAATGCAGAGATGGAGAGTAAGTTCTTCTTGAGCCTAGGTACATAAAGTACTTCTTTCATCTTCGAGGATTTTCCAGAATCTAGGTTGTAGGAGGCTTCACCACTTCCTTTGATTGGGTATTGATAATCATCCCCAAGTTTCACCTTATGGGGTGATTCATGTTCAGATAGATTCACAAAAGATTCCTTAAACCCAGTCATGTGTTTGAAAGCCCCACTATCAATCAACCAATCATTACAACCATGGGAGATGGTACCTGTGAGAGCAGAGATCAGAATATACTCTTCTTCACTTGATGAGTCATCATCACTATCACTTTCTTCCCTAGCCTTCTTCTTTGGGGGTTCATCATCCTCAGCAGCATGAGCATGAAACCTTTTTTTGCTGCCCTTCTTCTTCTTGTTGGAGTTGTTGTTGTCCTTCTTCTTCTTGGGACAATTTATGGCAATATGTCCTTTCTCATTACAGGTGAAGCATATTCTTCTTTCTTTGAAGTGATGTGAAGATTTCTTGGGGTGAGATGGCTCTCTCTTGGACTTCCCTTTCTTGGTATGAGCTGTGAGAGCTTGATCTTCATTTTCCATCTTTTCTTCTCATGCCACAAGCCTTGCTTCTTCTTGTTAGCATTCTTCCTGTAGTCTATTGAAGGAGATCAACTTCTTCCTTGCACAAATTCCTTGGATAAAGGAATCCCATGACCTGGGTAGGCCATTTAGAGTGGTCATCACCACTTCACCATTCTCCACCATTTCATCTAGTTGTTCCTTGATCTGGGAGACCCTTGAAAAATAAGATTGAATGGTTTCTCCATTCTGAAATTTTACTCCTTTCAATTGGTTCCGCAGGGTCATCTTCCGATTTATGTTCTTCCCTTCAAATAGCTTGGTCAAAGAGTCAAACATCTCCTTGGGTGTCTTAAGAGAAGACACATGGGGTATGTGATGGTCTTTGATAGAATCAACAATGATTCTTTTTGCCTTGACCAAGTTCTTCTTGTGCAATGCCTTGGCCTCTTCATCCTTTGGGATAGGGATGTCTTCTTTCACATATGAGTCCAACTCATTCTCTTCCAGGATTAATCCAATTCTATACTTCCAGGCTCGGAAGTTATCAACCCCTTCAAGCTTATCCTCAAGCTTGGTGTGGAGAGACATCTTAAAGAGTACTTCAAATGGAAATAGAAAATATTTAGATCTTACCACTTGAAGTGCTGAAAACTAGATCTGGTCCTGGACTAGGGTTTGTCAGAGAAACCCTAAAAATTCAAAATGTGAATTTCAAATTTATGAAAGGATAGAAAGATGCACCTTGATGAGCTGATCAGCTTGGTGCATTCAGAATTTGAGATCAGTAAAGTCTTTCCCTTCAGAATTGCCTTGTTGTCCTCCCGGGTTCACTAGGGAGAGCCATGAATTAGGGTTTGAGTTTCCCAGAGATCTACCAAGCCAAAAATATCGATCCAAAGCTCTAAACTTCGATTTTACAAGGAGCTTCCAGCTGTGTCTTCAGATTCCAGAAATGCCTATTTTTGTGGAAACCCTAATTTTTAGGGCCAAGTCTGAAAATGCTCGGAATTGAATTATGATTGGACAAATAGATGCGCCTTGATGAGTAGAGTCAATCTACTATACTGATTTTCAAAAATCGGTGGAGAGAAACCCAATAAACAAGGAACTCAACCTTCCGTCACTGCAAAATGTCTTCTTCTCAGGTTAGCTCTGATACCATGTTAAATTTTGAGCATTAATTCACAATACTCTAGGATCTTTGCTGAGAGAATAACATCTACAGTATATCAATGCATGACAATCACAATATGACAAGCATCACAAGAATCAAAAGCATAAAGAAAAGAGACACAGAGTTTCCGTGGGGAAAACCCTAAGGTGAAAAACCCCACAACTTCCTCAGAGATAGAGAGAGCAATGGATCAACCAAAGTACAACCAAATAACACTGAGATAGTCTCCTGATAGCAGATGATCCTCCTCCTCACTAGTGCGCCACTTTTCAAGTGAGAGTGAGTTACTTTTTCGAGTCAATAAAATAGAGATCTCCAATATCTATTTATACTAACCTTTTTGCCCAGTGACCCTATGGGGCCGACTTGTCTATCTAGATACATCCACATTATATTATATATAATTCAGGGCTGACCCCACATGGTGGTCTAATAACAAATCGGCAAGTACACACACTTGCGACACTTGTCAATCCACATGACGACACTTCCTTATAGAGGAATAACACATCTCTTATAAGGGTACAATAAATATATATAAAATACACAGATGAAATACATTCCAAAGTTACATATACATCAACAAAGGCGTGCCAAGAGGAACGTTTTTCAAAATTGTCTCGATGATGTTTTCTGAGTACGCAACTAAAACAAACACCATCCTTGCAAGATACCATTGGAAGACCTATCACCATATTTTCTTTACATAGTTGTTGCAATGAGCGATAATTTAAGTGACCAAATTGCTCATGCCAAAGTTTGCTCAACTTATCACTATGAGCAACAAAAACTAAAGTAAAAGGTGATGACCCAAGGTTGTTAAATTTGTACAATCTGGTAATATCATCAACAATTCCAGTAGCTAGCACTTGTTGAGGATCTTTAAAATCATTGATTACAACTTGGTGAGGTGTAAACGTCACAGTTTTACATTCACTATAATGAGTGATCTGATAGACTCATAACAAATTGCAGGAAATTCTTGGAACACATAGTACATTACTAAAATGACCATTATCTACTGGAACTGTTCTAGCTCCTACAACACTTAGAGATCTATCATCACCAACAAATATTTGTTTGGTGTTACATTCATGCATAGTAGAAAAGATGGCTTGATCCTTAGCCATATGATAAGATGCTCAAGAATCAATGAGCCATTCATTTGAAGTAGAAGAAGAAGATGCATTATAAGAATAAGCAGAAGCACAAAGTGCATGTACATGAGAGGTAGATTCTAAAGGTGAATCTAGGATGATGTGGTGCTTCTTCATTGCTGCTTCCAAGGCTGCCATCTTCTTGAAACACTTAGATTCATCATGATTATCTTTCCCGCAGTAGTTGCAATGACGCTCAGTCTTCTTGCCTTTTGGCTTGGATCCTTTGTCATTTTTTAAAGAAGGAGTTGACTGAGAGGGTTTGGGACCCTTGTTTGACTTATTATTGCAAAAATTTTGTTTCTTGGGAGACTTGGACTTTTCTTTCTATTGGGACAATAAGGCTTTCTCATATGTATCTGCGTTGTTGATTATTCCAATATGGATGAGTTTATCTTTCTCACTAATCAAGGAATCACAAAAGGATTCAAAACTAGACTCTTGATAGCTACTTGCATTCAAGGATTCTTTCATGGAGTAAAATGTAGATACAAAAACAGAATATGCATGTCCATGTTTTGAAAGAATATGATAAATGCATTGTTTGTCTTCCCTCTTAATCTTACATTCTGCACGTAAGAGTTTAAGAGTTTTGTACTTAGATAAATAATCTTGAATGCATGAAAAATCACTTGAATTTAAATAAATCAACTCATTTTTGAGTTAGTGACCTCGAATTTCATTATGTTTACCAAACACAGATTCCAACTTGTCCCAAGTAGCATTAGGTTTATTAATTCCAGATATGTGGAATCGCAAATCAATAAAGATTGACATCCCAATCAATCCACGAGTTTCGTCATATCTATTTTCCCATTTTATTTTCTTATCACCATCAGTGGGTTCTGTTTCTTTTCCTGAGGTAATTCTGAAAAGTCCTCTACTTCGTAGAACATCCTCTATATCAGATTTCCATGAGAAATAGTTGGAATTGGTAAGTAGAATATCACAAGGGGTGGCCATATTTGTACATTAATGGCTGTAAAGCAGAAACCAATAGTTTGGATGCGAAGAGCTCGAAAAAATATGTGTCTTGAAAAAACACGGCACTCAAAACTGACTTCGGATGATGAAGTTATGCTTGAACAAAAAAAACTGTTGAAGATGTCCCAAATAGTGACATGGTAGATAGAGAATGTCTAGCTAAAAAAAAGAACCCCCCCTTCCCAAGATGAACCTTTTGACAATCACTTTACAAGAAAGTTGCTTTCAGTAAATCACTTTTGTAAAATAAGTGATTTCACTTTTACAATGATATTACTTTTAAATAGTGCAACAATAAAAATGAACTTAAGTGACTCACTTTTTATTTTTATATTTTATTATTTAAGTGAGATGCACTTTTACAATAAAGTAACTTTAAAATAGAAGTTGCATGCAGTTTTTATTTTGAAAGTAACTTTCTAAGACTTGAACTCAAGACCTATTAAGGAATAAATCAACTTTAAACTAAGTGAGCTAGATTAAAAGGTATGTAAAATATGGAAATGAGGAAGAGGGCTTTTTTTTTTACTCTTCTTGCTCGATTTCTATGCTTGCCTTTTTTTCTGCAAATCACACCAAAAACTGAAACAAAAATAACTTTTCCACAATATCGGGTTAGATCTCGTTAGCTTGCCCGGAAAGTCTACGTTTTCTCTCTATTTCTGATTTGTCGAGATTACGCAAGGTACACGGCAAAGAGCATATGCAACCAAGAAAAACCCTTTCCCTTTCTATTTCTGATTTGCCGAGATCGCACAAGGTGCACGAAAAAGAGCATATGCAGATAAGAAAAGCAACAATCCAAAAATAAAAAATAAAAAATAAAAAAAATTAGAAAATTAAAAAAAAAATCTAACAATAAAAACTAATAAAATATGAGATATTTTTAAAACAAATAAAATGTGTCACGGTAACATTATACCTTCAGATATGATGAAATACACGTTTCTGAAGCAATCAAAAACTGTTTTCGATCAAACGAAAACTATTTCCCAATGGAAACGGCACTACGGACACAATGAAACACCTCCCATAGCCCAGAAATGTATAGAAATACTAGAAACATAAACCCTTTCAATTATTGGCAACAACAATTCAAGATCTAGATCATAACTGGAAGCGGCTCTTCATAAAAGATCTGATACCATGTTTGGGTATCCAAGGTACTCCAAAAAGATCGAAAACCTAGAGAAACCACTTCACACAAACAGATCACAGATCGATACACCGATGTTTTGACGTGGTTTAAACCCTCGTGAGGGAAACAGTCCACAACCCCGGGCAAATAGCTTCTATGGGACAGTTTATTATGCAATGAAAGAAAGTTACAAATGAGCTTCTCATAATCAATTAACTAAACAATGACCCTCCATGCTCTTTAAATAGAGATCATGGACCAATCGGGTGTTAAGCCATGGATGAAGGTTAGGTATGATCTAAGAGAAGTTGAGCCATCAGATCACTCTATGTTGGGAACATATTGTGACCGTCGGATTAAGTATTTACAAATGCATACTAATGCATACTAAAGAAACATACTTTCCCTAATGGATATATTACACAAGTTGATCTTAACTAACTCCTAAGTGTCTAAATATCCTAACAAATCTGTCTCTTAGAAAGGAACACATTTTCATGGAAATCAACACATGTGAACTTAGTAATAAGCTCACTATCTTGTTAGGGTGCCAGTTCTATCCTTATGGGAAAGCTTCAAAGTATGAGACTGCAGATAGTGTGGAAGACTGCCACTTGTAAACTGAGTAGGAACTCCGATTTAGGAAGTTGCCATAATTTTTCTTCGAGCAGTGTTACTCATAGAGAATGGGGGTTATATCTTAGAGGGAATCCAGGGAAAGAAAGGGGGTGGTTCGGCGCTGTTGTCGAGTTTCATTGTAGTTTTTTTTTTATAGAATAGATGGTAAAATGGCACGGCAAATAGATTGACCTTTATTTCTGGTGCTTGTGATATGAGCAAGCGGGAGGATCATTAAATTCTTGGGCTACAATTGAATTCGTGGAGACCGGTATGAATATCTGTCTTATTTTTTCCATTGAACGTGATGGATCACTATCGGTGAATGATGGCATCGACCTAGATAGATCATTGCTTGTGAATACCGACATTAACCTGGTATGGCTCTCGGTCTTGAAATTTCCGCCATCGAACTTAAAATGGATATTTGTGTTTTAATCCTCATAAGGGTAACTCTTTAAATTATTGTCATGGTATTGTATGTTGCTTGCAAATAGAGAATTATATTACTGTTCTAAATTTTTTTATTAGGGAAACCTGACGAATACCGTAGGGAGCGTTCTGCTCAACCCTGGTTAAAAGGTTCTTGACCAAGAAATCTTTACTGGTGGTATGTATAGCATGCCCTCATATTACCTTGAGCGAGTAGAGTGGTTTCGTGGAGATTATTTTCTTCCTAGGTGACCTTTACGCTTTGTAGCTTCATAAATACCATTCTCTACCTGAATCTGTTAGTATCGTTGTGTCTCTACAAGGTATAAGGGAGCTGCAAAAGGGTGAGACGGCTTTGGCAACCCGATCCTCAACTAACTTTACTGTTCACTTCTAATAGTAAAGTATAGGTCAATGTCGAATTACACCTTGCACAGTTTTGGGTGATTCTCTCAGGGAAGAGAAATGGACTCATGAATGGAGATCTGGTAAAGTGTGAAAGCTTCTTTTATCTGTATGTTATATTTTATAAATATATTGTATGATTCATTAACTGGACATTTTCTTGGATTTTTAAATCTTCATTCTTTGGTACTGAGTATGATGTCAGTTAGATAGGGTGTGGCTAGCCAGGGCGTGTTCTGGATTTGTTTAGAATATATTTACTATGAGAAAGGTGTAGAAGTTAAATAATTTTTATATATAGTATACTTTGTTTTATTTAAAAGAGAAAACACTAACTTGATCCCGGTTAAAGCTCCTATTATAATGTTATAGGTCATACATACTTATGTTGTTCATATATCTATAATTATTGCTAGTTTGTGGACATATCGTTTGTCAACATGTAGAGAATCAGAGATCTATCCTTGTTATTCTAGACTGATAATATTTTTATCATGAGTTGTTTTGTGAACAGCGTAGAAGAGCTTCCAGTAATACTTCCGAGAATAGACTTGAGGAAGTGGAAGTAACTATCGCAATAAATGTTGTAACATATTTGTGCCCCTCTCATTTTGAGAAATAATATAAGATGCGACCTCTCTTGGTGGACGTAGCCCAAAATTGGGTGAACCACGGGTATAGTGGTCTCTCCTATTTTTTACTTGCTTGATGTGTTTTCTTATATTTGATGTTTTGCATCCATGCGTACATTTGTCTCTCCTATGTTTTTACTTGCTTCATGTGTTTTTGTTATATTTGATGTTTTGCATTCAAACGGGTATTGGCACTTGAATTATTTCATTAAAGAATGCTAAACGTCTATGTAGCGGTGTTTTGTTCATACATGTTTCAATTTCATTAATTGAGTAAACATCTTCATTGGAATTATGAATGTAATATAAGAAGTAAATTGATTGATACACAAGCATATCATAATGTTGAAAGTGGGTTACTATTATCCACCTCCATTAAATACAGAAGTTATTTTATATAGGAAATGGATGTTGTATGAGTAACAATGTTATAAAAGTAATTGTTTGTAGCGTGAATGATTATACATGAAATTCAGAATGCTCGAATATCTTCTTAATTGACACAAATCGTCATTATGTGGCCAAGATACCTTAACTTATTGTATCTCAAGAAGAAGAATTGGTTCCATGTTAGGTAAGAAGGTACAAATGAATCTTATAGAAGTTACGAAATTTGTTTTCAAACGTATTTCAATTTATATGGTTAATTAAGTAAACAAGGATTAGCATATCCCATAAAGTCTTACTTAATATTGTTTATAAGCAATAAGAAGTCTTGAAAAATGTTTTTTTTAGTTTTCACATTTCACATAATATGATTTAAGTATTGTGGAATTGTTACATATGGTATCAGAGCTGGAGTTACAGCACTCGGGCCTAAATGGGCTCAATTTGTAGTAGGGAACCAATGAGATTTGTTTGTTTTGGATGCATGGGAGTAATGGATGAGAGAAGTAAGTCATCCGAGTTAAACTCCAAAGTCTCCACAAGGGCATGGGTTTCTGCACTCAAGCCTACTTTGGTTTAGACTAAGGGACTGTTTATAAGTTGGCTGAACTATCAAAGGGAAATCCATTTAAAAGACGCAATACGAAAATTTTCATCTCCAAGAATCAACAAGAGGTAAATTATAAGTCGTCATGGAATTGAAAGTAAGTATGTCCCATTTGCTGAAACATTATAATGGCATAATATTTTTTTTTTGTGAGCATTGGGTATGTTGTATTAGATATTTGAATGATATTTTATTTTGATAAATATTAGTCTATGATTATCTTCTCGTAATATAGTTTCCTTAGATGGCGAGAAAGTACTCTTCGAATGATTAAAACGATCAGACCATTGGAGTTAAGATTTTTTTGAATAAAATCATTTATGGTGGAGTAAAGTAGTACAATGAAAGTCATACTAGTTGTGATTATCGAAAGGTGAATGTTATAAAGTTTCTAGGTTAAATGAAATTGTCCTCTTTCCTATATAGATAAAAGATGAAGCTTTCTCACATTCTAACATTCAAGAAGAATTATTTCACTTGTGTAAGCTTTATTGCCTTTTACTGATGTTAAGCATTTTTTAGCAGGTTACAATGTTGGAAAAAGGTAATAGTGTGTGTTTTCAATGGTTGGCCTTGGGTTTTCATTGCTTGAGTTCTTCTTTATCTTTCACTAGAAAGTTAATAAATTATGTTGTTGACCTTAATGGTAAAGGTTGTAAAAGTGCATGTTGCAGGAGGAGCCAATGGGAATAAGCATGTAACGGAATTATAGAATACTTTCTAGTTATGAAAGAAGCATAATTATGCTGATGATACAAATTTCATTACATTACAGAGGTATCCCTAAGAATTATAGGTTTGTTACATTTTCCAATGTCAATATTCCACAAGAAGCATAGCCTAGCTAGACTAAAATTTCTAAAAATAATTTAAAAGAAATTAACTTTAATTAGGGTGTAGTTCCATGATTAGAAGATTGTCATATCACAAAGGCGAACAATGGTTAATAATCTCCTTACTTTCATTCTAATATGTGATTGTCATAATGTGGTTGTGTGACATTGAAGCATGCTTGTAACCTTGCTTGTAGGTTCAAACAAAAGGAAATAGTTATAATTTAAACATGTGTATTCTAAGTAGTTAATAGGATGCATATGATAAAGATGAATGATTTCATTTTATAATTAATTTATTTTAGTGCTCTCTATTGTGGAGGATTGGGACCTTTGATTGGTTGTTTTATAGGTTGCGTTGAGATTTAGAATATAGAAGTATACGTTGTTTGCATGGGCACCTTGACTTCTATTTTCATTTAATATATGATTTCATAGGATGTTGAGTATGTGTTAAGAGAAGTGAACTTGTACCTTAGCGTAAGGGGGGCACATAATAAGGAGTTATGTGGCCTCCCTTTTAAAGGTATGTACTTATCATTATAAAGGTGTGCAAGTAAACATTGTATTGTTACTTGCATGATGTTAGTGCATACAAAAGTTGTATACCTAAATAGGATTCAGATGAGAAATGGAAAGATATAACGTCCTTCCAAATAGGTTATTGGACTTGATAAACTACTATTTAACCCTAGTCTCTGGATTTCATAAGAAGGAAGGAAGTTACCAATGAAATAACCCTCACCGGTTCTTATCATGTGTCATGAATTATTTTGTTATTTGATTATGCTAACTTATGATGATGTGGTGTAACATGTCTTGGTGGCATATTTCAGGTTTAGGTTATTACTGCAATTAGTATAAAGATGAATGCATTACTTCGAAGTAAAACATATGATCATGGAAATTCTCCTTGTGAGATAATTATTCTTATGGTTTACTGATCATCGGAGTTTCTAGTTTGATTATTTTCTTATGAGATGGGTGATAAGAGGTTATGTCTAAAGTGTATCTCGATGATTGAGGTATGAAACGTATTTTTTTACAACATTCATATAAAAATATTAGTGAAGTTGAAGTCGGCATAGTTAAAAGTATTAACACAAAGAGAGTTACTTGTTTTGTCGAAATTGATAAAGAAAAACCTATATGCTTAAAAGGGAATTACCATGAGTAGGTAAATATGATATAGACCCTATTAATATAAGAACATTTTGTGATGAATAGAGGTGCTTGACAGTTCAAAACATGAGTACATACTAGCTGTGTTATTCATTAACAAAATCTTAGTAAGAAGAGAAGGTTTTGATCAAGTATGGATATTGTAATGTGAAGGATGAGTTTCTTATTTTTATGCATAGGAAAAGAAATCTTCTTACAAATATTGTATTTTTATTTTGTTTCTAACAGGTGAAATTTGGCAGATGGTCAAAGTTATATGAAGCTTGTGGAAAGTCAAGAGCATAAATATTATGCATGCTAAAATAAGGGAGTGAGGATTTAAGATCCACATCACAACTGTCATTTATTCTATTAATTTTGATAATTATTATTGAATAAAGAACTTGACCCAAATTGGTGAAAGTAATTGTATGGTTACAAAATGGAATGTGACGAAATAATTGATTAATTAAAAGAGATTTTCCTAGACTGAAGCGAGGAGGCTTGAAGGGAAATAAATTCTGGGACTCAAGCGAGAAGGCTTGAGGAGAATTATGTAAGAGTGCAATAATGGCACTGAAACGCTCCCTAGAAATCAGGGAGCTGACAGCCATCGGGATTCTCTAAGGAATCGATGGGCTGCACAGACCTAGGAAAACTATAAGAGAATGCATATGCAAGAGGCAGGATGTTGTTTAGTATGCATGGGAGAAAGTATTGATGTGTGAGCACTAACGTGTTAGGAAAGGATCTCCAAAAGAATTGCTATGTGTTGATGTATATGTAACTTCAGAATGTATTTCATCTATGTATTTCATATATATATATTGTACCCTTATTAGAGATGTTTTATTCCTCTATAAGGAAGTGTCGTCATGTGGATTGACAAGTGTCACAAGTGTGTGTACTTGTCGATGGGTTATTAGACCACCATGTGTGGGTTCGGCCCTGAAATATATATATTATAATGTGGATGTACCTAGCTAGACAAGTTGGCCCCATGAGGTCACTGGACAAACAAGTTAGTATAAATAGAGATCAGGTGATCTCTATTTAGATAATTTGGAAAAGTGTATCTCTCTCACTTAGAAAGTGGCACACTAGTGAGGAGGAGGATCATCTGCGAATAGGAGATTATCTCAGTGTGTTTTGGTTGTACTTTGGTTGAGCCATTGCTCTCTCTATCTCTAAGGAAGTTGTGGGGTTTTTCACTTTAGGGTTTTCCCCACGGAAACTCTATGTCTCTTGTATCTCATGCTTTTGATTCTTGTGATGCTTATCATGCTTATTGTGATTGTTATGCATTGATACACTGTACATGTTATTCTCTTATTGAATATCCTAGAGTATTGTGAATTAATGCTCAAAATTTAACATGGTATCAGAGATTACCTGAGAAGAAGACATTTTGTAGTGACGAAAACTTGAGTTTCTTGTTTATTGGGTTTCTCTCCATAGATTTTGGAAAATCAGTATAGTAGATTGACTCTACTCATCAAGGTGAATCCATCTGTCCAATCAAAATTCAATTATGAGCATTTTCAGATTTGGCCCTAAATATTAGGGTTTCCACACAAATAGGAATTTCTGGAATCATAAGACATAGCTGGAAGCGCCTTGCAAAAATCGAAGTTTAGAGCTTTAGATTGAGATTTTTGGCTAGGTAGATCTTCGGGAAACTCAAACCCTAATTCAGGGCTCTCCCCAGTGAACCCAGGAGGACAAAAAGGAAAATCTGAAGGGTAAAACTTTGTTGATCTCAAATTCTGAATGCACCAGGATGATCAGCGCATCAAACGCATCTTTCTATCCTTTTAGAAAATTGAAATACACATTTTGAATTTTTAGGGTTTTTTCGACAAACCCTAATTCGGGACCAGATCCAGTTTTTAGCATTTCAAGTGGTAAGACCTAAATCTTTTCTATTTCCATTTGAAGTACTCTTTAAGATGTCTCACCACACCGAGCTTGAGGATAAGCTTGAAGGGGATGATAACTTCCGAGCTTGGAAGTATAGGATTGGGTTAATCCTGGAAGAGAATGAATTGGACTCATATATAAAAGAAGACATCCCTATCCCAGAGGATGAAGAGGCCAAGGTATCGCATAAGAAGAACTTGGTCAAGGCAAAGAGAATCATTGATGATTCTATCAAAGACCATCTCATACCCCATGTGTCTTCTCTAAAGACACCCAAGGAGATGTTTGACTCTTTGACCACGCTATTGGAAGGGAAGAACATAAATCCGAAGATGATTGTGCGGAATCAATTGAAAGGGATCAAGATGTTGAATGGAGAAACCATTCAATCTTACTTCTCCAAGGTCTCTCAGATCAAGGAGCAACTTAAAGCTGTGGATGAAGTAGTGGACAATGGTGAAGTTGTTATGACCACTCTGAATGGCCTACCTAGGTCATGGGACTCCTTTATTCAAGGAATCTGTGCAAGAAAGAAATTGATCTCTTTCAGTAAACTATGGGAGGAATGCTCTCAAGAAGAATCTAGGCTTGTAGCTCGTGAGGAAAAGATGGGAGGTGAAGATCAAGCTCTCGTAACTCACACCAAAAGAAGAAATCCCAAGAAGGAGCACTCTCGCTACAAAAGATCCTATCAAAAGAATAAGAAGGATCTAAGATGATTCACATGCAATGAGAAGGGTCACTTTGCTTCAGATTGTCCGAAGAACAAAAGGGATAATAACAACAACTTCAACAAGAAGAAGAAGGGCAGCAAAAGAAAGTTCCATGCTCATGCTGCTGAGGATGATGAAACTCCAAAGAAGAAGGCTAGGCCAGAAAGTGATGATGACTCATCAAGTGAAGAAGAGTATGCTCTAATCTATGCTATCATAGGTACTATCTCCCATGGTTGTAATGATTGGTTGATTGATAGTGGGCCTTCCAAACACATGACTGGGTTTAAGGAATCTTTTGTGAATCTATCTGAACATGAATCACCCCATAAGGTGAAACTTGGGGATGATTATCAATACCCAATCAAAGGAAGTGGTGAAGCATCTTACAACCTAGATTCTAGAAAATATTTAAAGATGAAAGAAGTCCTTTATGTACCTGGGCTCAAGAAGAACTTACTCTCCATATCTACATTGGGTGCAAAAGGTATGAGGGTTGCATTTGTGGATGGCCAAGTCCTAATGTGGCCAAAGGGAAAGACCATAGATGATGCAGTAGTGATTGGAGAGCAAGAGGTAGGATTGTATAAATTGAAGGGACAACCTGAACATGCCATGGTGCATGAATCCATGGAGCCAAGTGAACTTTGGCATTGAAGACTTGCTCATATGCACTATAGGGCACTTCCAATTGCAAGCAAGGCTGTAGAAGGTCATCCTGAAATCAAGACCAAACATGAAGGTGTTTGCAAAGGATGTGCACAAGGTAAGAACATTAAGAAGGCTTTCCCAAGAAGTGAAAGCAAGGCCAAAGATATCCTGGAAATCATCCACTCAGATGTATGTTGTCCTATGTCATCCAGTTATCTTAGTGGGTTTGTTTACTATGTCTCATTTATTGATGACCTCTTCAAGAAGACTTGGGTATACTTCTTGAAGAACAAAGATGAGGTGTTTGATAAGTTCAAGGAATTCAAAACTTTGATGGAGAATCAAACTGACAAGAAGATCAAAACATTCAGATCCGACAATGGTGGAGAATTCACCTCAGGTGACTTCAAGAAGTTTTGTAGTGATTCAGGGATTAAGAGGGAGTTGACTCCTCCTTATAATCCTCAAAAAAATGGAGTTGCAGAAAGGAAAAACCGAACTATCATGGAAGCAGCAAGAGCAATGCTGCATGACCAGGATCTACCTATGCATCTATGGGCAGAAGCAGCTAGATCAACTATATATGTGCAGAACAGAACACCCCACAAGATATTGGACAACAAGACACCAGAAGAGGTCTTTTCTGGTAAGAAACTTGAAGTCAACCATCTCAGAATATCTGGTTGTCCAGTATACACTCATGTCCCAAAGGAAAAGAGGTGTAATTTATATCCTTCAGGAAAGAAGGGTATCTTTGTGGGTTACAGTGAAAGCTCGAAGGCTTACAGATTATACTTTCCAGGGTTCAAGAAGATTGATGTCAGCAAGGATGAATATAAGTTCAAGGACAGGTAATCCAGGAAACAAAAATCAAGAGGGAGCACACTCCAACAGATCCTGCAAGGATGCATATTTTTAGAGGGAGTTGACCATCTTCCTACATTCCACAACAGAAAGATGTAGAAGAAGCTACTTCAGCAGCTCCTTCCAGGAAGCAAAGACTCAGAGGGAGTCCACCCAACAAACAAACAAAGATAAGTATTTCAATTATCATTTCTTGCCTATTTTGTTTGTTTAAATAATATTATGCTTATGTTCCTAGACTTAGGAGATATATTGTGCATATTAGAATGATTGCATTAATGAACAGTACACTACTAATATGCATGTGATGGGTAAGTGGCCTATGGAACTCTACAACATTTCAGTGCTACTTATCTAGAATGAAACCTCTTTGCTGACATGTTGGGAGTAGTGCAAACTCTTAACAATGTTCTGGTGGAGATTGGAAGGCATCTAGAAAGTTGTGGAACATGGATAAATGTTGTATTGAAGCATTGGCTAAGATAACTGCATGATTGCATGACATATTTCTTTATGTGTAAAGAATTTGTTCTGAAAATTATGAGATGTTTCTAAATCATGCAATTTAACTTGTTTTGTAGGAAAGACTGTATATCTTCACCTACAAAAGGACTACAACATTTGTTCCAGCAACAAAGATATCTATTGAAGATATTGAAGTTCCCACGATCTGGGATGAAGAAATGGAATGCCATGATCCGTCGATCATGAAGAAGATGTTTAAGATGTAGTCCCAAGACCTGACAAAGAGTCACATGTGTGCAGATTGAAGAAAGCCTTGTATGGCTTGTAGCAAGCTCCAAGAACTTGGTGTGATAAAAAGAGGAAGCTTGCTGCCGAGTTCGATATGAAAGATCTGGGAATGATGCATTATTTCCTAGGTATGGAGGTGTGGCAGAGTACAGGTGGGATCTTCTTTGGTTAAGGGAAGTACACAGTAGATATCCTGAAGAGATTCGGGATGATGGATTGCAAGGCCATGACCACACCTATGGCATCGAATCTGAAGCTTCTATGTGATGCTTCATCTGAGCCGGTTGATGTCTCTATGTATCATCAGATGATTGGGTCCTTGATGTACCTAACGAACACGATACCAGATATTTGCTTTGTGGTGAACACATTGAGTCAGTTCCTGACAGATCCAAGGAGTGTTCATCTGGTTGCTGTAAAGCATGTTCTGAGGTACCTAAAGGGTACAGTGGATTATGGGGTCAAGTATGAAGCGAATCAAAAGTTTAACCTGCAGGGTTATGTTGATTCAGATTGGGGTAGCAATGCTGCATATAGGAAGAGCACATCTGGGTGCTGCTTCAGTATGGGATCAGGTGTGATCTCTTCGTTTAGTAGGAAGCAGTCCTGCGTAGCACTGAGTACAGCTGAGGCAGAGTATGTTGCATCCTATTCAACTAGTTGTGAGGCAGTATGGCTACAGAAGCTACTGTTTGAGTTATTTGATCTCCCATTGGATGCTACTGGTATCTTCTGTGATAACCAGAGTTGTGTGAAGCTATCTGAGAACCCAATGTTTCATGACAGGTCGAAACACATAGAGATCAAATATCACTATATCAGGGATATGGTGCAGAGATGAGTTGTGAAGCTCCTGTATGTTGTGACGGATGAGCAAATTGCAGATGTGCTAATGAAGCCACTAGCCAGGGTGAAGTTTGAGTACTTCAGAGAGATGCTTGGCATTCTTCAGATTGAGGACACTTCGAGGAAGAAGTAATGGACACATTTGCTGAAGCCATTCCAAGCATGTTGGAAGGAGGATCCTTCACATGGCTGTGGATGTAAGCGTTGGATGATGAGCATCAAGATGATGTTTTGGTTTCTGCTTTGTATGATCAGTTGGATCATTTTTATATGTATGTATGCATCATGTTGAATGCTGGATATGATCAGTTGGATCATTTATATGTATATGTATGTGTTGAATATTGTAACTTCAAAGAATATTATATTTGTACTTTATTATTCCGGAGATGTTTCATTCCTCCGAGGCAATCCTATTATGTATCCGGAGATGTTTATTCCTTCGATGATTAATATTAACTAGGGTTATTAGACCCACCATATGTGGGTCGGCCCTGTAGTTACATTTTAGGGGTTATTAGACTTCTCCAGGTGAGGTCGGCCCCAACAGGTCTTTTAGTCAGTTGAGATTCAAGTATAAATAGAGGAGGTGAACTCCTCATTAGATCATTCACTCACTTGTGGAAGAGTGCGCACTAGTTGAGGAGATCTGCTAAGGAGTCAAGGAGAAGGAGCACATCTTGTATTTTGGTTGATCATCTTATTAAGGAAAGCTTTACTGGGTTTTCTACCCCATGAGGGTTTCCCAGGATATATTGTGTGTTATCTTGTGATTGTGTTTCTATCAGAGATCTTGCTTGTCTATTTGGTTTAAACTTAACATGGTATCAGAGCTAGACTGAATAGGACATCTTTCACAAGGTAAGATCATCTCTCTCTCTCTTTGGTGAAGTTAGGGTTTTCAGCCCAAAGTTAGTATTATTGATTTTTGGTTTCATGGCTGGATAGCCCTCATCAATACCTTTCTTTTAAGCCCTAGATCGAACCTTTTGGTTGGGTAGAACTCCGGGAATTGCAAACCCTAATTCTACCAAAAGTGCGATACGTCAGATTTTGGTTTCAGAAAAAAGTTGGAATTTTTGATTTCTGTTTACATGGTTGGATAGCCCTTATCAAGAGCATTCTTTTAAGCTATAGATCGAACTTTTTGGTTGGGTAGAACTCCGGGAATTACAAACCCTAATTCTACCAAAAGTGCGATAAATTTCTGTTTCAGTTTCCGGAAAAGTGAAAAGTAACTTTCCAAGTTAGTCTACTCTGTCTCTTGGACTCCCCCAAGAGAAGATGGCTCCTAATACTAAGCTTGAAGACAAGCTAGAAGGCATAGAAAATTTCCGGGCATGGAAATACAGAATTGGTCTCATTCTTGAAGAGAATGATCTTGCTCATTATATCAAGGAGGAAGTTGCAGAACCAGAAGAAGATGAAGCCAAAGAAAAACACAGGAAGGATTTGATTAGGGCAAAGAGAATCATAGCAGATTCTATTAAAGACCACTTGATTCCCCAAGTGGCTTCCAAGAAGACTCCAAAAGAAATGTATGATGCCCTAGGAAGAATGTATGAAGGGAAGAACATCAATAGGAAGATGAATCTAAGGACTCAGTTGAAGAGTACCAAGATGCACAAAGGAGAATCCATTCAAGACTACTTCTCAAGAGTCTCTCTAATCAAAGAGCAACTAGATGCCATTGGTGATACTCTTGATGAGGATGAACTTGTGATGACAGCTCTAAATGGTCTCACTAGACCTTGGGAGTCATTCATTCAAACTATGTGTGCCAGAAAAGAAAGTATGAAGTTTGATGTAGTTTGGGAGGATTGTGTGCAAGAGGAGGCTAGGGTTGCAAATAGAGAAGCCCTACTCAAAGAAGATGACCAATCCTTGGCCACACACACCAAAAGAAGAAGGAGTCAATCCTACTCCAAGAAGGGTAATCACAAGGAGTCTCATCCTTCTCACAGATTTCAGAAGAAAAGAGGATCTACTCAAAGAAGAGATTACTCTTCCTTCCAGTGCTATTCTTGCCACAAATTAGGACACATTTCTAAAGATTGTCCTCTACAAAAGAAGAAGGGTTCTTACTACAAAAGACACCAAGCACATCTTGCAGAAGATGACAGTGAAGAAGAAGAAGTTGAGGAAGAAAGGTCTCACAATAAAAGGCCTAGAGATGAAAGGGAGGAAGAAGAAAGGACCTTCTCCAAAAGAAGGACAAGGAGAAATACAGAAGAAGATGCAGAAGAATATGTTCTCTTCTCCGCACTCTCTGGATCCATAACCCCTGAAGAAGGTACATGGCTTATTGACAGTGGTGCTTCAAAGCACATGACAGGACAGAAAAGGACTCTCTCAAAAATTGAAGAAAAGACTTCTCCCCAAAAGGTATCTCTAGGAGATGACTATCAATATCCCATTAAGGGAATTGGTGAAGCAAACTACAAACTCGATTCTGGAACTCCCATGAAGATGAAGGAAGTTCTATATGTTCCAGGATTGAAGAAGAATTTGCTTTCAATCTCAGCTTTGGACAAGAAAGGCTACAGAATTGCTTTCATTGATGGACAAGTGTTAATGTGGTCCAAAGGCAAATCCATTAAGGATGCAATTGTTATTGGTGAAGAGGAAGGAGGTTTATATAAACTCAAGGGTCATCCAGAAGCTGCTCTTGTTCATGAAACCTCTAGCCCCAGTGAGCTATGGCATAGAAGACTAGCTCACATTAACTACAAAGCCTTACCTTATGTAAGCAAGGTTGTCATAGGACTACCAGATTTAAAGGTTGATCATGATGGCTCATGCAAAGGATGTAAGAAAGGCAAGAATGTCAAGAACCCCTTTCCAAAGAGTGAAACAAAGACCAAAGGGATCTTGGAGTTAATACACTCAGATGTGTGTGGTCCAATGCCCACCACCTCTCTAAGTGGGTTTGAATACTATCTTTCATTCATTGATGATCATTCAAGGAAAACTTGGATATACTTTCTAAAGGGTAAGAATGAAGTTTTTGGGAAGTTCAAAGAGTTCAAGGCTCTAATAGAAAATCTCTCAGAAAAGAAAATCAAGATTCTCAGAACAGACAATGGTGGAGAATATACTTCAAAAGAGTTTGAAGAATTCTGTAAGGAAGCTGGAATCAAGAGAGAACTAACCACTCCCTACAATCCCCAACAAAATGGGGTTGCAGAAAGGAAAAATAGAACCATCATGGAAGCTGTGAAGACTATGATACATGACCAAGATCTTCCCATGTATCTGTGGGCTGAAGCAGCCAGAACAGCAGTATATGTTCAAAACAGATTATCTCATAGTGCTCTTGATTTCAAAACTCCAGAAGAAGTGTTTTGTGGAAAGAAGCCCGAGGTAAGCCATCTTAAAATTTTTGGGTGTCCTGTGTACATCCACATTCCAAAGGAAAAGAGAACCAAGTTGGATCCTTCTGGTAAGAAAGGAATATTTGTTGGCTATTGTGAATCATCCAAAGCCTTCAGGATTTACATACCAGGCTTTCATCATATAGAGATAAGTAGAGATGTAACCTTCGATGAGGAAGCAGCTCTTAAGAAATCTAGAAAATGTCAACTTGAAGAAGTTTATGAAGAAGATACATCTCCCAGAATCTCAGAGACTGTTCACATCCCTGAAGAGGACATAACAGAGGATCATGACATGCTGGAACCACAAGAACCTCCTGTTGCAGAATTATCTAGGAAAAGAAGACCAGCATGGGCTAGAGATATTATTCAAGGAGCTGAAAGATATGGTGCTCCAGAAGGCTCCACTAGAGAAAGGAAGAAACCAAAGCTAGTATCCAACTATATGGCCTTGATGTGTGATCTTGTGGATCAACTACCTACTAGCTATGAAGAAGCAACTCAAAAGAAAGAATGGGTAGAAGCAATGACTGAAGAATATCAGTCAATAATGAAAAATGATGTTTGGGACATAGTCCCCAAACCAAGAGATAAAAGTGTGGTTTCTTCCAAATGGATTTTCAAAATAAAACATGCTGCAGATGGTAGCATTGAAAAATACAAGGCAAGGTTTGTAGCCAGAGGATTCTCTCAAAAGGAGGGAATTGACTATGAAGATACATTTGCACCTGTTGCTAGGTATACTTCGATTAGAACTATCATGGCACTTGCATCTATGATGAAATGGAAATTGCATCAAATGGATGTTAAGACAGCCTTCCTGAATGGTGTAATTGAAGAAGAAGTATACATAGAACAACCTCAAGGTTTTGAGGTCCAAGATGGAAGGACCCATGTATGCAAACTGAAGAAGGCATTATATGGTTTGAAGCAAGCTCCCAGAGCTTGGTATGGAAGAATTGACAGTTTCTTATTAAGCATGGGCTTTACCAAAAGTAAAGCTGACCCCAATCTCTATCTTAAGGTAATGAATGATGAACCTGTTATATTGCTATTATATGTAGATGATCTATTTCTAACAGGAAATGAGAAACAAATCATTGAAAGCAAGAAGAAGCTTTCTTCAGAATTCAAAATGAAAGATCTCGGATTAATGCACTACTTCTTAGGCCTAGAAGTGTGGCAAGAGCCAAAAGGGATCTTTCTAAATCAAGGTAAGTATACTGTGGAGATCCTCAAAAGATTTGATATGTTGGAGTGTAAAGCTATGGCCACTCCCATGGACTCCAACCTAAAACTGCTAGCTAATGATTCATCAGAACTAGTGGACATAACCCTATATAGACAAATCATTGGATCATTGATGTACTTGACAAATACTAGGCCTGATATATGCTTTGCTGTAAATACCCTAAGTCAGTTTCAAGTAGAACCTAGAAAGGTTCACCTTATAGCTGCAAAGCATATCATGAGGTACCTAAAAGGTACAGTGGATTATGGCCTTTACTATCTTAGAGACAATGAACTCAAGTTGCATGGTTTCTCAGATTCTGATTGGGCAGGAAGTGTCTCAGACAGAAAAAGTACTTCAGGTGGATGTTATGGTCTTGGGTCTGCCATGATCTCCTGGTTCAGCAAGAAACAATCTAGTGTGGCCCTCAGTACCGCTGAAGCAGAATATATTGCTGCTTGCTCTGCCAGCTGTGAAGCGGTATGGCTTCGGAAACTCTTATCTGGAATCTTTGACTTGGAAATGGATCCCACTGTGATTATGTGTGATAATCAAAGCTGCATTAAGATGACTGAAAATCCTGTGTTTCATGATAAGTCAAAACACATTGAGATCCGTTACTTCTATATACGAGACATGGTGCAGAGAGGAGCCATCAAGCTTGAGTATATAAGCACTGAGGATCAGGTTGCTGATATCTTGACTAAACCTCTGTCTCGAGTGAAGTTTGAGTACTTCCGAGACAAGCTTGGTATAGTCCAGAAGGACCCTCCTCGAAAGGGGGAGTAGTATAGTATTTCTGTCGTTTATTTTTCTGTTAGCCACTTACAATTATTTAGATTTAGAACTCTTACATATTGTTTATGCTAGATGTATACATGTTTTGATATGATGTATTAGTGAGAATACATGTCTGATGTATACATGTTTTGTTTTTGATATACATGCTAGTGATGAACACATGTTTTGATGTGATGTGTACATGTGTTGATTAGTGATGTATACATATTGTGATGTACACATGTTTTGATGTGATGTGTACATGTGTTGATTAGTGATATATACATATTGTGATGTACACATGTTTTGATGTGATGTGTACATGTGTTGATTAGTGATGTATACATGTTTTGATGTACACATGTTTTGATGTGATGTATACATGTTTTGATGTACACATGTTTTGATGTGGTGTGTACATGTGTTGATTAAGTGATGTATACATGTTTTGATGTACACATGCTTTGATGTGATGATTACATGTTTTGATGTGATACATGATTGTACCTGTATGGATGTGAATACAGTTGAGGGGATTGGATCATCCTTGGACTTTCAGTCCTAAAGAGAGCAGTAGACGTGAGGTCTCCGAGAATGAAGTCCTTAGTGGACAGTTGAGGGGATTGGATCATCCCTGGACTTTCAGTCCTAAAAAGAGTCGTAGACGAGAGGTCTCCGAGAATGAAGTCCTTAATGGACAGTTGAGGGGATTGGATCATCCCTGGACTTTCAGTCCTAAAGAGAGCCGTAGACGAGAGGTCTCCGAGAATGAAGTCCTTGGTGGACTTGAGGGGATTGGATCATCCCTGGACTTTCAGTCCTAAAGAGAGCCGTAGACGTGAGGTCTCCGAGAATAGAGGATAGGACTGCATCGTCCCTGGACCTTAGTTCAAAATGTACGTGATGGGGATTGCATCATCCCGGAACTGATAGTTCAAAATGTACGTGATAGGGATTGCATCATCCCGGAACTGATAGTTCAAAATGTACGTGATGGGGATTGCATCATCCCGGAACTGATAGTTCAAAATGTACGTGATGGGGATTGCATCATCCCGGAACTGATAGTTCAAAATGTACGTGATGGGGATTGCATCATCCCGGAACTGATAGTTCAAAATGTACGTGATGGGGATTGCATCATCCCAGAACTGATAGTTCAAAATGTACGTGATGGGGATTGCATCATCCCGGAATTGATAGTTCAAAATGGACGTGATGGGGATTGCATCATCCCGGAACTGATAGTTCAAAATGCACGTGATGGGGATTGCATCATCCCGGAACTGATAGTTCAAAATGTACGTGATGGGGATTGCATCATCCCGGAACTGATAGTTCAAAATGTACGTGATGGGGATTGCATCATCCCGGAACTGATAGTTCAAAATGTACGTGATGAGGGATTGCATCATCCCGGAACTGATAGTTCAAAATGTACGTGATGGGGATTGTATCATCCCCGGACTTCGGTCCCTGAATTGATCCGTAGACGAATGGTCTCCGAGAAAGAGTATTGATGAGGTATCGGTAGGATACTTGTGCTGCTGATGATGACGATGCTGCTGATCGTATGATGACGATGCTGCTGATCGTGTGATGACGATACTCCTGATCGTGTGATGACGATGCTGCTGATCGTGTGATGACGATACTGCTGATCGTGTGATGACGATACTGCTGATCGTGTGATGATGATGCTGCTGATCGTGTGATGACGATACTGCTGATCGTGTGATGACGATGCTGCTGATCGTGTGATGACGATACTGCTGATCGTGTGATGACGATGCTGTTGATTGTGTGATGACGATGCTGCTGATCATATGATGACGATGCTGCTGATCGTGTGATGACGATGCTGCTGATCGTGTGATGACGATGCTGCTGATCATATGGTGACGATGCTGCTGATCGTGATGTTGATGTTGACAGTGATATACCAGTAACTGTTTGAGTTACTGATGAGGACAGATTGAAGAAAGCTTCCGATGATTTATAGATGTATCATGTGTGGTGACTCCTTGCTCCTGCAGATGCTGTTATAATATCCTTCTCGTTAAGGGGGAGTGTTGAATATTGTAACTTCAAAGAATATTATATTTGTACTTTATTATTCCGGAGATGTTTCATTCCTCCGAGGCAATCCTATTATGTATCCAGAGATGTTTATTCCTCCGATGATTAATATTAACTAGGGTTATTAGACCCACCATATGTGGGTCGGCCCTGTAGTTACATTTTAGGGGTTATTAGACTTCTCCAGGTGAGGTCGGCCCCAACAGGTCTTTTAGTCAGTTGAGATTCAAGTATAAATAGAGGAGGTGAACTCCTCATTAGATCATTCACTCACTTGTGGAAGAGTGCGCACTAGTTGAGGAGATCTGCTAAGGAGTCAAGGAGAAGGAGCACATCTTGTATTTTGGTTGATCATCTTATTGAGGAAAGCTTTACTGGGTTTTCTACCCCATGAGGGTTTCCCAGGATATATTGTGTGTTATCTTGTGATTGTGTTTCTATCAGAGATCTTGCTTGTCTATTTGGTTTAAACTTAACAGTATGTACGCATCATGTTGGATGTTGGATATGATCAGTTGGATCATTTATATGTATGTACGCATCATGTTGGATGCTGGATATGATCAGTAGGATCATTTGTATGTATTTTGTATATGCATCATGTATCTATATATGTATCAGGTGGATACATTATATGATCAGGTGGATCATGTATGGTGATATGTATCATGTATTTGTATTTGTATCAGGTGGATACATTGTATGATTAGGTGGATCATGTATGATGATATGTATCAGGTAGATACTTGGTATGCATCAGGTAGATGCATTGTATGATTAGGATGATCGTGGATGATGAGCTTCAGGATGTTGCTCTAGATGACATGCAGCAGGATGTTGCAGTGATGATGATTAGGATGATCATGTGTACATCAGGATGATGTATGGTGAGTATCAGGTTGATACTCTGTGGCCATGGAACAGGTTGTGCAGATAAGCATGTAATTTGTGCCCTGGGAGATTTGCATATAGTCTTTCAAGGTTTTGCTTATGGCATGTAATTTGTACCCTGAGATATCTGGCAAATGCTCTTTCGAGGTTTTGCTTGGGAGGACATATAATTTGTGCCCTGAGAGATCTGCAGATAGTCTTCCGAGGTTTTTCCTATGGCATATAATTTGGCCCTGGGATATCTGGTAGATGCTCTTCAAGGTTTTGTCCTATGGCATATAATATGTCCCTGGGAGATCCGATAGGTTGGGTTGTGTGCCCGTAATAAGTATCGGGATTCTCTTGCGAGGTTTTTCCATGACCACATATAATCTGTCCCTGGGAGATCCTATAGGTAGAGATGTGTGCTTGTAACAGCCTGGGATGCTCTTGCGAGGTTTTGTGGTGACCACATATAATCTATCCCTGGGAGATCCTATAGGTAGAGCTATGTGCTCGTAACAGCCTGGGATGCTCTTGCGAGGTTTTTTGGTGAGGTCACATATAATATGGCCCTGGGAGATCCTATCGATAGAGTCGTGTGCTCATAATAGCCTGGGATGCTCTTTTGAGGTTTTGTGATGCACATAATAAGTTCCGAGGATTCCACAGTATGGTCAGTGATGGCAAAGACCTGCAGGTGGTGGGCCTACATCCAGTATGAAAAAGGACTGGCTCTGTAGAACTTCCTATGAAGAGTAGATTCAGAGATTGGTTGAGATAGCAGCAGCAGTGGCGATGCATCGATGACAATGATCCCGAGAAGAAGAATTGTCTAGCAGATCTGTGTCGAGAAATACCTTCCTAGTTAAGAGGGAGTGTTGATGTATATGTAACTTCAGAATGTATTTCATATATATTTATTGTACCCTTATTAGAGATGTGTTCTTCCTCTATAAGGAAGTGCCGTCATGTGGATTGACAAGTGTCGCAAGCGTGTGTACTTGTTGATGGGTTATTAGACCACCATGTGTGGGGTCGGCCCTGAAATATATATATTATAATGTGGATGTACCTAGCTAGACAAGTCGGCCCCATAAGGTCACTGGGCAAATAGGTTAGTATAAATAGAGATCATGTGATCTCTATTTAGATCATTCAGAAAAGTGTATCTCTCTCACTTAGAAAGTGGCGCACTAGTGAGGAGGAGGATCATCTACTATTAGGAGATATCTCAATGTATTTTGGTTGTACTTTAGTTGAGCCATTGCTCTCTCTATCTCTGAGGAAGTTGTGGGGTTTTTCACCTTAGGGTTTTCCCCACGGAAACTCTGTGTCTCTTGTCTCTCATGCTTTTGATTCTTGTGATGCTTGTCATGCTTATTGTGATTGTTATGCGTTGATATATTGTACATGTTATTCTCTCAGTGAATATCCTAGAGTATTGTGAATTAATGCTCAAAATTTAACACTATGTGAGCACTGAGGTGTTAGGCAAGAATTCCTGGATAAGTGAAGGATGTGTTAATGTTCTACATTCTTGGAATGCTAGATTTATGTGTGCCTATGATAATAAAAGCACAAACAAGTACTAAAATATATTTCATGAATTGCAAATGACTCATTATGTATGTTCTGAGTTGGATTATGAGATTGATCATATATTTTACTAAACAAATTTTGGAAGTCCTGGTGTTGTTGAATGAAATTACAGGTTATAAACAATAGCGATTTGCAAAATCAGGAAAAATTCGAAGAGGGTTAAGATAGGGGAGACGAAATTACGTGTAAAAAGAACTCAAGATTTAGAAAAACATGTTTGAATATTATGAACACCTAGGACAGTGTTATCCTTAAGGGGGAAAGGATGAAACATCGCTCTTCATACCCTATCTTTTTGTAATGTAAAGGGCACACAGTTGCTGGTGAGGAGCTCAAGGCCAAGGCCCCACCAGACAACCTTACAAGCATTTGTATGTATTTTCTAAATTGTAAAAATGGTTCATAGACTAGGAGGAGACATGAATGGCAAGAAAGCAATGAAAGTCCAATGGATGGTGTTGGCAGTAGACAAATTTCTCTCGGACTGCTACCAGAGAGTGATGTCGGACTGCTCGTAGAAAGAGATCATCGTCGCCTTCGTAATTGGACACAGTGTGATGGAAGGATAGTAATCCACATCTTTTCAATACATGATTGGGTAATCGTGGAAGCCGCTTGTCTCACGTGTCGTAGTCGAGAAACTTGATTTCATTCATGTTTACATAACCCAACTCCATTACACGGAACAGAAGACCAAAATTTGATGGTGGTTTCGACAAACATCTTCTTTCACTATAAAACAATACATTAGGTTTTTAACAAAATCCTAAATTGTATATAAACTTAGTGGAGGAGTTTCGACTTTAAAAAGCTAGGGCTTACAACCCAGTCTTAAACCATTGATTATTATTATAATCCCTAGACCTAAGGTATCAGGCATTGGCTCATGATTTAAACCGTGTAGTTATCCTAGACAACTGCTACTTTAACAAAGTGTTAAAGGTTATAGTAAAACCTCCTCGACATATCGAGGGTATGTGAGAGTATGTACTTAAATAGTGTGCATGAACACTCTTGTAAGTCAGAAGACTTGTCAATAGTAATATGTGTGCACATATATTATAAATACTTATAAATAGATCAAAACATTACAAATGGAGAAGAAAGTACTTTTAAGATTTATAAATACCTTATATGTCTATATAGAGATATAGGTGCAAGAGAAAGGGGCATAGTAAAATGCACCTTGAGGTAAAAAATGAGAAATGTATACTTCACATATTATACATATGTAAACTAACTATTATCAATTTATGATTATATTGTTATTATCTAGAATTGTCTAAATATTAACACTCGTATGATAAAAAGACATCACTTTACATATAAAGGTTATATGGGAAAAGATGTGGGAACATAGTTATATTTATATAACTAAGCTATATTTATATACTAACTATGCAAATTGGAGTTGTTGTATTTCATTATACCACTCCAATAGAAGATGGCGCACTCATTTTCTAAGGGAGTAATATATATATAAATAATATTTTAGTGTGATGTAACGGAGTGCTGAGCGGAAATCTGTCTCTTAGAAAGGAACACATTTTCAATTAAATTGACACCTATGAACTTAGTAAGAAGCTCGGTATCTTGTTAGGGTGCCAATTGTACCCTTATGGGGAAGCTTCAAAGTCTAAGACTGTGGATAGTGTGGAAGACCGCCACTTGTAAAGTGAGTAGGAACTCCGATTTAGGAAGCTTCCATTTTTTTTCTTCGAGGAGTGTTACCGACGAGGAATGGGTGTTATATATTGGAGGGAATCTGGGGAAAGAAAGGGGGTGTTCGGCGCTATTGTGGAGTTTCATTGTAGTTTTGTTTTCGATAGAATATAGGGGAAAATGGCGTGGCAAATAGATTGACCTTTATTTCTTGTGCTTACGATCTGAGCGAGTGGGAGGATCGTTACATTCTTGAGCTTCCATTGAATTCGTTGAGACTCATATGAATCTCTATCTTATTTTTGCCATCGAACGCAATGGATCGATGCTGGTGAATGATGCAATCGACCTAGATAGATCGCTGGTTGTGAATATCGCCATCAACCTAGTATGGCTCTCGGTCTTTAAATTGCCACCATCGAACTTCAGATGGATATCTGTGTTTTATTCCTCATAAGGGTAATTCTTTATATTGATGTCATGGTATTGTATGTTTCTTGAAAATAGAGAATGATATTACTATTCTAAATTTTTTGATAAGGAAACCCTGACGAATACTGTAGGGAGCATTTTTCTCGACCCTAGTTAAAAGGGGCTTGACCAAGAAATTTTTGGTGGTGGTATGTATAGCATGCCCTTGTATTACCTTGCGTGAGTAGAGTGGTTTCCTAGAGATTATTTTCTTCCTAGGTGACCTTCATGCTTTGCAGTTTCGTAAATACCATTCTTTGCCCGAATCTGTTAGTATCGTTGTGTCTCTACAAGGTAGAAGGGAGCTACCAAAGGGTGAGACGACTTTGGCAACCCGATCCTCAACTAGATTTATTGTTCACTTCTAATAGTAAAGTATAGGTCAATCTAGAATTACACCTTGCACAGTTTTGCGTGATTCTCTTAGGGAAGAGAAATGGACTCATGAATGGAGATTCGATAAAGCGTGAAAGCTACTTTTATCTGTATGTTATATTTTATAAATATATTTTATGATTCATTAATTGGACATTTGCCTGGATTTTTCAATCTTCATTCTTTGGTACTGAGTATGATGTCAGTTAGATAGGGTGTGGCCAGCCAGGGTGTGTTCTCGATTTGGTTAGAATATATTTACTATGAGAAAGGTGTAGAAGTTAAATAATTTATATTTTTATATATAGTATACTCTGTTTTATTTAAAAGGGAAATGCTAACTTGATCTCGGTTAAAGCTCCTATTATAATGTTATAGGTTGGACATACTTATGTTGTTCGTATATCTATAATTATTGCTAGTTTGTGGACATATCATTTGTCAACATGTAGAGAATTGGAGATCTATCCTTGTTATTCTAGACTGATAATATTTTTATCATGAGTTGTTTTGTGAACATCGTAGAAGAGCTTCTAGTAATACTTCCGAGAATAGACTTGAGGAATTTGAAGTAAGTATCGCAATAAATGTTGTAACATATTTGTGCCCCTCTCATTTTGAAAAATAATATAAGATGCGACCCCTCTTGGTGGATGTAGCCCAAAATTGGGTGAACCACGGGTACATTGGTCTCTCCTATGTTTTCCTTGCTTGATGTGTTTTGTTATATTTGATGTTTTGCATCCACGGGTACATTGGTCTCTCCTATGTTTTTACTTGCTTAATGTGTTTTTGTTATATTTGATCTTTTGTATTAAAATGGGTAGGCACTTGAATTATTTCATTAAAGAATGCTAAATGTCTATGTAGCGGTGTTTTGTTCATACATGTTTCAAATTCATTAATGGAGTAAACAACTTCATTGGAATTATGAATGTAATATAAGAAGTAAATTGATTGATACACAAGCATGTCATAATGGCTAGAGTGGGTTACTATTATCCACCTCCATTAAATACGGAAGTTATTTTATATATGAAATGGATGTTGTATGAGTAACAATGTTATAAAAGTAATTGTTTGTAGCATGAATGATTATACATGAAATTAGGAATGCTCGAATATCTTCTTAATTGACACAAATTGTCATTATGTGTCCAAGATAACTTATCTTATTGTATCTCAAGAAGAAGAATTGGTTCCATGTTAGGTAAGAAGGTACAAATGAATCTTATAGAGGTTAACAAATTTGTTTTCAAACGTATTTCAATTTATAAGGTTAATTAAGTAAATAGGGATTAGCATATCCCATAAAGTCTTACTTAATATTATTTATAAGTAATAAGAACTCCTGAAAAATGTTTTTTTAGTTTTCACATTTCACATAATATTATTTAAGTATTGTGGGATTGTTATATATGGTATCAGAGCTGGAGTTACAACACTCGGGCCTAAATGGGCTCAATTTGTAGTAGGGAACTAACGATATTTTGTTTGTTTTGGATGCATGGGAGTAATGGACGAGAGAAGTAAGTCATCCAAGTTAAACTCCAAAGTCTCCACAAGGGCACAGGTTTTCACACTTAGGCCTACTTTGGTTCAGACTAAGGGAGTGTTTTTAAGTTGGCTAAACTATCAAAGGGAACTCCATTTAAAATACGCAATGTGAAAATTTTCATCTCCAAGGATTTACAAGAGGTAAATTATAAGTCATCGTGGAATTGAAAGTAAGTATGTCCCATTTGTTGAAACATTATAATGACATAATATTTGTTTTTTTTTTGTGAGCATTGGGCATGTTGTATTATATATTTGAATGATCTTTTATTTTGATAAATATTATCTATGAATATCTTCTCGTAATATAGATTCATTAGATGACAAGAAAGTACTCTTCGAATGATTAAAATGGTCAGACCATTGGAGTTAAGATTTTTTGGAAGAAAACCTTTTATAGTGGAGTAAAGGAGTACACTGAAAGTCATACTAGTTGTGATTATGGAAAGGTGAATGTTATAACATTTCTAGGTTAAAGGAAATTGTCCTCTTTTCTATATAGATAAAAGATGAATCTGTCTCACATTCTAACATTCAAGAAGAATTATTTCACTTGTGTAAGCTTGATTGCGTTTTGCTGATTTTAAGCATTTTTTAGAAGGTTGCAATGTTGGAAAAAGGTAATACTATGTGTTCCATGAAATTTGATTAAAAGTAACTTTTAAAGGTCCACTAAGAATTGAGGAACTAAGATGTCCTTGGGTTTTCAATGGTTGAATTCTTCTTTATCTTTCACTAGAAAGTTTATAAATTATGTTGTTGACCTTAATGGTAAAGGTTGTAAAAGTGAATGTTGCAGGAGGAGCCGATGGGAGTAAGCATGTAACGGAAGTATCGAATACTTCCTAGTTACGAAGGAAGCATAATTATGTTCATGATACAAATTTCATTACGTTACAGAGGTATCCCTAAGAATTATAGGTTTGTTACATTTGCCAATGTCAATATTCCACAAGAAGCATAGCCTAGCAAGACTAAAATTTCTAAAAATATTTTAAAAGAAATTAACTTTAATTAGGGTGTAGTTCCATGACTAGAAGATTGTCATATCGCAAAGGAGAACAATGGTTAATAATCTCCTTACGTTCATTCTAATATGTGATTGTCATAATGTGGTTGTGTGACATTGAAGCATGCTTGTAACCTTGCTTGTAGGTTCAAACGAAAGGAAATAGTTATAATTTAAACATGTGTATTCTAAGTAGTTAATAGGATGCATATGATAAAGATGAATGAGTTCATTTTATATTCCTTATTTTAGTGTTCTCTATTGTGGAGGATTGGGACCCTTGAGTGGTTGTTTTATAGGTTGTGTTGAGATTTAGAATATAGAAGTATACATTGTTTGAATGGGCACCTTGACTTCTATTTTCATTTAATATATGATTTCATAGGATGTTGAGTATGTGTTAAGAGAAGTAAACGTGTACCTTAGCCTAAGGGGGCCACATAATAAGGAGTTACGTGACCTCCCTTATAAAGGTATGTAGTTATCATTATAAAGGTGTGCAGGTAAACAATGTGTTGTTACTTACATGATGTTAGTGCATACAAAAGTTGTATACCTAAATAGGATTCAGATGAGAATTGGAAAGATATAACGTCCTTCCAAATAGGTTATGAGACTTTATAAATTACTATTTAACCCTAGTCTCTGGATTTCATAAGAAGGAAGGAAGTTACCAATGAAATAACCCTCACCAGTTCTTATCATGTGTCATGAATTATTTTGTTATTTGATTATTCTGACTTATGATGATGTGCTGTAACGTGTCTTGGTGGCATATTTCAGGTTTAGGTTATTACCGTGATTAGTATAAAAATGAATGCATTACTTCAAACTAAAACATATGATCATGGAAATTCTCATTGTGAGATAATTATTCTTATGGTTTACTGATCATTGGAGTTTTTAGTTTGATTATTTTCTTATGAGATGGGTGATAAGAGGTTATGTCTAAAGTGTATCTCGATGATTGAGGTATGAAACGTATTTTGTTACAACTTTCATATATAAATTTTCGTGCAATTAAAGTTGGCATAGATAAAAGTATTAACACGAAGAGAATTACTTGTTTTGTCGAAATTGATAAAGAAACACCTATATGCTTAAAAGGGAATTACCATGAGTCGGTAAATATGATATAGACCCTCCTAATATAAGAAGTTTTTTTATGAATAGAGGTGCTTGACAGTTCAAAACATGAGTACATACTAGCCGTTTTATTCATTTACAAAAGCTTGGTAAGAAGAGAAGGTTTTGATCCAGTATGGATATTGTAATGTGAAGGATGAGTTTCTTCTTTTTATGCATAGGAAAAAAAATCTTCTTACAAATATTGTATTTTTATTTTGTTTCTAACAGGTGAAATTTGGTAGATGGTCAAAATTATGTGAAGCTTGTGGAAAGTCAAGAGCATAAATATTATGCATGGTAAAATAAGGGAGTGAGGATTTAAGATCCACATCACAACTGTCATTTATTCTGTTAATTTTGATAATTATTATTGAATAAAGAACTCGACCCAAATTGGTGAGAGTAATTGTATGGTTACAAATTGGAATGTGATGAAATAATTGATTATTTAAAAGAGATTTTCCTAGACTCAAGCAAGGAGGCTTGAGGGGAAATAAATTTCGGGACTCAAGCGAGAAGGCTTGAGGGGAATTATGTAAGAGTGCAGTAATGGCACTGAAACACTCCCTAGAAATCAAGGAGCTGACAGCCGTCAGGATTCTCGAAGGATTCAACGTGCTGTAAAGACCTAGGAAAACTATGAGAGAATGCATATGTGGGAGGCAGGACGCTGCTTAGTATGCATGGGAGAAGGTGTTGTTGTGTGAGCACTGAGGTGCTAGGAAAGGATGTCCAAAATAATTATTGTGTGAGAACTGAGGTGTTAGGAAAGAATTCCTGGATAAGTGAATGATGCATTAACGTTCTACATTCTTGGAACGCTAGATTTATGTGTGCCTGTGATAATAAAAGAACAAACAAGTACTAAAAGATATTTCATGCATTGCAAATGACTCATTATGTATGTTATCAGTTGGATTATGAGATTGATCATATATTTTACTAAACAAACTTTGGAAGTCGTGGTGTTGTTGAATGAAATTACAGGTTATAAACAATAGTGATTTGTAAAATCAGGAAAAGTTTGAAGAGGGTTAGGACAGGAAAGATGAAACGATGTGTAAAAAGAATTCAAGATTCAGAAAAACATGTTTGAATATTATGAACAACGAGGACATTGTTATCCTTAAGGGGGAAAGGATGTAACATCCCTCTTCATACCCTATCTTTTTGTAATGTAAAGGGCACACAGTTGTTGGTGAGGAGCTCAAGGCCAAGGCCCCAGTAGACAACCTTACAAGCATTTGTATGTATTTCCTAAATTGTAGAAATGGTTCATAGACTAGGAGGAGACATGAATGGCAAGAAAGCCATGAGAGTCCAATGGATGTCGATAGGTCATCAATCAAACATAAGTGTAGATGAACATCCCTCTTCATACCCTATCTTTTTGTAATGTAAAGGACACACGGTTGTTGGTGAGGAGCTCAAGGCCAAGGCCCCACCAGACATCCTTACAAGCATTTGCATGTATTTCCTAAATTGTAAAAATGGTTCATATACTAGGAGGAGACATGAATGGCAAGAAAGCCATGAGAGTCCAAGGGATGGTGATAGGTAATCAATCAAACACAAGTGTCGATGAAAGGTGGAAAGTTTAATATTCATCGATATGCTTAAAATAGAAATATTATCTTATAAGCAATAGGATAATCCCTAAGATTAAACCAAAAAGAATGAGATCTTAGGGGAAGCAGTAAAATCACACCTATTCACTCATCAATTATTAACTAAAAAGATGTGTTTCTTTTTATACACTTTAAGCCAATCGGTTGTTAAGCCACGGATCAAGGTTAGGTATGATCTAAGAGAAGTTGAGCCGTCGGATCACTCTATGTCGGGAACATATCGTGACGGTCAGATTAAATATTTACAAATGCATACTAATGCATACTAAAGAAACATACTTTCCCTAACGGATATATTACACAAGTTGATCTTAACTAACTGCTAAGTGTCTAAATATCCTAACAAATCTGTCTCTTAGAAAGGAACACATTTTCATGGAAATCAACACGTGTGAACTTAGTAAGAAGATCAGTATCTTGTTAGGGTGCCAGTTGTATCCTTATGGGAAAGCTTCAAAGTATGAGACTGCAGATAGTGTGGAAGACCGCCACTTGTAAACTGAGTAGGAACTCTGATTTAGGAAGCTGCCATAATTTTTCTTCGAGGAGTGTTACTGACGGGGAATGGGGGTTATGTCTTAGAGGGAATCCGGGGAAAGAAAGGAGGTGGTTCGGCGCTCTTGTCGAGTTTCATTGTTGTTTTTTTTCCGATAGAATAGAGGGGGAAATGGCATGACAAATAGATTGACCTTTATTTCTGGTGCCTGCAATCTGAGCAAGCAGGAGGATCATTACATTCCTGGGCTACAATTGAATTCATGGAGACTGGTATGAATCTTTGTCTTATTTTTTCCATCGAACACAATGGATCACTGTCGGTGAATGATGGCATCGACCTAGATAGATCGTGGCTTGTGAATATCGGCATCAACCTAGTATGGCTCTTGGTCTTAAAATTGTCGCCATCAAACTTAAGATGGATATCTGTGTTTTATTCCTCATAAGGGTAACTCTTTAAATTGCTGTCATGGTATTTTATGTTGCTTGCAAATAGAGAATTATATTACTATTCTAAATTTTTTTATTAGGGAACCCTGATGAATACCGTAGGGAGCGTTTTGATTGACCCTGGTTAAAAGGGTCTTGACCAAGAAATCTTCAGTGTTGGTATGTATAGCATGCCCTCATATTACCTTGAGCGAGTAGAGTGGTTTCCCGGAGATTATTTTCTTCCTAGTTGACCTTTACGCTTTGCAGCTTCATAAATACCATTCTCTGCCCAAATCTGTTAGTATCGTTGTGTCTCTACAAGGTATAAGGGAGTTGCAAAAGGGTGAGATGGCTTTGGAAACCCGATCCTCAACTAGCTTTACTGTTCACTTCTAATAGTAAAGTATAGGTCAATGTAGAATTACACCTTGCACAGTTTTGGGAGATTCTCTCAGTGAAGAGAAATGGACTCATGAATGGAGATCTGGTAATGTGTGAAAGCTACTTTTATCTGTATGTTATATTATATATATATATATATTATGATTCATTAATTGGACGTTTTCCTGGATTTTTAAATCTTCATTCTTGTAATGCCTCTCAAGGGCATTAAGAATTTTAAACTAATTAAGTATCTATTTTATTTATTTATTTTTGAAATGTACTAGAGTGTCAATACAAGCTCAATATACATCATGTAACCATAGCAGCATATAAACAACACATAAGCATTTTAAAATAGCATCTAGAAAATTTACAACATTCTATAAACAATTTGAAACCACAAGAAAAGTACCTCGATATAAGAATGTGACGAATTCCAAACTGAAGCAAGCTTCCTTCTTCATCTCGAGTTGCTTCTATCTTCATTTCCCAAAGTGGAACCACGGTTTACCTCCCAGCCAACTAGGGGCCTAGCCGGCTCCCTAGCCCTAGGAAGCCATCTAAATGGTCCCATCCAAATGGCTCTTGGCCCTCCGTGCCTGAGACCCCTAGAGAACTGAACAGTGATGCACCAGTAGGCTATGTATCAAATCTTCCAAGAGTTCTCAAACTCTTCCAACTCTTCAAAACTTCGCATACCCCAAAATACCCAAAATTCTCCATCCTAGAATACTCTCACCAAAATAATCTTCAAGAGAAAAAGAACCTCCCTCCTTCCACTCTCAAGTCTCATATTTATATAAAAAATCCTCATACTCCTCATCCATCAATAAATTCCCATAAATAATAATCATCAATCAATAAATTCATTTTCTCCAAAAAATAGAAATTTGATTTAAATAATTAAAATATTAATAAACATGGATGCAAAGTCTCACTTGTCATGCTTCCATCTTAATGCAACTATGACAACCATTTTCTAAAAATTTGTGCAAATCCTATCTATCCATTTATTTATATTATCCTTTCATTCATAAGTCAAATAAGATATTTTCATATACTATATTATACTATGACATATTTTATATTATATGTATATAATTATATATGTTATTTAATAATCCAATAAATTTATATAAATCTAAATCATATTAAACAAGCCAACAAACTCATACTTTCAACACACAAGTAATGCTTCCATCAATTCGTCAACCAAGTTACTAATAGATAATATAATCATATTAATTTATTCATCGATCGACCAATCATAGTAATGTAATTACGAATTGACGTATGCATGGCCAGTGCACATGCCTTAATCGTGCGTACTAATAATCATATTTAATGCTCCTAATAAATCATTAGTACATCCTCACAAACAACATATAGAAGAACAATTAAACACTGCATCATTCATACAGAAAGAAAAAGACAAAATTAGATAAACATAATGGTGAAATCAAACATATAATCATGATGGTTAATAACAATCAAGAACACCATCCAATCCATCATTGGTACCATCCTTCACATCAGTAATCCAGCCCCCAAATCACCACTACTTCCATCTCCTGACCTCACCATATCGTCCTCTGCTGCAATATACTATGGCATCGACTGCACGACCTAACCACATATAGAACCCGTAAGTGGAAGTGTCGATCGACTACATCAACCAAGCTTCCCCAGCAGGCATCCGCTAGTCGTCATCACACGTCTAGGGGAGTGCGCTACACAAACCTCCCACGACTCCAGGTTTCAAGGGATAAACAGTGGGAAATTCCTCCACCCCCCTAATAGTACTAGGGTCAACACGCTACATCAACCATACTGTTCCATCACTGTTCTAAGGGGTCCCGTCATTGAAAAACCACTCTGGGAAAGTCACAATTCCTGTCAAAACTCACACTCACCCACAAGTCATAGAAATATTGGGAAAATAGCATGAAATTTGATATAACATTACTAAACTCATGATGTTTAATACATCTCGTGCCCCTTGGAAATATAGGAATCCGCCTATCGCATAGCCAATTAACATGTGGAATAGTTCATCATTAACATGAAACATATATAAAGCCATACCCAACTCTTTCAAGTGTTAATCCATTTCACTAATACAACATCTACAAATAATCATGTAAGTACTTTTGCAAACAACTAAATTAGCATTCTTCATATGGATATTCTATATTCAATTTTGAATGTTCAAATGAAATAACATATTCATTGTCATTAATAAATTAAAACATTATACTCCATTTATTGTCCACACATAGGGAGTCCATATATTCACATAACAGTAGTCTTACTCAACTTAGATGAGTCTAACATATAATAAACAAATGAAAATGTTAAGCTAATTCACATTAGAGTTTTAATTACTAAGTGTGCAAATATGGGGCATTACATACACCCACCCTTCAAGAAACTTCGTCCCGAAGCTATGGTCATTCACAATTTTAAGGAAAATATCAATACCAGATAGGTATTCTTTTTTACTAAATAACTTAGCCATGCTAGTCCCATGAGACTTTCACATGATTAACATGTCGATATTATATAATTTTACCTCTTCCATCACATAGGATGTGTTCTCAAGTTATGCTTTACATGTTATACACACAATTGATCTAACTTCATCAAGGTTTATCAAATGGATTTTATCCCAACTAGTTAGCACGATGTCATACTTTGTAGTTCTTTTCATCGGATGAGCATGTCTCCCATATAACATTTCGGCCTTGGGTTCAATATGCATTGTTATGACTCATTTATCGATTTTTTTAGCTTCATTGAATCTCTTTCTAATAATCACCAATTACCTTCTCATTATTATATTTAATTAGAATCAGATACTCAATATTATCTTCAATGATGTAGTATATAACAATTTCAATAGCATCCTGTTCACCCACCTAATATACTTGATCACTCAACACTTGACAAATGAGAACTTTTACTATGTTATGCACAAATACTTATGGTTTCAATTTTAACACATAGATCACCTTAATGTAATCACTAAATTTTCCAATAGTGCATTTTTTATGCACATCACGAATCTTGGCCTACTAACTCTCTTACATACTGACTATTTACTCCTCTTAACTCATATGCCCATTGCTATCTATCGTTCATGCCACTTGTTACTTGTGCTCATATTTCTATATTGTTCTCACTATAATTAACTTCCGTGTATCTTAATTTTGGAAAATAAAATGCACTACTACACCAAATTTGTTACGATTCTAATAGAAATTAATTCTTTTTCTACTCCCCCCTTTCTTTCTTTTTTCTTTTCTTTTTTTTGTGATTTTGGGCCAAGCTCAAGGTCATCACCTCCTTTTTTTTTATATAAGATTTACCGCAAGTTTTGGATACATTACCATATGCTTACTTTATTTCACATTTACCCACAACTTACTTAATGAAATACCTACTTCCTTTAATGATTTATAGTCCTAATTCTAATTTTTAATCCATAACTCATTTATACATTAATTTTACTACCAATCTCGTAACATGGTGCATTACACTTGCATTGCACTATTACAATTGTTATTATTTATAGTCATTCCTAAGTGTAATCATACTCTATTTAAACTTATAACCCTTTCTAATATTAATTAAAATTCATTTCTTCGTATATAAAATTTCCATTATATTTGACTTCTACTTTCTCTAGTTAATGGTTCTCAACCATAGATTACATATCTCCCCTCTTTTATTTTATTTTATTTTCTTATTATTATATTATGATTATGATTATTTTGTAATGTCATAATATGCTATTCTTAAAAACACATAATATCGCTCATTATAAATTCACAAAAACCTAGATGTTTCAAGCTTATACACAATTCTCAATCCAATATTTTTTTTCACACTACTAAATAGTTATTTGTCTTTAACTATTCCATTTATATTGTACACAATTATTTGTATACTTTATATTCAATTTTTGACATATTTATTAATTTAGCACATATATTATAAGCAATTTAACTTATATGTATGCTTTCATCACATTACACTATACTTTATATCCATATCACTTTATCTCACTTTATCTCATTAAGTAAAATAAAATTTACCATTTTTTTTTAAATTTAATTTCCATGTAAATTAAATTACATTTATAAACATATTAATTAAGTGGACATATCAATTTTTACTTTTATTTTACATAATTTAGACAAAATCAATGGCTATTTACACTTTGAACTATAATTAAAATATAATGTAAAACCCTCACTTAGTAACATAATCACCAAAATATACATCAAGTTGTATTCCACGTCTCAATGTATGTGCACATTTTTTTTATTTTTATTTTTAATAAAATTGGATAGTGTTATATTTATTACCGAAAGTATAATATAAAACCAAAACCCATAAAATAATCACTATGATAACCATCATCTTGAAGCTCAAGACCTGTAACAAAATCCTATCAGTTTTTTTTTTTTAGACTTATAATATATATATATTATACATTTTTAACAATTACATTTACTCGTCCGTTATTTGTTCAATTTCAATTTAACGTTAAATTATTTACTCCTCTGTTATTTACTGCATTTCAATTTACTCGTATGTGTTGTTTGTCCATTGAAAACAACCTATTTGTCAACAAAAGACACATGGACTTTTTGTTTCTCGTGCCAAAAGTTTAGTGGAGATATGGACATTCATTGTCCAGATTTGAAACATTCAGTACACACCCATCCGCATTTATGGATATCCTAGATATTGTGAGGTTGTTATATTCCCATTTTGACAAGCAAAAAAATAAATAAAAATTGTTGAATTGTAACCAAGTGTTGTAGCTTTTGTGTAATGTCCCTAGCTCATCTCACTTTATTAACCACAATCACATAGTGGAACTACTTTTTCTTTACAGGCACATGTTTTCTTTACGAGTACAAAGGGTCTGAGAAATTTTATTTCCCAACGCTCAGAGTGTTGCATCGAGGGGTCTAGATTGAGCTGGTTATAATATATAATTTAATGCTCGGTACCCTATTGATTTCCAAATGGTGAATCTTATTTGTAGCATAGGGAGGGAACCCTACAAAGTAATTTTGATCAAACATGTTTTTAATCATACCTCGGTTATATATATATATATATCGCATGCAATGCATAAATTTAATGGTAATATCATTTTGGTTTGTTAAAAAAAATTGTTAAATTAGCATCCTAAAACTGTGGATGCGTGTCCTAAAAGTGTGTGATTAACAAGCATCCGCGTGATACGAGATCCAAATAAGGAATTCACTTAGCATCCTCATTTACCATAATATCCATGGAACTATGTGAGAGACAAAAATATATTAAAATACATAGGCCACAACCACGCGTGCAGCGAAAGGGTCAGGCTGCATCTATGTCCTCTCATTATTATTGTTATTTTATTATATTTTTATATCATTAATTTTAATGTGCACAACCAACCAACGTTGAATCACGTAAGACCTTATCCGTCTTATACTCCTTAGTTTAATTAATTCTGTAGCCACGGACTTGAATTCTGTCAGGTAAAATAATGGTTCCATCTAGAAAAATTAATGCCCATCCTGGATCCATCTAGAAAAATTAATGGTTATCCTATAGTAAGCACTGTTGTCAATGCATGCCTTCGATCCAATTGCTGAAACTAGTTCCGTATCGGTAAGTGAGGCGTAGGGTCGAGGGTGTAGGGAAGTGGGTAGAGTTGCAACATCACATGCCTTCAGAGATATTGGACATCATGGAGATAAGATTTACTAGACATTAATGATCTACACGACACATGCCTTAATAATTACAGGTTACAGATATCATAGAGGTAAGATCTAGTACATATCGATGATCTTATGATGTTAATTGAGCTGTGTGCCAGCCATTGTTATTGACAATATTGAGATATTGTAGATTCTTGAGACTATTAGCTATATTATGAAAGCCTCAGCTATTAAGCAAGTAGGATGTAGGCCAATGGGCTTGGCATGCGGTGCCAAGTAATTATCACCGCCTCCAATATTCTAGTTGTCCTACTAATGCCGCCTCCAACTACCACGAGTATTATTTTTCTACTTGAAGTTGAAAATTAGCCCAAACAGAATGGATGACTAATTCACATGTAAGGCTCACCTTTTCCACAAAATTTAAGAGATAGGTGATCTCATTCGCACTAATGGAAATTTCATTCAGGCTAGAGTTCCTAACCGAAGCAACATGTATCTCTCCATTATTATATCATTTTGCATACGGAAAGGACTTATCATATGTTGTGAGCGCAACCTGCACATATATCAAATCAACTATGGCTAAAAATTCATCATAAAGTTTAACATTCAATTCCCTAATGGTTTCCCATTCTACATGGAGCTAAGCAAAACAACCGTTCCTCCTTCCATAAATCTTTGCTTTATTCATTGTTAAAATAATAAGAACTAGAAATTTGACATGGTCGCTGAAGCCAAATCAATCTTCTCCTATTCCAATATGACAATGTTGGGAGCCATATTGTGTATAGTTTCAGTCATTTTTACAGTAACTACCTTCCAGGGAGGAGGAGGCAGAATATCCTATCAAGGAAATTTTTAGAGAAGTGCTCGCTTAAGAATTCGAGCTGTTTTCTTTCAAGGATTTTCTACATCGGTACACCTACCTCTATTCACCAAATATGGAACCAGGTAAACTCATTATCTACCGGTGTAGTTTCTATGGAGACAAAGTCATGTCTACTATCAGTACAACAATGCTATTATGTAACCAGGGCCCTTTCCTTCATCCTCTCAAAATACTCTGGCATGACATGGAAGAAATTTTAGGTTTCCATGAGGCCACATGAGATCGTTGAACTCTTGTATGGCTTCAAATTCAGTCACTACTTCAAGGCTCTCGTAAAAATTCGTAGGTGCTCCTGTTCTATAATCGCCGAAGGGAAGCGGTTTACGTTTTTTTTTTTTTTTTGGTCTTTCCTAGAAGCTTAAACATGTCCCTACAGAGGTTTTCTACTCTCCCAAGAATTGTATCTGGGATGCCATGATTGGTAAGCCGAAAGCACCCCCAATTTTCAAAGCATATTCTGAATTCCGAGAGGAGATGGTTTTCTGTAGAGTCATGTTCTAATTCCTTGCCCACTAGTCCCTGCGACTGGATGTGAAAGAGATCGAGGACACGAATATCTATATCGATATCATCATGATCGGTAGTTGCTGCAGCAGCATGTCAAGACTCCAGAGACCTTGGGATTGCAGTAGCCATGAGACTTTGGGAATGAGTAAGTTATATATGCACTTGGTCTGAGTACTTTTCATGCAAAGTGTTTACCTGCACTTTTCATAACTTGTTTACCTGCAAGATAAATATCAATAGATATATTCTTGTATGTGTTCATTGCTATGAAACTACTTCTCTATTTTAGGCTTTCTTTTCCTTAGTGTGGAGTATTTGACCTCCAATATCACTGGTGCATAATTCATTTGTGCACATATATCAAATCGTTAATGACCACTCAAGCTCATGAATTCCCTCTTACTCCACCTGCGGTCAATTGGACTCGTTCCATTTGATGTGTCAATCTCAGAACTCACCAATTCATTTGTGCACATAACCCAAATTATTAATGACCACTCAAGCTCGTGAATTCCCTCTTACTCCACCTGCGGTCAATTGGACTCATTCCATTTGATGTGGCAATCTCAGAACTCACCAATTCATTTGTGCACATAACCCAAATCGTTAAGGTTTTCTAAGTGCAGCTATGATCTCAGTTTTTTTTTTCATACAGAGGTGTTGAAGGTTCCAAGATGTGCCACATCGATGATTTAGGTCTTGAATTGAAGAAGCCAGAGGCCAACCAATTGCATTCTATTAAAGGTCATGATAAATATATTATTTTGTTTTCTGACAAAGTTTATGGTTTCTGTTAAGCTATCACATCTTCAACTTACTGATTTGGAGTTTAGTATTCCTGAAGCAAGGCTTGGCTTGTGCCCAAGAGACTTGAATAAGCTCATGATAATAATAAAGCACCTAAATTCAATTGCTATAACAACTATGGCTTTGGTAAAAGATACACAGCATATAACAGAAAGTAAACATGACATCATTGATAAAGATCTATGGTGAAGGGCATTAGAACATGTTAGAAGGCCTACTCCGAGGAGACGAATGCAAAAGCTTGTGAAAACTGTTATGCTGCAACGACACTATTTCCAAGCTTATGAATCCTGGATTTGGGAAGTTGGATGGGTTCTTAAAGAATTCCCAACAGGTTTTAGGTACAATCAAGTGAAAAATAAAAGAATATCTAGTCATATTGAACGGCTTTGGAAAGAAATCTGAAAAATGGAAAATGACTTGCCCGTGGCAGCAGTTGCACTAGTGAGACGAGTGGATTGACAGAGGGTTTTAGCACAATTGCAAATGGACAATTTAGAGGTAGAGAGTACCAATTTTAGGAGAGAAAAAAAAAATCATTGGCATTTGCAATTAATGCAACCTTTCTTTTCTCAACTGGTGGGATGCCTAAGGAAAATCGTAGGAGGCATTTATGCATTTATTTTGTATTTTTATAATACTTTGCATAACTTAGTTTATTCTGTCTGTTCCTTTCTTAACAAGAGCTACCATTGTAAATCTGCTGGTGAGAGGAGTGCAACAGTGACCCAATCTCTCAATTTGTGTAGTACAAAGCACAATAAGAAACCATGCAATTTCACAGGATTATATTACTGGGTAAATTTGTGTGAAGTCTTTATCACTGTTACGTGCAATGACATTAACAAGATGACTGTACCACGACAAATTGAGGCTGTGTCATTTTCTAGTATTGCTGGATCTTTTATTGGTTTAAAACTAGAGAATCTAGGCTTACTGTATGCCTCCAATGAGAATACAATGGAGTTCTCTCTTGTTTGTGGGGAGTTGAAGGGACATATATTTTCAGCTTCTTCTAACAACAAACGTAAAGAGAGAGACTCAATGAGACAGTGAATTGAAGGATTTAAAGTGTCCAAAATGTGATATTTATGCCAGTAAGGAATGGCATCTAAGCATATTAATGCTCTTGATATTGTCCAAAATGTGATAATTTTTACCTTTTGACTGAGCTGGATCAAGAGCATGAAGTCACAGATTCACTCGTCAAGTAAAAGATGAACTAATAGGACCCACCAGAGCTGATAATTGAGTCTCCAGAGATTTTTGTGGTGTAGTTGCTTGTTGACAGGCCAAAGGGGCGCAGCCCTAGCTGTGAATGCATATTTTTTGTTCAAATAAATTTCAGTTTTGTTTTTTGCTAGATTCAAATAAATTTTAGTTCTGTTTTCTGCTCAATTTTGTTCAAACTAACCTATGTTTTCTATTTAAGTTATGTTTTATATCTTATACATTTTTCTTCAGTAATTTCCAGTAGACCCATAAGGTTCTAGTATTCGATCCTAAGCTCTGATACCATGTGTAATGCCTCTCAAGGGAATTAAGAATTTTAAACTAATTAAGTATCTATTTTAATTATTTATTTTTGAAATGTACAAGAGTGTCAATACAAGCTCAATATACATCATGTAACCATAGCAGCATATAAACAACACATAAGTATTTTACAATAGCATCTAGCAAATTTACAACATTCTATAAACAATTTGAAACCACAAGAAAAGTACCTCGATATAAGAATGTGACGAAGTCCAAACTGAAGCAAGCTTCCTTCTTCATCTCGAGTTGCTTCTATCTTCATTTCCCAAAGTGGAACCACGGTTTACCTCCCAGCCAACTAGGGGCCTAGCCGGCTCCCTAGCCCCAGGAAGCCATCTAAATGGTCCCATCCAAATGGCTCCTAGCCCTCCCTGCCCGAGACCCCCAGAGAACTGAACAGTGATGCACCAGTAGGCTATGTATCAAATCTTCCAAGAGTTCTCAAACTCTTCCAACTCTTCAAAACTTCTCATACCCCAAAATACCCAAAATTCTCCATCCTAGAATACTCTCACCAAAATAATCTTCAAGAGAAAAAGAACCTCCCTCCTTCCACTCTCAAGTCTCATATTTATATCAAAAATCCTCATCCTCCTCCTCATCCATCAATAAATTCCCATAAATAATAATCATCAATCAATAAATTCATTTTCTCCAAAAAATAGAAATTTGATTTAAATAATTAAAATATTAATAAGCATGGATGCAAAGTCTCACTTGTCATGCTTCCATCTTAATGAAACTATGACAACCATTTTCTAAAAATTTGTGCAAATCCTATCTATCCATTTATTTATATTATCCTTTCATTCATAAGTCAAATAAGATATTTTCATATACTATATTATACTATGACATAGTTTATATTATATGTATATAATTATATATGTTATTTAATAATCCAATCAATTTATATAAATCTAAATCATATTAAACAAGCCAACAAACTCATACTTTCAACACACAAGTAATGCTTCCATCAATTCGTCAACCAAGTTACTAATAGATAATATAATCATATTAATTTATTCATCGATCGACCAATCATAGTAATGTAATCACGAATTGACGTATGCATGGCCAGTGCACACGTCTTAAGCGTGCGTACTAATAATCATATTTAATGCTCCTATTAAATCATTATTACATCCTCACAAACAACATATAGAAGAACAATTAAACATTGCATCATTCATCATTCATAATCATTCATACAGAAACAAAAAGACAAAATTAGATAAACATAATGGTGAAATCAAACATATAATCATGATGGTTAATAACAATCAAGAACACCATCCAATCCATCATTGGTACCATCCTTCACATCAGTAATCTAGCCCCCAAATCACCACTACTTCCATCTCCTGAACTCACCATCCCATCCTCTGCTGCAATATACTATGGCGTCGACTACACGACCTAACCACATATAGAACCCGTAAGCAAAAGTGTCGATCGACTACATCGACTAAGCTTCCCCAGCAGGCATCCGCTAGTCGTCATCACACGTCTAGGGGAGTGCGCTACACAAACCTCCCACGACTCCAGGTTTCGGGGGATAAATGGTGGGAAATTCCTCCACCCCCCCTAATAGTACTAGGGTCAACACCCTACATCAACCATACTGTGCCATCACTGTTCTAAGGGGTCCCGTCATTGAAAAACCACTTTGGGAAAGTCACAATTCCTATCAAAACTCACACTCATCCACAAGTCATAGAAATATTGGAAAAATAGCATGAAATTCGATATAACATTACTATACTCATGATGTTTAATACATCTCGTGCCCCTTGGCAATATAGGAATCCTCCTATCTCATAGTCGATTAACATGTGGAATAGTTCATCATTAACATGAAACATATATAAAGCCATACCCAACTCTTTCAAGTGTTAATCCATTTCACTAATACAACATTTACAAATAATCATGTAAGTACTTTTGCAAACAACTAAATTAGCATTCTTCATATGGATATTCTATATTCAATTTTGAATGTTCAAATGAAATAACATATTCATTGTCATTAATAAATTAAAACATTATACTCCATTTACTGTACACACATAGGGAGTCCATATATTCACATAACAATAGTCTTACTCAACTTAGATGAGTCTAACATATAATAAACAAATGAAAATGTTAAGCTAATTCACATTAGAGTTTTAATTACTAAGTGTGCAAATATGGGGCATTACAATTCTTTGGTACTGAGTATGATGTCAGTTAGACAGGGTGTGGCTAGCCAGAGCGTGTTCTGGATTTGGTTAGAATATATTTACTATGAGAAAGGTGTAGAAGTTAAATAATATATATTTTATATATAGTGTACTCTATTTTATTTAAAAGAGAAAATGCTAACTTGATCCCAGTTAAAGCTCCTATTATAATGTTATAGGTCATACATACTTATGTTGTTCATATATCTATAATTATTGCTAGTTTGTGGACATATCGTTTGTCAACATGTAGAGAATCGGAGATCTATCCTTGTTATTCTAGACTGATAATAATTTCATCATGAGTTGTTTTGTGAACAGCGTAGAAGAGCTTCCGGTAATACTTCCGAGAATAGACTTGAGGAAGTGGAAGTAAGTATCGCAATAAATGTTGTAACATGTTTGTGCCCCTCTCATTTTGAGAAATAATATAAGATGCGACATCTCTTGGTGGACGTGGCCCAAAATTGGGTGAACCACGGGTATAGTGGTCTCTCCTGTGTTTTACTTGCTTGATGTGCTTTGTTATATTTGATGTTTTGCATCCACGCGTACATTTGTCTCTCCTATGTTTTTACTTGCTTAGTGTGTTTTTGTTATATTTGATGTTTTGCATTCAAACGGGTATTGGCACTTGAATTATTTCATTAAAGAATGCTAAACGTCTATGTAGCGGTGTTTTGTTCATACATGTTTCAATTTCATTAATTGAGTAAACATCTTCATTGGAATTATGAATGTAATATAAGAAGTAAATTGATTGATACACAAGCATATCATAATGTTGAAAGTGGGTTACTATTATCCACCTCCATTAAATACGGAAGTTATTTTATATAGGAAATGGATGTTGTATGAGTAAGAATGTTATAGAAGTAATTGTTTGTAGTGTGAATGATTATACATGAAATTCAGAATGCTCGAATATCTTCTTAATTGACACAAATCGTCATTATGTGGCCAAGATACCTTATCTTATTTGTTAAGATTTAATATGCTAAGATAGAAAATAGCAGCATTACATTCCATTTCACAATAATAGCATATACAGGATCACTGAAGAAACAACAAGCACAACATAAACACAAGAGACAGAGATTTATCCTGGGAAACCCTCATGGGGTAGAAAACCCAGCAAAGCTTCCTCAATATAGATGACCAGCAATATACAAAGATGAAACCCTGAGACATGATCTCCTCCTCCACAATAGCAGACCTCTCCTCCACAAGATGCACTATCCTCAAGTGAGTGAGTGTGTATAATGAGGAACACACCTCCTCTATTTATACACTACTCTGATATGTATTTTACACAAGTACACGTAGGCTCGTATTTAACCAATGGGTTAAATACCCCACTACAACTGACTGGGCCGACCCCTCTAGGGTGGTCTAATAACCCTTTGACCCACATAACACATACAGGGCCGACCCCCACTAGGGAATTCTAATAACCCGAGTTACCACATTCCGACGGAGGAATAAACATCTCCGGATATACAATAAGATCTTCACGGAGGAATGAAACATCTCCGGAATAATAAAGTACAAATATAATATTCTTTGAAGTTACAATATCTCAACACTCCCCCTTAACGAGAAGGATATTATAACAACATTTGCACGAGCAAGGAGTCATCAACATCATACATGATACATCTATAAATCATTGGAAGCTTTCTCAACATCATCAGTAACTCAAGCAGTTACTGGAACATCTTCAATACTGGAACATCGACATCTTCAGTATTGAGTCTTTATCTTCTGTAGCACTTGAACAACTACAACAATATCATCATCTGGATCCTCACGATTATCGTCATCACACGATCATCAGCATCGTCATCTCACGATCATCAGCATCGTCATCACACGATCATTAGCATCGTCATCTCACGATCATCAGCATCGTCATCACACGATCATCAGCATCGTCATCACACGATCATCAGCATCGTCATCACACGATCATCAGCATCGTCATCACACGATCATCAGCATCGTCATCACACGATCATCAGCATCGTCATCACACGATCATCAGCATCGTCATCACACGATCATCAGCATCGTCATCACACGATCATCAGCATCGTCATCACATGATCACTAGCATCGTCATCACACGATCATCAGCATCGTCATCAATACAGGTATCCATAACAATACAAGTATCCACATCATTAGTACAAGTATTCATGCCAATACAAGTATACATATCATCAATACAAGTATCCATACTGATACAAGTAACCATGTCATCAATACATGTATCCTACCGATACAAGTAACCACATCATCAATACAAATATCCATACCGATACAAGTAACCACATCATCAATACAAGTATCCTACCGATACAAGTAACCACATCATCAATACAAGTATCCTATCGATACAAGTAACCACATCATCAATACAAGATCACTTTCTTGGAGACCATTCGTCTACGGATCAATTCAGGGACCAAAGTCCGGGGATGATACAATAACCACTTCTCGGAGACCACACGTCTACGGGTCAATTCAGGGACCAAAGTCCGGGGATGATACAATCCCCACTTCTCGGAGACGACACGTCTACGGATCAATTCAGGGACCAAAGTCTGGGGATGATACAATCCCCACTTCTCGGAGACCACACGTCTACGGATCAATTCAGGGACCGAAGTCTGGGGATGATACAATCCCCACTTCTCGGAGACCACACGTCTACGGATCAATTCAGGGACCGAAGTCTGGGGATGATACAATCCCCACTTCTCGGAGACCACACGTCTACGGATCAATTCAGGGACCGAAGTCCGGGGATGATACAATCCCCACTTCTCGGAGACCACACGTCTACAGATCAATTCAGGGACCAAAGTCCGGGGATGATACAATCCCCACTTCTCGGAGACCACACGTCTACGGATCAATTCAGTGATCGAAGTCCGGGGATGATACAATCCTCTCAACTGTCCACTAAGGACTTCATTCTCAGAGACCTCACGTCTACGGCTCTCTTTAGGACTGAAAGTCCAGGGATGATCCAATCCCCTCAACTGTCCACTAAGGACTTCATTCTCGGAGACCTCACGTCTATGGCTCTCTTTAGGACTGAAAGTCCAGGGATGATCCAATCCCCTCAACTGTCCACTAAGGACTTCATTCTCGAAGACCATACGTCTACGGCTCTCTTTAGGACTAAAAGTCCAGGGATGATCCAATCCCCTCAACTGTCCACTAAGGACTTCATTCTCGGAGACCTCACGTCTACGGCTCTCTTTAGAACATGTGTTCAAGGATGATACAATCCCCACATGTATTCTGATCAATACAAGTACAATTATCCTCAACCATACAAGTACATTAATCAATACATGTATCATCAAAAGTATGTATTCTTACCAATGCATCTTATCATCAAAAGCATGTATTCTCACCAATACATCTATCATCAAAAGCATGTATTCTTACTAATACATCTATCATCAAAAGCATGTATTCTTACCAATACATCTATCATCAAAAGCATGTATTCTTACTAATACATCTAACATCAAAAGCATGTATAAGTAAAACTAAGTATTCTAAGTATAAGAGTCCTAAATCTAAATATTTCTAAGTATCTATGTGTAGAGAACAGGTTACCTCATCATCGACCTTGTTGTTCGATGAGACAATCTCATCATCAGTGACTATACTACTCCCGCTTTCGAGGAGGGTCCTTTTGAACTACACCAAGCTTGTCTCGGAAGTATTCAAATTTCACTCGAGACAGAGGTTTGGTTGGTAACTTCTTCACTTGAGGTAGAGGTTTGGTTAGTACAACGGTAACCTGTTACAAATTCAAATTTATAGTTCCTTTCTGTGTCATATCTTGTTAGTTCCCTATGTTCTTTGACTTATCATGGAACACTAGATTCTATGTCATCTTGATACAACTCTATTTATCACATAGGATCACAGTTGGTTCTATCTCTAAGTCAAGCAATCTTGAAGTCAAACTTCTTCACAACTAGTAGAGCAAGCAGCCATATATTCCGCTTGTGCTGAGAGCCACACTAGTCTGCTTCTAGCTAAACCACGAGATCATGGCTAATCCCAGACAATAAAATCCTCTCGATGTGTTCTTCCTATCTGATACACTTTCTTCCCAATCAGCATCTGAGTAGCCATATGAAGTCATGATCTCCAAGATAGCATAGATCAAAGTCTATCGTATCCTTTATGTGCCTCATCACATGCTTTGCAACTCTCGGGTGAACACATCTAGTTTCCACTAGATACTGACTCAAGGTGTTCACAACAAAGCATATATCTAACCTAATATATGTTAGATACATTAATGACCCAATAATTTGACTGTACAGAGTTATATCCACTAACTCTGATGAGTCATCTCCTAACAGTTTCAAGTTGGAATCCATAAGAGTGGCCATTCCATCATATCAAGTCTTCTCAAGATTTCTCAGCATACTTTCTCTGGTTGAGAAAGATTCCTACTGAGCCTTTCCATACTTCTAGACCTAGGAAGTAATACATTAATCTAAGATCTTTTATTTTCTTTTCTACAGTCATCTATCTGTGCCATCTCTCATCAGATGGGTCTACTGATATGAGCCTCAACATCATTCCAACTCTGTGGTGAGTTCCTTCTTGCATCCATGTCATATGTGTATAGAAGCCATATTCAACCTTGTAGCAAAGGTTGAGATCCACATCACCCATGGTGATCATTAAGCTCATCAATTGATTATCGATCCTGGGAACCCATAAAGAACCTCATTCACACTTCTTCTTTAATTACACCATTGAGAGAATGGTCTTATCTAGCCACTGGGAGCAAAACATCTCATCATGATTCTCTTCCTCTTTCTAAGAGAATCTTCTAGCCACAAGCCTTCTATCATTTTATTTGTAAATCTTTTGTTGAACATCCATTGCTTGTTCAGTGTTCATCATTCATCATGATCTTTCCTACAAATCAAAATTAAGTATAGGATTAGTAATATTTCATAATCATCAAATCATATTGACATGATAACCTATTATGCATACAGATATCATTTACATAGTTATGCAACTATCTTGACCAATACTTTGGCACAACACTTTCCCATATCTTGTATGCATACAGTGGCTATCTAGATGCCTTCCATCTCCACCAGAACATACTATCGAGAGTGTGCACAACTCTCAGCATGTCAGCAAAGAGGTTTCATTCTAGACAAGCAACAATGGAATGTTTGTCCAACTTACCAATCATATGCATATTAGTAGTATACTGTTCAATGTTCTATGAATATTTACACTCAGCATGATACATTATAGGAATACAAATATGCATACAACCTATTACAGGCAATATCATTTACTATTTCAAATAACAACTCAAATACTTATCTTTTATGTTTGTGTGGTTGCCTCCCGCTTGATCTTCTGTATGTCTTTTGAATTTCTATTCATTCTGTACCACTGTGCATGTTCAAGTGTCATCCTCATGATCTCATACACAAACATACACCCATTAGTATGTTCTAAATGTTATCAAAACATTATAGTTCTAAATAATCTTGAAAATGTATAGTCATGATTATAGTTAATAAACATTAGTATTTAAGATTTCAGGGACCAAAGTCCGGGGATGATACAATCCCCACTTCTCGGAGACCACACGTCTACGGATCAATTCAGGGACCGAAGTCTGGGGATGATACAATCCCCACTTCTCGGAGACCACACGTCTACGGATCAATTCAGGGACCGAAGTCTGGGGATGATACAATCCCCACTTCTCGGAGACCACACGTCTACGGATCAATTCAGGGACCGAAGTCCGGGGATGATACAATCCCCACTTCTCGGAGACCACACGTCTACAGATCAATTCAGGGACCAAAGTCCGGGGATGATACAATCCCCACTTCTCGGAGACCACACGTCTACGGATCAATTCAGTGATCGAAGTCCGGGGATGATACAATCCTCTCAGCTGTCCACTAAGGACTTCATTCTCAGAGACCTCACGTCTACGGCTCTCTTTAGGACTGAAAGTCCAGGGATGATCCAATCCCCTCAACTGTCCACTAAGGACTTCATTCTCGGAGACCTCACGTCTATGGCTCTCTTTAGGACTGAAAGTCCAGGGATGATCCAATCCCCTCAACTGTCCACTAAGGACTTCATTCTCGAAGACCATACGTCTACGGCTCTCTTTAGGACTAAAAGTCCAGGGATGATCCAATCCCCTCAACTTTCCACTAAGGACTTCATTCTCGGAGACCTCACGTCTACGGCTCTCTTTAGAACATGTGTTCAAGGATGATACAATCCCCACATGTATTCTGATCAATACAAGTACAAGTATCCTCAACCATACAAGTACATTAATCAATACATGTATCATCAAAAGTATGTATTCTTACCAATGCATCTTATCATCAAAAGCATGTATTCTCACCAATACATCTATCATCAAAAGCATGTATTCTTACTAATACATCTATCATCAAAAGCATGTATTCTTACCAATACATCTATCATCAAAAGCATGTATTCTTACTAATACATCTAACATCAAAAGCATGTATAAGTAAAACTAAGTATTCTAAGTATAAGAGTCCTAAATCTAAATATTTCTAAGTATCTATGTGTAGAGAACAGGTTACCTCATCATCGACCTTGTTGTTCGATGAGACAATCTCATCATCAGTGACTATACTACTCCCGCTTTCGAGGAGGGTCCTTTTGAACTACACCAAGCTTGTCTCGGAAGTATTCAAATTTCACTCGAGACAGAGGTTTGGTTGGTAACTTCTTCACTTGAGGTAGAGGTTTGGTTAGTACAACGGTAACCTGTTACAAATTCAAATTTATAGTTCCTTTCTGTGTCATATCTTGTTAGTTCCCTATGTTCTTTGACTTATCATGGAACACTAGATTCTATGTCATCTTGATACAACTCTATTTATCACATAGGATCACAGTTGGTTCTATCTCTAAGTCAAGCAATCTTGAAGTCAAACTTCTTCACAACTAGTAGAGCAAGCAGCCATATATTCCGCTTGTGCTGAGAGCCACACTAGTCTGCTTCTAGCTAAACCACGAGATCATGGCTAATCCCAGACAATAAAATCCTCTCGATGTGTTCTTCCTATCTGATACACTTTCTTCCCAATCAGCATCTGAGTAGCCATATGAAGTCATGATCTCCAAGATAGCATAGATCAAAGTCTATCGTATCCTTTATGTGCCTCATCACATGCTTTGCAACTCTCGGGTGAACACATCTAGTTTCCACTAGATACTGACTCAAGGTGTTCACAACAAAGCATATATCTAACCTAATATATGTTAGATACATTAATGACCCAATAATTTGACTGTACAGAGTTATATCCACTAACTCTGATGAGTCATCTCCTAACAGTTTCAAGTTGGAATCCATAAGAGTGGCCATTCCATCATATCAAGTCTTCTCAAGATTTCTTAGCATACTTTCTCTGGTTGAGAAAGATTCCTACTGAGCCTTTCCATACTTCTAGACCTAGGAAGTAATACATTAATCTAAGATCTTTTATTTTCTTTTCTACAGTCATCTATCTGTGCCATCTCTCATCAGATGGGTCTACTGATATGAGCCTCAACATCATTCCAACTCTGTGGTGAGTTCCTTCTTGCATCCATGTCATATGTGTATAGAAGCCATATTCAACCTTGTAGCAAAGGTTGAGATCCACATCACCCATGGTGATCATTAAGCTCATCAATTGATTATCGATCCTGGGAACCCATAAAGAACCTCATTCACACTTCTTCTTTAATTACACCATTGAGAGAATGGTCTTATCTAGCCACTGGGAGCAAAACATCTCATCATGATTCTCTTCCTCTTTCTAAGAGAATCTTCTAGCCACAAGCCTTCTATCATTTTATTTGTAAATCTTTTGTTGAACATCCATTGCTTGTTCAGTGTTCATCATTCATCATGATCTTTCCTACAAATCAAAATTAAGTATAGGATTAGTAATATTTCATAATCATCAAATCATATTGACATGATAACCTATTATGCATACAGATATCATTTACATAGTTATGCAACTATCTTGACCAATACTTTGGCACAACACTTTCCCATATCTTGTATGCATACAGTGGCTATCTAGATGCCTTCCATCTCCACCAGAACATACTATCGAGAGTGTGCACAACTCTCAGCATGTCAGCAAAGAGGTTTCATTCTAGACAAGCAACAATGGAATGTTTGTCCAACTTACCAATCATATGCATATTAGTAGTATACTGTTCAATGTTCTATGAATATTTACACTCAGCATGATACATTATAGGAATACAAATATGCATACAACCTATTACAGGCAATATCATTTACTATTTCAAATAACAACTCAAATACTTATCTTTTATGTTTGTGTGGTTGCCTCCCGCTTGATCTTCTGTATGTCTTTTGAATTTCTATTCATTCTGTACCACTGTGCATGTTCAAGTGTCATCCTCATGATCTCATACACAAACATACACCCATTAGTATGTTCTAAATGTTATCAAAACATTATAGTTCTAAATAATCTTGAAAATGTATAGTCATGATTATAGTTAATAAACATTAGTATTTAAGATTTCAGGGAAGTCTTCTTTTACTCATGCATATCATCAATCAAGATAAAAGACATAATATGCATAATCCCTTGATTACTAACTTTATGAATAAGCATAACCAATCATACCAAGTATACTTATATAAGAGATCCTAACACAAGGTAAGATTCATGGGAAACATACCTGGATTAGTATACCTACTTAGTTATGTACAACATACCTAAACAATCTCTTCAATGATTTAGAGATCTAGAACCTGCATGTCTCACAGGTTAAGCATAATGTAACAAAGTCATACATACCTCGCAAGTAGAACAAAAATTATGGATGAGTCTTTGTCTTCATGTTTTCATGGTCATGGAACCTGATTTGTCTTTTGTGATGTACCTGTATCTTGTTAGCAGACAACATCAACCTCACACAACATCATAATGCATTAGTACAATCATATAGCCCTAATCAATGAATGTCTTTGATCATTCACATGCATTCATACTGTTACTAGGGTGATAAGACAATTCTAACATTAATCAAGATTGTACTAATAAATAATATGAAGACAAACACATCATGAACTTAATCAAGAATTAGATTTCAAGACATACCTGAGCCTCCTTAAGTCATACCTGTCGAGACTTCTTGTAGTCTTCTTATGTAAGGCCTTAGCCTCAACTCCCCCTGAAACTTGATTTGGAGCTTGATTAGGGTTTGCTAGAGAAACCCTAAAAATTCAATCTTTGACTTTCACACTTCTGAATGGATGAAAGAATATGTCTTGTTGAGCTGAACAAACTAGCATACTTCAATTTTGGAATTTCCAAAATTTGACCCCTCAAAATTGCCTTTGAAACTTCTGGATCTTCTGGACAGGATCCCAAACTAGGGTTTGATGAAGCCCACCCTTCTGTCCAAACAAAAGGTTCGATCGAAGGCTCTAAACTCTTATTTTTCTGAGGATCTTCCAGCCGTGGTTATAGACTTCAAAAATTCCAACTTTTGCTAAAGCCCTAATTTTCCATCTTTCCGATCAAAATCCCGAACTGGGGTTTGATCAAGCCCGGTCTTCCACCCAACCAAAAAATTCGATATTGGTTTCTACATTTCTATTTTCCTGAGTAGCATTCAGCCGTGGACTCCGTTTCCAAAAATTCCAACTTTCTCCGAAACCCTAAATTCCGGAAGCCATGAATAAAGGTGCTCCAAAAATAATTCTGTTTTGACAGAAATATGTACCTGATTGTTTCTGCTATAACTCTGAAATTTTTGCTCCACAGGGTCTGAAACCTTTTTTTCTACAGTATCCTGACCTGTCATCTTTCCATCCTGACAGGTCTGACATCAATTGGATTTTCTGAGAGAGAGTTATGCCAAGTGTCGCAACGTGACCTGTTTATGGGATAAAACAGGAGAGCGAACTTGTACGGCATGCCACGTGTCACTGTTTGAACTTCGGCCTCTGAAAACTTTTCCTGAGATATATCGACCTATTATATTTCCATCCTGACAGGTCTGGCCTCAATTGGAATCTCTGAGAGAGAGTTATGCCAAGTGTCGCAACGTGACCTGTTTATGGGATAAAAAAGGAGAGCGCACTTGTATGGAGTTCCACGTGTCATTGGTTCACCTTCGGTCTCTGAAAACGTTTCTTGAGATAGTATAGTCTGTGTACTACCTGTCACGTTTTACAAAATTTCATTTGGAGCTTCCTATCCCAAGTTATGATCTTTTTTCCAAGGTCACCTGATTTTGACTGAGATCTGGAAGAGGCAGAAACCCTACATTGTACTGATCATAACTTATAAAGTACAACGAATCTGAGGGTGCCCTTTGGATACAAGGTACCTGGGGATGTTATCTTCGACCTGTAAACTTTTCATACCCTGACCCTTCGCAAAAATGGATTTATAGCGAAAGTTCCATGATGACTGGTTTTTGCTATGTAAAACCCTAACCTTCAAATTGTCGTAAGTAAAGCAAGTGTCGTAAGTGCCATACCTTGTCTTCCTTCAGGTTAGCTCTCATACCATGTTAAGATTTAATATGATAAGATAGAAAATAGCAGCATTACATTCCATTTCACAATAATAGCATATACAGGATCACTGAAGAAACAACAAGCACAGCATAAACACAAGAGACAGAGATTTATCCTGGGAAACCCTCATGGGGTAGAAAACCCAGCAAAGCTTCCTCAATATAGATGACCAGCAATATACAAAGATGAATCCCTGAGACATGATCTCCTCCTCCACAATAGCAGACCTCTCCTCCACAAGCTGCGCTATCCTCAAGTGAGTGAGTGTGTATAATGAGGAACACACCTCCTCTATTTATACACTACTCTGATATGTATTTTACACAAGTACACGTAGGCTCGTATTTAACCAATGGGTTAAATACCCCACTACAACTGACTGGGCCGACCCCTCTAGGGTGGTCTAATAACCCTTTGACCCACATAACACATACAGGGCCGACCCCCACTAGGGAAGTCTAATAACCCGAGTTACCACATTCCGACGGAGGAATAAACATCTTCGGATATACAATAAGATCTTCACGGAGGAATGAAACATCTCCAGAATAATAAAGTACAAATATAATATTCTTTGAAGTTACAATATCTCAACATTATTGTATCTCAAGAAGAAGAATTGGTTCCATGTTAGGTAAGAAGGTACAAATGAATCTTATAGAGGTTACCAAATTTGTTTTCAAACGTATTTCAATTTATATGGTTAATTAAGTAAAGAGGGATTAGCATATCCCATAAAGTATTGCTGAATATTGTTTATAAGCAATAAGAAGTCCTGAAAAATGTTTTTTTAGTTTTCACATTTCACATAATATTATTTAAGTATTGTGGAATTGTTACATATGGTATGATAGGTGGAGTTACAGCACTCGGGCCTAAATGGGCTCAATTAGTAGTAGGGAACTAACGAGATTTGTTTGTTTTGGATGCATGGGAGTAATGGACGAGAGAAGTAAGTCATCCGAGTTAAACTCCAAAGTCTCCACAAGGGCATATGTTTCCGCACTCAGGCCTACTTTGGTTTAGACTAAGGGTCTGTTTATAAGTTGGCTAAACTATCAAAGGGAACTCCATTTAAAAGACGCAATACGAAAATTTTCATCTCCAAGGATCGACAAGAGGTAAATTATAAGTCGTCGTGGAATTGAAAGTAAGTATGTCCCATTTGCAAAAACATTATAATTGCATAATATTTTTTCTTTTTGTGAGAATTGGGTATGTTGTATTAGATATTTGAATGATCTTTTATTTTGATAAATATTAGTCTATGATTATCTTCTCGTAATCTAGTTTCATTAGATGGCGAGAAAGTACTCTTCGAATGATTAAAACGGCCAGACCATTGGAGTTAAGATTTTTTTGAATAAAATCATTTATGGTGGAGTAAAGGAGTACACTAAAAGTCATACTAGTTGTGATTATGGAAAGGTGAATGTTATAATGTTTCTAGGTTAAATGAAATTGTCCTCTTTTCTATATAGATAAAAGATGAAGCTTTCTCACATTCTAACATTCAAGAAGAATTATTTCACTTGTGTAAGCTTGATTTCCTTTTACTAATGTTAATCATTTTTTAGCAAGTTACAATGTTGGAAAAAGGTAATAATACTATGTGTTCCATTAAATTTGAATAAAGTAACATTTAAAGGTCCACTAAGAATTGAGGAACTAGGATGGCCTTGGGTTTTCAATGGTTGAGTTCTTCTTTATCTTTTACTAGAAAGTTTATAAATTATGTTGTTGACCTTAATGGTAAAGGTTGTAAAAGTGCATGTTGCAGGAGGAGCCAACGGGAATAAGCATGTAACAGAATTATCGAATACTTTCTAGTTATGAAGGAAGCATAATTATGCTGATGATACAAATTTCATTACATTACAGAGGTATCCCTAAGAATTATAGGTTTGTTACATTTTCTAGTGTCAATATTCCACAAGAAGCATAGCCTAGCTAGACTAAAATTTCTAAAAATCTTTTAAAAGAAATTAACTTTAATTAGGGTGTAGTTCCATGACTAGAAGATTGTCATATCACAAAGGAGAACAATGGTTCATAATGTCCTTACTTTCATTCTAACATGTGATTGTCATAATGTGGTGGTCTGACATTGAAGCATCCTTGTAACCTTGTTTGTAGGTTCAAATAAAAGGAAATAGTTATAATTTATACATGTGTATTCTAAGTAGTTAATAGGATGCATATGATAAAGATTAGTGAGTTCATTTTATAATTAATTTATTTTAGTGTTCTCTATTGTGGAGGATTGGGACCCTTGAGTGGTTGTTTTATAGGTTGCGTTGAGATTTAGAATATAGAAGTATACATTGTTTGCATGGGCTCCTTGAATTCTATTTTCATTTAATATATGATTTCATAGGATGTTGAGTATGTGTTAAGAGAAGTAAACTTGTACCCTAGCATAAGTGGGGCACATAATAAAGAGTTATGCGGCCGCCCTTTTAAAGGTATGTACTTATCATTACAAAGGTGTGCAAGTAAACAATGTATTCTTACTTACATGATGTTAGTGCATACAAAAGTTGTATACCTAAAGAGGATTCAGATGAGAAATGGAAAGATATAACATCCTTCCAAATAGGTTATGGGACTTGATAAACTACTGTTTAACCCTAGTCTCTGGATTTCATAAGAAGGAAGGAAGTTACCAATGAAATAACCCTCACCAGTTCTTATCATGTGTCATGAATTTTTTTTTATTTGATTATGCTAACTTATCATGATGTGGTGTAACATGTCTTGGTGGCATATTTCAGGTTTAGGTTATTACCGCGATTATTATAAAGATGAATGCATTACTTCGAAGTAAAACATATGATCATGGAAATTCTCCTTGTGAGATAATTATTCTTATGGTTTACTGATCATCGGAGTTTCTAGTTTGATTATTTTCTTATGAGATGGGTGATAAGAGGTTATGTCTAAAGTGTATCTCGATGATTGAGGTATGAAACGTATTTTTTTACAACTTTCATATAAAAATATTCGTGAAGTTGAAGTTGGCATAGTTAAAAGCATTAACACAAAGAGAGTTACTTGTTTTGTTGAAATTGATAAAGAAAAACCTATATGCTTAAAAGGGAATTACCATGAGTACGTAAATATGATATAGACCCTATTAATATAAGAAGATTTTGTGATGAATAGAGGTGCTTGATAGTTCAAAACATGAGTACATACTAGCTGTATTATTCATTTACAAAAGCTTGGTAAGAAGAGAAGGTTTAGATCAAGTATGGATATTGTAATGTGAAGGATGAGTTTCTTATTTTTATGCATAGGAAAAGAAATCTTCTTACAAATATTGTATTTTTTTTTTGTTTCTAACAGCTGAAATTTGGCAGATGGTCAAAATTATGTGAAGCTTGTGGAAAGTCAAGAGCATAAATATTATGCATGGTAAAATAAGGGAGTGAGGATTTAAGATCCACATCACAACTGTCATTTATCCTGTTAATTTTGATAATTATTATTGAATAAAGAACTTGACCCAAATTTGTGAGAGTAATTGTATGGTTACAAAATGGAATGTGATGAAATAATTGATTAATTAAAAGAGATTTTCCTAGACTCAAGCGAGGAGGCTTGAGGGGAAATAAATTCCAGGACTCAAGTGAGAAGGATTGAGGAGAATTATGTAAGAGTGCAGTAATCGCACTGAAACACTCCCTAGAAATCAGGGAGCTGACAGCCGTTAGGATTCTCGAAGGAATCGATGGGCTGTAAAGACCTAGGAAAACTATAAGAGAATGCATATGCAAGAGGCAGGATGCTGCTTAGTATGCATGGGAGAAAGTATTGTTGTGTGAGCACATACGTGTTAGGAAAGGATCTCCAAAAGAATTTCTATGTGAGCACTGAGGTGTTAGCCAAGAATTCCTGGATAAGTGAAGGATGTGTTAATGTTCTACATTCTTGGAATGCAAGATTTATGTGTGCCTGTGATAATAAAAGCACAAACAAGTACTAAAAGATATTTCATGAATTGCAAATGACTCATTATGTATGTTCTGAGTTGGATTATGAGATTGATCATATATTTTACTAAACAAATTTTGGAAGTCTTGGTGTTGTTGAATGAAATTACAGGTTATAAACAATAGTGATTTGCAAAATCAGGGAAAGTTCGAAGAGGGTTAAGATAGGGGAGACAAAATGACGTGTAAAAAGAACTCAAGAGTTAGAAAAACATGTTTGAATATTATGAACACCGAGGACGGTGTTATCCTTAAGGGGAAAGGATGAAACATCACTCTTCATACCCTATTGTTTTGTAATGTAAAGGGCACACGGTTGTTGGTGAGGAGCTCAAGGCCAAGGCCCCACCAGACAACCTTACAAGCATTTGTATGTATTTCCTAAATTGTAAAAATGGTTCATAGACTAGGAGGAGACATGAATGGCAAGAAAGCCATGAGAGTCCAATGGATGGTGATAGGTCGTCAATCAAACACAAGCATAGATGAAAGGTGGAAAGTTTAATATTCACCGATATGCTTAAAATAGAAATATTATCTTATAAGCAATAGGATAATCCCTAAGATTAAACACGAAAGAATGAGATCTTAGTGGAAGCAATAAAATCACACCTATTTTCTCATCAAGTATTAACTAAAAACATGTGTTTCTTTTTATACACTTCAAATGTACACAGTCCTTCCTAGACAACTACTACTTTAACAAAGTATTAAAGGTTGTAGTAAAACCTTCTGGACATACCGAGGGTATGTGAGAGTATGTACTTAAATAGTGTGCATGAACACTCTTGTAAGTCAAAAGTCTTATCCATAGTAATATGTGTGTACATATATTATAAATACTTATAAATAGATCAAAACATTACAAATGGAGAAGAAAGTACTTTTAAGATTTATAAATACCTTACATGTCTATATAGAGATATAGGTGCAAGAGAAAGGGGCATAGTAAAATGCACCTTGAGGTAAAAAATGAGAAATGTATACTTCACATATTATACATATGTAAACTAAGTATTATCAATTTATGATTATATTGTTATTATCTAGAACTTTCTAAATATTAACACTCTTATGATAAAAAGACATTACCTTACATATAAAGGCTATACGGGAAAATATGTGCAAACATAGTTATATTTATTAAACCAAGCTATATTTATATACAAACTATGCAAATTGGAGTTGTTGTATTTCATTATACCACTCCAATAGAGGATGGCGCACTCATTTTCTAAAGGAGTAAATATATATATAAATAATATTTTAGTGTGATGTAACAGAGTGTTGAGCGAAAATCTGTCTCTTATAAAGGAACACATTTTCATCGAAATATACACCTGTGAACTTATTAAGAAGCTCGGTATCTTGTTAGGTTTCCAGTTGTATCCTTATGGGAAAGCTTCAAAGTCTGAGACTGCGGATAGTGTGGAAGACCGCCACTTGTAAACTGGGTAGGAACTCTGATTTAGGAAGATGCTATTTGTTTTCTTCGAGGAGTGTTACCGATGGGGAATGGAGTTATATCTTGGAGGGAATCCAGGGAAAGAAAGGGGGTGGTTTAGCACCGTTGTCGAGTTTCATTGTAGTTTTGTTTTTGATAGAATAGAGGGGAAAATACAATGGCAAATAGATTGACCTTTATTTCTTGTGCCTGCGATCTGAGCGAGCGGGACGATAATTACATTCTTGGGATATGATTGAATTCGTGGAGACTGGTATGAATCTCTGTCTTATTTTTTCCATTGAACGCGATGGATCGTTTCCAGTGAATGATGCCATCAACCTAGATATATCGCTTCTTGTGAATACCGCCATCAACCTAGTATGGATCTAGGTCTTTAAATTGCCGCCATAGAACTTAAGATGGATATCTGTGTTTTATTCCTCATAAGCGTAACTATTTAAATTGTTGTCATGGTATTTTATGTTGCTTGCAAATAGAGAATGATATTACTGTTCTAAAATGTTTGACAAGGGAACCTTGACCACTACCGCAGGGAGCGTTTTGCTCGACCCTGGTTCAAAGGGTCTTGACCAAGAAATATTCGGTGGTGGTATGTATAGCATGCCCTCATATTACCTTGAGCGAGTAGAGTGGTTTCTCGGAGATTATTTTCTTCCTAGGTGACCTTCACGCTTTGCAGCTTCGTAAATACCATTCTATGCCCGAATCTGTTAGTATCGTTGTGTCTCTACAAGGTAGAAGGGAGCTGCAAAAGGGTGAGACGCTTTGGCAACCCCATCCTCAACTAGATTTACTGTTCACTTCTAATAGTAAAGCATAGGTCAATGTAGAATTATACCTTTCATAGTTTTGGGCGATTCTCTCAGGGAAGAGAAATGGACTCATGAATGGAGATCCGGTAAAGCATGAAAGATACTTTTATCTGTATGTTATATTTTATAAATATATTTTATGATTAATTAATTGGACGTTTCCTTGGATTTTTCAATCTTCATTCTTTGGTACTGAGTATGATGTCAGTTAGATAGGGTGTGTTCTAGATTTGGTTGGAATATATTTACTATGAGAAAGGTGTAGAAGTTAGATAATATATATTTTTATATATAGTATACTCTGTTTTATTTAAAAGAGAAAACGCTAACTTGATCCCGGTTAAAGCTCTTATTAAAATGTTATAGGTCGGACATACTTATGTTGTTCATAAATCTATAATTATTGCTTGTTTGTGGACATATCGTTTGTCAACATGTAGAGAATCGGAGATCTATCCTTGTTATTCTAGACTGATAATATTTTTATCATGAGCTGTTTTGTGAACAGCGTAGAAGAGCTTCTGGTAATACTTACGGTAATACTTCCGAGAATAGACTTGAGGAAGTGGAAGTAAGTACATCGCAATAAATGTTGTAACATATTTGTGCCCCTCTCATTTTGAGAAATAATATAAGATGCGACCTCTCTTGGTGGACGTAGCCCAAAACTGGGTGAAGCACGGGTACATTGGTCTCTCCTATGTTTTACTTGTGTGATGTGTTTTGTTATATTTGATGTTTTGCATCCACGTGTACATTGGTCTCTCCTATGTTTTTACTTGCTTAATGTGTTTTTGTTATATTTGATGTTTTGCATTAAAATGGGTATTGGCACTTGAATTATTTCATTAAAGAATGCTAAACGTCTATGTAGCGGTGTTTTGTTCATACATGTTTCAAATTCATTAATTGAGTAAACATCTTCATTGGAATTATGAATGTAATATAAGAAGTAAATTGATTGATACACAAGCATACCATAATGTTGAAAGTGGGTTACTATTATCCACCTCCATTAAATACAGAAGTTATTTTATATAGGAAATGGATGTTGTATGAGTAACAATGTTATAAAAGTAATTGTTTGTAGTGTGAATGATTATGCATGAAATTCAAAATGCTTGAATATCTTCTTAATTGACACAAATCGTCATTATGTGGCCAAGATACCTTATCTTATTGTATCTCAAGAAGAAGAATTGGTTCCATGTTAGGTAAGAAGGTAGAAATGAATCTTATAGAGGTTAACAAATTTGTTTTCAAACATATTTCAATTTATATGGTTAATTAAGTAAAGAGGGATTAGCATATCCCATAAAGTCTTACTTAATATTGTTTATAAGCAATAAGAAGTCCTCAAAAATGTTTTCTTTAGTTTTCACATTTCACTTAATATTATTTAAGTATTGTGGGATTGTTACATATGGTATCAGAGCTGTCCAGTTACAGCACTCGGGCCTAAATGGGCTCAATTTGTAGTAGGTAACTAACGAGATTTTGTTTGTTTTGGATGCATGGGAGTAATGGATGAGAGAAGTAAGTCATCCGATTTAAACTCCAGAGTCTCCACAAGGGCACAGGTTTCCGCACTCAGGCTGAACTATCAAAGGGAACTCCATTTAAAAGACGCAATACGAAAATTGGGAATGTTTATAAGTTGGTTGAACTATCAAAGGGAACTCCATTTAAAAGATGCAATGCGAAAATTTTCATCTCCAAGGATCGAAAAGAGGTAAATTATAAGTCGTCGTGGAATTGAAAGTAAGTATGTCCCATTTGCTGAAACATTATAATGGCATAATATTTGGTTTTTTTCTTGTGAGCATTGGGTATGTTGTATTAGATATTTGAATGATCTTTTATTTTGATAAATATTAGTCTATGATTATATTCTCATAATCTAGCTTCATTAGATGACGAGAAAGTACTCTTCGAATGATTAAAACGGTCAGACCATTGGAGTTAATATTTTTTAGAATAAAACCATTTATGGTGGAGTAAAGGAGTACACTGAAAGTCATAGTAGTTGTGTTTATGGAAAGGTGAATGTTATAACGTTTCTAGGTTAAATGAAATTGTCCTCTTTTCTATATAGATAAAAGATGAAGCTTTCTCACATTCTAACATTCAAGAAGAATTATTTCACTTGTGTAAGCTTGATTTCCTTTTGGTGATAATTATTTTTTAGAAGGTTACAATGTTGGAAAAAGCTAATACTATGTGTTCCATTAAATTTGATTAAAATTAAGTTTTAAAGGTCCACTAAGAATTGAGGAACTAGGATTGCCTTGGGTTTTCAACAGTTGAGTTCTTCTTTATCTTTCACTAGAAAGTTTATAAATTATGTTGTTGACCTTAATGGTAAAGGTTGTAAAAGTGCATGCTGCAGGAGGAGCCAATGAGAATAAGCATGTAATGGAAGTATCAAATACTTCCTAGTTATGAAGGAAGCATAATTATGTTGATGATACAAATTTCGTTACGTTACAGAGGTATCCCTAAGAATTATAGGTTTGTTACATTTTCCAATGTCAATATTCCACAAGAAGCATAGCCTAGCTAGACTAAAATTTCTAAAAATATTTTAAAAGAAATTAACTCTAATTAGGGTGTAGTTCCATGACTAGAAGATTGTCATATCACAAAGGAGAACAATGGTTAATAATATCCTTACTTTCATTCTAATATGTGATTGTCATAATGTGGTTGTGTGACATTGAAGCATGCTTGTAACCTTGCTTGTAGCTTCAAACAAAAGGAAATAGTTATAATTTATGCATGTGTATTCTAAGTAGTTAATAGGATGCATATGATAAAGATGAATGAGTTCATTTTATATTCCTTATTTTAGTGTTCTCTATTTTGGATGATTGGGACCCTTGAGTGGTTGTTTGATAGGTTGTGTTGAGATTTAGAATATAGAAGTATGCATTGTTTGCATGGGCACCTTGACTTCTATTTTCATTTAATATATGATTTCATAGGATGTTGAGTATGTGTTAAGAGAAGTAAAATTGTACATTGGCCTAAGGGGGCCACATAATAAGGAGTTATGTGGTCTGCCTTTTAAAGGTATTTAGTTATCATTATAAAGGTGTGCAAGTAAACAATGTGTTGTTGCTTACATGATGTTAGTGCATACAAAAGTTGTATACCTAAATAGGTTTCAGATGAGAAATGGACACCCTTTTAAAGGTATGTAGTTATGATTATAAAGGTGTGCAAGTAAACAATGTGTTGTTACTTACATGATGTTAGTGCATATAAAAGTTGTATACCTAAATAGGATTCAGATGAGAAATGGAAAGATATAACGTCCTTCCAAATAGGTTATGAGACTTGATAAATTATTGTTTAACACTAGTCTCTGGATTTCATAAGAAGGAAGGAAGTTACCAATGAAATAACCCTCACTGGTTCTTATCATCTGTCATGAATTATTTTTTTATTTGATTATGCTAAATTATGATGATGTGGTGTAACGTTTATTGGTGGCATAGTTCAAGTTTATGTTATTACCGCAATTAGTATAAATATGAATGCATTACTTCAAAGTAAAACATATGATCATGGAAATTATCCTTGTGAGATAATTATTCTTTTGGTTTACCGATCATCCGAGTTTCTAGGTTGATTATTTTCTGATGAGATGGGTGATAAGAGGTTATGTCTAAAGTGTATCTCGATGATTGAGGTATGAAATGTATTTTATTACAACTTTCATATATAAATATTCGTGAAGTTAAAGTTGGTCCTTTACATATTGCATACTTTTTTTAAGTATATCCACGATGTATACCTTGCCCACTTGATGCCATGATGACTAGTGCACTGTAGAAAGAGTAAGATTATATCACGCTCATTTGTTTCCCAGAAGTCAATGTCGTTATTCACCATATATTGATCAATTATGTGGGAAGGTAGAGGACTGACGTCCACACTTCTCGTCAGCTCAACCCACCTCCAACTGCTTGTGATGTCCTCCATAGCATAGACATCAAGAATGGGGTGATCAACATTGTTCTGCTCACATATTGCATACAATATTCCGCACCTGGAGGATATTAAGCTTCTCATTTTATAGAAGGAAGATTGAAAGCATGTCTTTTAAAAGAGAAAACTCTGTACTTCCTACCATTAGAAGACCCAAATGATGTTTTCCTTTTTCCAGTCTAAAAATCTAGTGAACAAAAGGTCAACCATATTTATCAATGATTCCAAAGCATCAACCACTAACTAATAGAAACCATCCATTTATATTAGAAAAATTCAACTTCTAACTACTACCAAGTTGTTTTCCTATGTAGGATGCATGAGTAAATTGACCTCTAAAAAATAACGATCCATATAGAAAAATCCCAATTCAAACTCATCAGCACTTGACAAGTCCAACACATGCTTATATACCCTAGAACCAAAATAGCTTCATAAGATGTGATTCCTCAATTTTCAATTATCGCCCACCCTTTTCCTCAATAGAGAGAACCATTCCAAGGCACCAATTCTTAGGATGAGTTGTTTTATTTTTGCATTCCATTTTCAATTTTTTGTTTGTATTGATCAAAAGGACTTGCTCAATTTGACAAATCTTCCCCAATATTTGTTTTTTTATAAAGTTGCATCCTCTAACTTATTTTCTTTTTTTTTCTCTTGAGATTTTTTATTATATTTTAATGACATTTTGATATTCTCTAATATTCAGTTTCTTAGAACTCCAACTCTGTGCTTGCATTATCTAATATGTCAGATGGTTTCTTTAAAATTTTAGGCCCTAACATAATCTATCTCAAATTTATGTCAAAGTTCTCATTTTACAATATGAGAATGGACCATAAGAATTTTATATCCCTATTGTATTCAATGAAAAATAAACAACTGATTTGGACCACCTATCTTTTTCAATACTTTTTCTTGTGTATCTCTTTGAGACTATTTGGTACGCGACATATTTTTCTATTATTCAGCTAGTCCCTATTAGTCAGTGCTAGGGAAATAAAGGATTCAATTTCTTTTAAATGTTTCTTCATTGAAAACCATGTTTTGAAAATATTTGAAGAGGGATTGGTTGGTAAAATACTTTTTTTTTCATATGTTCTTCATTTTTTTTTTTTGTATTGGCTAAGGCATGCCATGACATTAAGTTATAGTACTAGTTATAAAAAAATATAATTTCTTTAGATGGAAGAATGATTTGTATCCATATACTCTTCTTTAATGTTGGATTTCATTAAAGTTTGAGCCTCTTCTTGGGACCGTCTAAGCTTATCATTTACTATTCACTAATGTTTGGTTTCCTCAAATTTACTTGTGGCACATAATCTACCTTATATCTTCGAATAGTTAATTCTACTTACCAAGACAATTATATTTCTGAGAGTTTTGTCTCTCTATTGTATGCATAATTCTAATAATCATCAAGTAACCCAATAAATTCTTGAACTCCCCTTCCTTAAGATGTGATCTCTACACCTAAAGTAAAACAATAGAAACTAGAGGCAAGAGGCGTAAATGTTTGAAAACCCCTCATTGAAATAGATGGTAGTCTAAGGAGCCTCTAAAGGGGTCATTTCTAGAGGAAAAGGGCAACACAAATGTAACATCCCAAAAAAATCACTAAATTTTAAAACTTTTACAAATAGCATTTAATGCTACAAATACTACTTGTGGAATTAACGAACTTTAACCAACTACTAAATACAGTAATACACATAAAACAAAATGTATAAACTAACATGTGCGGACTGCAAATTATAAATTGACATAGATAAATGATAAATACTTTCTAATGTATTATGGACCGGTTAACTAAATGATGATGACTTCGTTGTATGTTTTCTGAAGGGGTTCCTATCGGGTGCCCTTGGGTTTACTTAGCTTGACAGCTAAAGCATTGGGACTATTTCTTTCTTTCGCAGATCTACAGGTAAGAGTTAAAAAAAATCCAGTTATTCAAGAACTTTGTGTGCTTCAGCTAGTCGTCTTTATAATAGAAAAGATTGTTTACTGTCATGCACGAAGGTGAAGCCGATAAGAACTTTCAGTTTTGTTTTTAACAACTCAGCTATTTATATTATGTTGTATGAAGTAAGGTTGAAGATACTTGGTAATAATCCTTATTTGTAAAAGAAATGGAAATGTAAAAACACTGCTAACTCTACAAAACGGTAATTTGAAATGAATAAGAAAATATGAGGTTCTTCCGATCTCCACAAGTTAGTGACAACTGGTACATAACAAAAATTCTAAAAATATTTTAGTACAGTCTTAAATACCAAGCATGTGACCATAAATAATGAAGTGACAAGAGTAGTTAATAAGCATCCTTAGTGACGAGGACGACTCATCCTATTAAGAATTGATAACGCCATTAAACAATATTATCGTTCTTATAATGTTGTAACACTTCAAATCACATCTAAGTCTAAATAACCATTGCAACATGCATCTATGTCACAAAATTTACCTTTCTCTTAGTATTATAATAGGTCTACAATGCAACGTGATGGCCTTCTATAACTATGTGACAATTGTCACATGCATCCTAAAAACTATTAACTTGCATTTAAGGAAACTAATACTACAACCTATATAGACTAAGCATCAAAATGTCGCTAAGAGACATAAAGGAATTCCTATATTAACTTACAAAATTGTGCAAATACTATACAACACTTGAATGATGCATTAGCACCTTAGTTTAAAAATATGATATAGCAATATGATATACATCCATTACATACTATATTATAAAATATAAATACATATTATTTATAAATATGTAACCTATCTACTATATAAAAGTATTATCAAATCTCCTGAATTTCTATAGCATGGATACGTTACTATATAAACAAAACCATATAATATAATAAGCATGTATTGTGAAATAGAAATCCTATATATATGAAACGACACATATAGAACCTAACTACTAAGCGCTATTTGTCGGGACTTTGGAGAATATATGAATTAATTGACAATTCAACCGTGATCATATTATTATGCTAAACATTGGGTTATAACCAATACAACATGCAAAAATGAAACATAATACTAATGTGGCCTCGACGATGACTTGGAACCTAAGGTTTTAGAAAACGCCCGACATTGAATATCATCCTAGGTGGGTGTAATGATAACCCTTTTTTGTGGGGAAAATGCACCTATAGTTCAAGGGAGAAACTACCAACTTACGGTGATAAAGATAGACTTAGAAGCATTCTGCAAGTACAACAAATAAATGAAGAGATTAGGGTTTAGAGATGTAGGCACCTTATTCATAAGGTTGATCCTAGCTTTGCCTCCCTCGCTCTTCAATGCTTATCCAGTTTTGCAATGCCCAGACCTACAAAAAAACTAGATACCTTTCTCAAACACATTTGACTACATATATAAGATTGATATTCATAATAGAAGAAGACATCAGATTATAAACAAATTATAATCAAATCTAATACACATTAATAGGTCATATTTGGAAAGAGAAGAACGTCTAATATTTATTGATGAATGAAAGCAAGTACATAAAGTTATACCTTCCTTCAAGCTTGGCACTTCACGAAACCTAGATTCAAGGTCTCCTGCTTCTGTTCTCCAAGGATCCCAGCCTCTAAGCAACTGTACTAGGGTTTATCCGAAACTAAGCACAAGAGAGGGGGATGAGGGTCTCCATTCCTCCAGCATAACAATGTTGTAGAATTTTTCCCCTCACATGGCCCTTCTACCCTCCTTATATAGTCAGTGAGTAAGAGTAAAACAAGTTATAACCGCTCAAGAGGTTTCCCAACCAACTTAACTTACTCAAATTTCGAGATTTTGACCAAAATAGGGGTGTACTCTACTCTACAGTAGACAAAGTAGCATACATATGGAGTTGAGTGCTACTATTTCACAGTGGAGTAAAGCTCAGAAGGTTTGAGAGCTACTATTGTACACTAGAGTAGGGTACACACGCTACTATCATGCCTGTGTACCAGCGCTCATGTTAAAAAATGGCCAAAAACAAGCTTTTCTGCTCATTTTCTTGAGATGGTTTGGTCTAGAGAGATGTTCCTAAGGATCATATACATCAAATGCATCAAGAATGAGGTAATTTCAACCATTTTTAGTGTCCCAAATAACTCCATCCACAAATGTCCTGCTGTGTGACTGAAACTTGATATCAAGAAGTGTCGTCATGCGACCAAGGGAAGCAAGTGTCGTCATGGACGGAGAGGTGTCATTTCAAGCTATAAAAGATGCCCCCTAATGTATGAGGTTAGAGGGAGTGTGGGAAATGATGGCCGAAATACATTATAAATAACAAAGAGTTGAATCATGGAGGAATGGAGAAACCAAGAATCATAGGCTCAAATGAAGTACCTGAAAGAAAAGGCAATGTCATACAAACTCATCCTTGGGGTAACTGTCCATGTTCAAATGGTGGAACATGATCTCCAAGAGGATACAATAATGATCCAAATATTGATGCATATATCATGGCCACTAAAATACAAGCGTGGATCCATGAGGAACATAAGTGTAAACATAGCCACATAAATACAAGGTGGATCTATGTCAAAACTGGAGAACATAGCCATAGATAACAAGCTAGATCTATGTCTCATCAAGAGCCAAAAAGATTGTGGCTCAGTCTTGCGCAACTTGGGGATTAACATAAATAACGTGATACTATCGAGGATCCCAAGGTCTTCATCCAAAAAACAACCCAAGGTACAAACCTATCCATGCAAATAAATGAGTCGTTGTCAAACATGGGAGGTATCGTTTGATTACCGGTCATTGATGAATACCGTTAACAAATGCGAGGGTGGCCACCAATAATGAAAATGGAACCCAAGGTACCTAGTACATTCAAGCAAGTGCGAATAGATGGTATTGCCATCGAACACTTGAAGAATCCATCGGATAGGAGACATTGATGTATTCCCATCTATCCAATAGCGATGGAAACTACCACTAATGACTGCAATCCCCAAGGTACTAACCAGAACTCTAAACGTCATTCCCAGAGTACAATGAGTTGAAGTTGATGGGAAGAAGCCTGTTGGAAGGGAGGCCTTAATGCATCCTCCATCATCCAACACGAGGGACACTCAATAGGTATGAGCTAATTTGGAGTAGGACTAAACACATGATGGAACATACTGACATCAAGGAATGGCCGACACATGAGGTCAAGGCAACTGCAGAATGGTCGACACAGGTTATATCCTTGAACAGTGAGCGTGACACAAGAGTGACTTAGGCAGCTTTTAACACAAAGGGACCACAATGCAAGTCTGCAATGTAGGAGACATTAACAGATTCTCCATATGATTGTAAGACTAACCAAATGGAGGAGTAAGAACTCTGAGATCAGGTTTATCCTAAGGCCAACACTAGAACCCAACTTGTTTGATAGAATCAAAACAGGTGCTTTGTTCAAGGAGATAGTTGAATTGCTGCCATCATATTGAAAGATATTTTAACATTCTTCCCTTCCCTTTCCTTTTTCATTTTTTAACGAGCTTGACAAAGAAATAAAGCATGCTCGACGGTATTTTCATATTTAAGGAGTCTGAAAAACCTAGAAGAAAACTCCATACACCTATCCGTGGATTTTATATCGATCCCAGATTGTTCTGTGCTCAGTGGTGTTTTCTTGCTTATAGAGTTGAAAAAATTAAACAGTCCTCTATACACCTATCCGTGGATTTTATATCGAGTCTGGATTGGTATGTGCTCGGTGGTGCTTTCTTGTTTATAGAGTTGAAAAACTTAAACAGTCCTCTATCAACCATCTCGTGGATTTCACATCGAGCCCGAGTAGGTGAATGCTCGCTTGGTGTTTTCACATTCAAGAGTCTGAAAACCCTAAAGACGACTCCAAAGGTCCTTTTTCGTAAATTTATTCTCCTTCCCCGAAAAAGTGTAAAATGATGGAAGAAGAACTCTTCTAGCGCATACAAGATTATACCTAGAGTATACCTTTTCCGTAAATTATCCACCAAGGCCCGGAAAAGGGGTAATTCTATACCTAAGTGGATGTCGGTTCAGTTATTTTAACGAGCCGGAAAAGACAACTATGCTCGGAAAACTCTTCCTATTTAAGGAGTCTGAAAAGGGCTTAAAAGAACTCCATAGGGATCTTTTACGTAAAGGTTTAACGAGTCCAGAAAAGTAAACTCATGACCTCCTTACTGTTTTTAACGAGCTCAAAGGAGATACAGAAAATGCTCACAACTTCCTTACTATTTTTAATGAGCTCAAAGTGAAGATGAAAGAAATGCTCATAGCCTCCTTACTGTTTTTAACAAGCTCGAAGGAAAGGTGGAAGAAATGCTCGTAACCTACTTACTATTTTTAACGAGCTCGAAGTAAAAGAAGAATCCTCAAAATGGGAGGGGACGAGTGTCAGGGACATGCAAAACTAGCTCCAAGCGCATGGAACAAAGCTATGCCTAATGCAAGGAACATGAGCAAGATAAGGACACTCAGGGTGTGTCTCCTCCAGGTAAAAGGTGTCAAATTGCAAAGGCAAAATGATACAGGGCTTAGCGAAAATGAGATCATAGATGGAGGCGCATATAACGAGCTAAAAGCATGGAAGCCGGCTTCAAGCTCATTAGCGCAAGCGGGATCATAACATATGCATATGCAATTTCAACACAAATATGGGAGCCTTATCAGGGATGGTCAGAAATATATGAGGAAGAAAGATATGAGGCTTCTTCTCAAAGTCATGGTAAATCTAAAAAGGCTCCCAAGCCTATGAGAAAAAGCATGGGCACCAGAATGGCATAAGGGTGCTGACTAGGGTGACCCATGTTAGGTAGGCTCTGCTATCGGACTGGTGCACAATGCATAAATAGATGGCTAACACACCAGTATCCAACAGGTTCGACCCTATGGTGAATTTGGATGGAAAAAGGTTCAAATGCAACATAACAGCGGGGAAGCCTAAACCTATATGCAAGGTTCCGAATATACCTGACATGGTCACACAAGGTGTCGAAAAGGACCAATGAGCAAGTATACATCCAGCTAAGAATCCTGTCTCCAAGAAACATCAGTACCAAGATCATATCTAAAACATATGTAAAGAAAGACCCAATACAAGTCACTGTGGTAGAAATACTTTCAACTTCACTATCATCAACAATAGTCATAAACAAGGCAGAGTTTTCAAATGAAGACTCCATGGTACCCGAGCCCGAGGACTTACAATCAACAAGATCAACTTCAGGATGAAGATCAAAGTTGAAGGACATGATGGAAACTGCAGAAACAAATTCATCATCACGGGAGTTGAAAATTCTAGAAGCATAATCAAACTCAGTAGGAACACCGATTTGCGGATCTATAGGAGAGTCCAAAGAATCAACAGTAGGAAGATCAAACTTTAAGGTCAAACCGGGGTTGGACATGACTATGACTGGATCAACATCCAAATGAATGGCATACTGTACTATAGACTCTAGGAAAACTTCATCGGAAGGAAGCATATCATCCCAGATAGAATACATATCTAAACATTCATATGGAGGTGTCACTTGGTCAAAAGCTGGAACCAAGTCCCGAGAAGGTAAGCATGAACTCAGAGACTTCTTCTCAGTAGCAGTGGAACTCAAGGAACAATGTGCCACATAAGTCCCATGTGACATAGTAGCGCCTAATGACGAGGGATCTGACTGGTCTACAGTTGGGTAATAAGGAGGATCAACGAACGCAAGCTGGTCGATAGTGATGATGCTTTCGTTATGAGGGAAATGCATCACACGAAAGAGCGTAGACACCAAAGCATGCATAGCATAAACGTAATCACGCTTGAGGATCATATCAAAATCCACAGGGTCCTTTAAAATCATAAAATCAACTAAGACTGTTTTTCCACCCAAAGTAACAGGTGCCTGAAGGAGGAATCCGATCGGTTCACTAGGTCTTCTATCAAAGGTCAACAACCAATTAGAAGCTGGAATAACATTAGGTAAACCCAAATCTCTCCAAGCATAAGTGGATAAGATACTAACAGAAGCACCTTCATCAACAATGCATCGATCAACCTTATGGTTCCTGATATCAACCTTTATCTGGAAAGGTGTCGAAGAAGGAAGACGAGGCTCGGCTAGACTATTCCAATCAAAGGAAACAATCATAGGTCTTGGTAGGGGTTCATATGGCATAGATGAAGTGTCCCCTTTTTCAGGAATATCCAAACTGGTAATGCAAAAGACTTCAGTAGTAGGCGCATCAATTTCTGAAGGACTGATGGGATCGGTCGAAGATTGCATCGATTGGATCACTTTACTCTCCAAAGGAAGAGTGGGGTCGACCAAAGATTGCATTGGTTCAACCACTTTATCAACCAAAGGTTGATCTAACTGCAAGGAATCTATAGACAACTCAGGAACATAGGTTCCTTCAGACATGGACCACACTCTTCGTGCCTCTAGAATGGCAGGGCATCGGTGAGTAAGGTGATCTCCCTTACAAAGTTTACAAGGGAACTTTGGTTTCCATCCTATAGGTTTAGACTCCTTTAGAATGTTAGTACTCTCAGCATGACTAGCATTGGCTGACAGCTTTCCCTCAACATGACTCATAGAGACTGGTTGCTCAGAACCATCAGACTTTTGAACTAAGGACCACACTTGTTGCACTTCTAGAAGTACAAGGCACAAGTAAGTAAGGTGATCTCCCTCACAAAACTTACAAGGTAACTTAAGCTTCTGCTTGTTTAGTTTGTCGACAATGTCAACTCCCTCAGCATGACTTGCAGTGGTTAATCTGGTGTCTCCAGTATGACTCACAGGAACTGGTGACTTGTCATTAATATGACTAGCAGTGATTAATGATGTGTCCTCAACATGACTGACAGTGGTTGAAGACAAACTTTCAGTATGATTTTCAGGGACTAAAAGTTTTCTCCCAGCATGAACTCTAGAGGCTGGGTAGGTTCCCCCTACATGACTTGCAGAGGAAGGGTGCTTGCCCCCAGCATGACTTGCAGAGGCTGGGTTGCTGCCCCCTTGTTTTGGCATCTTCTTCCTATTCTTCCTCTGTCTATTCCTTTTAGACTGGTAGCTACTAGTATTGCTACTTTCGCCACATGAGGTAGAAGGAGGAGGAGAAGATGTTACTGGAAAAGGAGGCACAGGGTTCTGATGCTCTTGATTTGAGGTGCTCACAAAAGAAGCATCAAGAGCATGCAAGGCATTCAGAGTGGAAAACAACCAAACCGGCAGCCCTATGGTGAATCTAGGAAGATTCAAAGTAGCAATTAAAGGAGTACAAATGTTTCCAATGAATGGAACAGCACAAAGATCCCATGGAACAGGGGTACCTTGATTGGAACTCGCCGGAATGCTAGACTTAGTTTCCTGCTCAAATGAGCAAGAAATTCTCTAATGCAAACTAAGACAAGTAGCACAAAGAGCACACCACTAAAAAAGGTCCTAGGTAAATAAAACCAGGCAAATAGATGCCTTCCGAAGAAGAGTCTAGGATGATGAGGGCCCAGAACAGATCAACGAAGGATGAAGAACAATTACTCGGGGTCCACAATACAATGACTAAGGGTGAAAGCGCTGTAATCACCCAACCGCCCTCCCAAAGACATGCAAGGGATTTCCTCCCACGTCTATCCTAGGTATAGCAGATATACCCTTCGCTTTCACCTGTGTATGAACCTATGGTCAAATACTAAGGATACCACCACACCGAAAACTCCTGGGGGAACAATCGTTGGTCGAATCAGAAGGCGTGGGCAGGGTAATTGAGCCTGAAACTCAAAAGAGTCCCCAAACATGATCCAATCCTGGTATATGCTCGAAACAGAAAGCAGGAGAAGTATTCCCAACAATCTGATCTCACAAGACCTACTACATAGATCCCAGGCAAGCTTTGAATGAAGTGGGTTTACCTGTGATAGTCAAAGTACGATTTTTGAGTAATGTGTGATCTTGGGTGGTTTAAGGTGTTTTAAACCCAAGATTCTAACCAAGACTAGCTGGTGTAGTGTAACCTAGAAAAGAAAATGTTACTAGTACATTTTATTAGGGTTCATTTTAAAGGTTACTTGCTTACTCAAAAAGGTAGAGGGTGTGTGAGAGTGGTTATAGTAGAGATAGAGTACTGAAAATGAAATATTTACCACCAAACAAATCTTTTCTTTTCAATGCAACTCTTAAAATTATGATCTAGAATGCATATGCAAATGCAATTTTAAATATTTCAAATGCAAAAAAGGTAAAATAAAGTCTAAATGTACAAAATTAAACTCAAAACCTAAGAATACAGCTACTCAAGCAAATGGTATGCAAAAGAAAACTTGTTCTTTTTGATGCAAAGCACTCTAAAATATTTTATGCCACTTGCAAGGTACTCTATTCAGAAAATGAATAAAAATTCTTTATTCTTTTCAAAGGTAAGAAACAAAACTGAAACTACCCTACTATCAAAACAAAAGCAAATAACTTTCAGGTTCTCTTTATTGAAACAGTAAAAGCTACCAAATATGACTTTCAAATTCTTATTGATGTAAGCATGCCAAACATTGGGAAAAGAGTACAAAAACTACTTTTAGACCCAAACAAAGCAAATGACCTACGAAGAAGTATGGTTTGGTAAATTCAGGTTTGCACATAACAATGCAAACAAGGTCTTGAACAACAGCCAAAACACTTGAGCTTTCACTACAAAAGAAAACTTAAAAGCATAAGGGAGGATAAAAAATCAATCTAAAAGAGAAATTTCACTCAAATAGATACAAACAGGGTCAAGAAGACTCAAGAGGTTTCAAATCCAGTGGAAATGGGGCAAGCAGGTTCAGTCAAACTCAAATTAGGGTACAAAACACCAAACGGGTCCACAACCCCCCAACTTGGGTCAACAAGCCCCAAAACTTTCCAAACAAGCCCAAATTGATCAAAAGAGGTTCAAATCATGAATGTAGGATCAATACAAATATGGGAGACCACTTACAGGGGTTTAACACAGACCTAGGGTCATCAAGGACCATAAAAATGCAACCAGAACCCCCAGATTTGGGTGCATATCCCAAAAACTCAAAAAATTTAAACCCATATTTTGAGTGCTACTATGTATGAAGGAGACTAGCACCCAGGGCACTACTGTACTGCACAACAATAGCGTACAGGTTGAAAAAATTGAAAAAATGGGGTTAAAACCCCCCACACCTAGGTCCACAAGGGTTTGCAAGGGCCAGGAAGGGTATGTAAAAGCCCAGCAAGGTCAAACAGAGCCTACTAACTGATTCTAATCAAGAAATTGAACAAAGACCTTAAAAAAAAACTAAAGAAATGACCTTGGATACCCCTAAGCAGTTAGGATTTCCCCAGCGGAGTTGCCATTCTATTGTGGGGAAAATGCACCTATAGTTCAGGGGAGAAACTACCAACATAGCATATCCCCTCATCAAATCTCTTGGATGCAAACACAACAAAACCCCAAGGTAAATTTCCTCGTCAGGAAAAGTGATGAACCTCAGTTCACAATTTGATGGCAATTATATAGACTACCTAGGTCTTTAGTGGTCAGTTTGGAATAAATGAGCCTCAAGCTCCAGTCCCATCTTTTAGGGCACTATGACCATATTTCAAGGGAGTTGCCCCATACCAATAGCTAGTTAGTTGTATCATGATGCTGCCATTTGTCCATTGCCTTCTACCCTAGATTTTGTTCCACCTAGTGGATCAATAACCACTCTTTCAATAGTCCTCTTAGGTGTTTGTCTCCTATTTTATTTATTTAATAATAATATATTATGCAAATTACAATCATCCTTGGACACCTGTCCAACATAGAACTTTACAATAAAATTTATAATAATGTTTGCTAACACAAAATGTTTTCCAGCAAAAAGGGTATGTTACAAACACCCCCACTTAAGCTCAACATCATCGTCGATGTTGCTTATTCAACATCAAGTTCCTCATGGAACATAACTAGATATGCTGCCCGCATATTACTTTCCAGTTCCCAAGTAGCTTCATCAGGAATAAGGTGCTTCCATTGCACCTTTCCTGCCCTAGGGTGCGATTCTGAAGCATAATTTCCCTCCAGTCGAGAATACAGTCCGGTTCCATGTGAAAATCTCCTTCAGGTTCCACCTGTATGTCATTCCAATTCAGCACATGAGTAGCATCGTGCACATACTTCTTTAAAACAGAAACGTGAAAAACATTGTGGATTTTTAAATTATATGGCAATGCCAATTGATATGCAACAGCTCCAATCCTTGATAGGATTTCGAATGGTCCACAATACCTTGGTGCTAATTTAGCACAATTCCCAAGCTTCAAAGAACTTTTCTTGGGCTTTACCTTTATAAAAACATGGTCTCCTACCTGAAATTCTCTTTCGGTGCATTTCAAATCAGCGTAGCTTTTTTGTCGATCTTGGGCAAGCTTTAAGTTACCTTGAACCTGTTTCATGGTTAGCTCCATTTCTTTCAATACATCTGGTCCTAACATCAATCTGTCTACAGGATTATCCCAAGAAATTGGAGTACAACATTTTCTTCCATACAAAATCTCAAATGGGCTCAACTTAGCAGATGCTTGATAATTATTATTGTAGGCAAGTTCTGCTAAGTGTAAGAAATCTTCCCACTTTGATGGCTGATCTTTAACATACAATCTTAACATGTTTTCTAAAATTTGATTTACCCTTTCTGTTTGACCATCAGTTTGTGGGTGGAAAGAAGTGCTGAAATTTAGTTTAGTATTTAATCCTTTAAACAGTGTTGTCCAAAAATTGCTGGTGAACTTAGAGTCTCGGTCTGAAATAATTACCTTTGGAATTCCATGCAAGCGAAAAATTTCCTTCATGAAAATATCTACAATGTTAGAAGCCTTGAAAGTAGTTTTAACAAGAATAAAATGAGCAGCTTTACTAAGTTTATCAACAACAACCATGATTAAGTCATTCTGCTTTTGATTTTTAGGCAAACCTGTAATAAAATCAATGCTTATAATTTCTCATTTCCATTCTGGAATAGGTAAGGGCTGCAATAGCCCAGCTGGATGTTGGTGTTCAGATTTGATAGTCTGACATTCAAAACATCTAGCTATATATTCAACAACTTCACTCTTCATGTTGGGACAAAAATACTCCTTTCTTAACATAGTTATCATTTTTTGATAACCAGGATGCCCTGAATAAAGACTCTTGTGAACTTCATCTAAAATCAACAACTTAACCTTTGAAAAATTAGGTACATAAATTATGTTTTTATATGTTAAGAAGCCTTTTTCATTAATACTGTAATCTGTTATAAAATTTTTAGATGAATTTTCCACCACATTATCATGTAATTTTGGTAATTTTTGTCTTGCTTAATTTCTTCTTCGATCTGATTTTCCAAATCAGTTTTAAAAGTACTGATTGCTACCACAAAACTCAATCTAGCATTTTTGCTCAATGCATCAGCAACCTTATTCTCCTTTCCATTACTGTTATGAATCTCAAAATCATACTCACTAAGGAAAGCTAACCACCTAGCTTGCATTGCGTTAAGATTTGTTTGATCCAATAAATACTTTAAGCCCTTGTTATCAGTCATTAAAATGAATTTTCTTCTGATCAAATGATGGCACCACATTTTTAATACATGTATCACGGCTGCCAACTCAAGATCATAAGTAGCATAATTCTTTTCATGTATTTTTAACTTCCTTGACTCAAAAGCAATTGCATGACCTTCCTGACTTAAGACCCCTCCAAGTCCATCGTTGCATGCATCCGTGCATACGACGAAATCCTTATTGGGATCTGCAATTTTTAAAATGGGTGTTGTAGTTAATAACTCTTTTAACTTATTAAAACATTCTAGACACTTTTGATCCCATATGAATTTCTTCCCTTTCTTCTGCAAAGAAGTGATGGGGTTATCAATTCTAGAGAACCCTTCAATAAACTTTCTATAATAACCCATTATTCCCATGAATGACCATACATCAATTACATCTTTTGGGATAGGCCATTCATTAATTGCTTTTATTTTATCAAGATCAACAGAAATACCATCTTTAGAAATTATATGACCCAAATACTGAATTTTATCTTTATAGAAATCACACTTACTGAACTTAGCGTAAAGCTGATGCTCTCTAAGTACTTGTAAAATGATTTTTAAATGTTCGTCATGCTCTTATTTAATTTTTAAGTAAATCAGAATATCATCAATGAATACCACTACGAACTTATCCAAATATTTATGCACAACGTTGTTCATTAAACACATGAACACTGCCGGTGCGTTGGTTAGCCCAAAAGACATAACTACGAACTTGTAGTGTCCATAACGCGTCCTGAATGCAGTTTTGAATATGTCCTCGTCTTTTATCCGGACTTGATGATAACCCGACTTTAGATCAATTTTAGTGAATATTTCTGTTACGCGTACTTGATCAAATAGATCGTCTATGCGGGGTAAGGGATATCGGTTATTAATTGTCATTTTATTAAGCTAACGGCAATCAATGCACAAACGCATGGTATCGTCCTTCTTTTTAACAAACATTGCTGGTGCTCACCAAGGGGTCACACTGGGCCTTATGTAGTTTTTATCTATTAATTCTTTCAGCTGAGATTTTAACTCATTTAACTCCAGAATATTCATCCTATATGGAGCGTTCGAGTTTGGTACCGCACCGGGTACTAACTCAATGGTGAAATCAAGTTCTCTTTTCGGAGGTAATCCTGGAATTTCTTCCGGGAATACATCTGAAAAGTCCCTAAGGATGGGAATATCTTCTAGCTTTAACTTGTCTTCTTTAGATGTGCATTCGTCATTAATAACATTAATAACAAACATTTTATATCCTTTTCTGGCAGCTCTCTTTACTTGTAGAGCAGAAATATGCCTTACTGAAATCTTTCTATGAATTCCTTTTACTGTTTCTAAATTACCTTCATTACTTACACATGTAAAATATTTATCATAACAATTCAGTAAAACTCTATGTTGTTCAAGCCAATCCACACCAATCAACAAATCATATGACCTTAAGGGTAAAACATTCAGATTAATTTGCGTTTTCAGCTGACTTAAAAATACTTCACAATTCTTGACATAATCTGTAACCTTTCTTTTAGTTCCTCTTGCAAGCTGAACTAAGCATGCATTATCAAATTTCTCTATTTTTAGCTTGCAATGGTTTACTAAAGCAGGTGAAATATAACTCAGATTTGCACCTGGATCTATTAGAATAGAAATAGACTCATTTTGTATCATACCTTCAATTTCGACCATGGATGTTTGATGGTCCACTTGACGGTTCTCCAGTGCTGCATTTATCCTGGACATTTCTCTTGCGATATCTCCAACTGTAGGTTCTTCTTGCATAGTATGAATATTGTTGGTTGTCCTCTTGTTGCGTGGGAAATCTACTCTCTTATGTGGTCTGCCACATTCATAGCACTTTATGGTTCCTTTCTGCTCAACATACCTGTTTTTGTTATTATTGTTATTACTGTGATTATTATTATTAGGTACATTTCTTGCAGTAGTAAAATTCTGAGATGCATTATTCCTGTAATTATTAGGAAAATTTCTGTTATTAAAATTCTTCTTAAAACCTCCAGCATTATGACTAAAATTCTTCTTTTTATAGTCATATTGATTAGTTTTACTATTCTTCCAGCCAATTGTTCCTTCTCTTTTTTTGTTTTGATCAAAACAAAAATTTTCCTTCCTCATGGCCTCTTCCAAAGTGGAAGGATTATTATACTCAATATAGTCTTTTATATTAAAAGGTAAACAACTGAGAAACCTTTGTACTTTAGGCTTTTCTTCAACCATGTAGGGCACGTACCTCAGCAAACTAAGGAACTTGCTGCACAATTCTTTCATGTTCATTGTACCCAAATTTAAATCGTAAAACTCCTTTGACTTATCTTCAAAATATTGTTCCGACAAAAACTTCTTTTTAAACAAACTTTTGAACATAGTCCAAGTTACTTCCTTTTCTTTTATACTCTTGATCCTTTTAAGATCCTGCCACCATATATCTGCCTTCCTGGTCATATTGTAAATAGCCATATTGGCTTTTAGTTGAGAAGAGTAGTCGTAAATATTAAATTACTTTTTCATTCCAGACAACCAAGCTTTTTTTGTTTCACCCTTCTTAGTTTTGCCATTAAAGGTGGGTGGATTAATCTTTTTAAATTCCCCAGTAATCTGTTCATGATGTTTATGTTTTCTCTTTTTAGAGCAGCATTCACTGTTACTGCTGTCAAAATTAATATCATCATTACTTGGATCAAATTTAGAAGATGAGTAACTGTTCCTTTTATCATTTCTTGTTTTCTTATGCTTATGTTGGTGGGATATTATTTCAAAATCAGCCTTCAATTCTGATTTTCTTCCTCTTTCATCACTATGGTAGTTTCCTTTTAAATTATGATGTAACTCTTCCTGTACCTTAAGGATCCATTCATTTTCTTCTTTAACAGCTTTTAACTCAGATTTTAAATACTGCACAGTGCGTAAAATTTCAGAAGACTGGTTGTTTAACTCAACATAAATTCCTTCAGTATTGTTATTATTAATGCATTCATTACGAGGAGATATGTCCTCTCCTGATTCTTCTGGTATTTCCATACCTGCAATTTAAAGGTCAATCTGTTCTGTGCAAAAATAAAATTAAATTACAAAAGTTAATAACATAAAATTTTTGATTTGTTTTATGCTTGTACGCATGAGCCTCAAGCAAGCCTAGAGTTTGAACTTGCGCTCTGATACCACATATAACATCCCAAAAAAATCACTAAAATTTAAAACTTTTAAAAATAGCATTTAATGCTACAAATACTACTTGTGGAATTAACGAACTTTAACCAACTACTAAATACAGTAATACACATAAAACAAAATGTATAAATTAACATGTGCGGACTGCAGATTATAAATTGACATAGATAAATGATAAATACTTTCTCATGTATTATGGATCGGTTAACTAAATGTTGACGACTTCATTGTATGTTTTCTGAAGGGGTTCCTATCGGGTGCCCTTAGGTTTACTTAGCTTGACAGCTAAAGCATTGGGACTGTTTCTTTCTTTCACAGATCTACAGGTAAGAGTTAAAATTTGTCCAGTTATTCAAGAACTCTGTGTGCTTCAGCTAGTCGTCCTTATAATAGAAAAGATTGTGTACTGTCATGCACGAAGGTGAAGTTGGTAAGAACTTTCAATTTTTTTTTTAACAACTCAGCTATTTATATTCTGTTGTATGAAGTAAGGTTGAAGATACTTGGTAATAATCCTTATTTGTAAAAGAAATGGAAATGTAAAAACACTGCTAACTCTACAAAATGGTAATTTGAAATGAATAAGAAAATATGAGGTTCTTCCGATCTGCACAAGTTAGTGACAGCTTGGAGATAACAAAAATTCTAAAAATATTTTAGTACAGTCTTAAATACCAAGCATGTGACCATAAATAATGAAGTGACAAGAGTAGTTAATAAGCGTCCTTAGTGACGAGGACAACTCATCCTATTAAGAATTGATAACGCCATTAAACAATATTATCATTCTTATAATGTTGTAAAACTTCAAATCACATCTAAGTCTAAATAACTATTGCAACATGCATCTATGTCACAAAATTTACCTTTATCTTAGTATTATAATAGGTCTACAATGCAACGTGATGGCCTTCTATAACTATGTGACAATTGTCACGTGCATCCTAAAAACTACTAACTTGCATTTAAGGAAACTAATACTACAACCTGTATAGACTAAGCATCGAAATGTTGCTAAGAGACATAAAGGAATTCCTATATTAACTTACAAAATTGTGTAAATACTATACGACACTTGAATGGTGCATTATCACCTTAGTTTAAAAATATGATATACATCCATTACATACTATATTATCAAATATAAATACATATTATTTATAAATATGTAACCTATCTACTATATAAAAGTATTATCAAATCTCCTGAATTTCTATAGCATGGATACGTTACTATATAAACAAAACCATATAATATAATAAGCATGTATTATGAAATAGAAATCTTATATAAATGAAACAACACATATAGAACCTAACTACTAAGCGCTATGTGTCGGGACTTTGGAGAATATATGGATTAATTGACAATTCAACTGTGATCATATTATTATGCTAAACATTGGGTTATAAACATTACAACATGCAAAAATGAAACATAATACTAATGTGGCCTCGACGATGACTTGGAACCTAAAGTTTTAGAAAACGCCCGACATTGAATATCATCCTAAGTGGGTGTAACGATAACCCTTGCTTAAATGTATAAACATATGACGAGTTTTTCGGGTTTGATGTTAATAAGTGTGATGCTAACAAGGTTTTAATGCTCCTGTAAGTGTGAACTTTTGACTTGATATGGGATCCTTTCACATTAAAACGAGACTGTAACTCCTATGGATTGTTGCATTGGCTTGTCTGAAATTAGCTCCACGTGATGGCCATTGGTGAAATTGGTATACTCCTGCCAAGCTGTATCTTGTTTTTAGTTGACATGGCCTCCAATAGGTTTCGTGGTTTGAATGTGCATTTAATGAAGTGGTTGAACGTATCCCGGCTTTGGTAGTTGCGTTGTTTGGTTGGTACAATCTCCTCCGTTGATCTTCTTGATGAGAGCTAACCCTAAGGGTTTGACTATACTACCACTTTCCTTTTTCCTTGTGTTCATTTGAAGCCTGGTTCTCTAGGGAGAGAGGCCGACAGGCCAAAGAGATGTAGGGTTGAGCCTGTAACTGTTCTCTTGTATCTCTGTAACTCGACACCTTCATTTTTATGGTGTAAAACCTGCGTGTAAGAGCGACAAGGTTCGTCATTGGAAGTGTTATTGCTTTGTGTTTTTCAGAGTCATTTGAATCATCGTTGAAGGTGTTGAACTTATTTTTTTTGTTTATGAGAGTTACTCGATTCGAGCGTTGATAGTTTTGAAGCCCTATATTGTGAGGGTTGCAAAGTTTGAACATTGACAGTAATGAAGCTCTGAGTGGCTCTCGCCGTTGCCAGGGAGGTTCTTAACTCGGCGCCGGTGATACCACTGTAGATGTGATTGTGGTTCTTGAGAGGCGATGCTTCCCTGCATTCACAGGTAAAATTTGCAATGTTAACCCTCAAAGTTGTAATGAAATTCGGTTTTAACCCCTGTAATGTTTTGTTTTTGTACAAGTTTTAACCTCGTTTTTAACTACCTTGTCAGGTATGCTTCAACGTTGTGAGAGTTTAAAGAGCTATCGACGGAATAAAATGCATTTAAATGGTAAGCCCTAGTGGAAAACCCTCCATAGGATCTCTGGCAGATGCAAACAACAATGAAGTTCTATCAGTTGTGGTTTACTTACTGTCATCGATCTGTAATAGACATGTGTCTAGTCTTTGTTTTTGTAAAAAGGTGCCTTCGGCTACCTGGTTAACGTTTAAGTTTAAAATGTTTGAGGTCTTGTTTTCAGTTTCATGTTTAAATGGAAATGTAGCTCCGTCGAGGGTTTCGATCCTCGGTCGAGTTTTGACATAAAATGCTATTGTTTTGATTTTTTTTTTAAATGTTTATGTTTCATCTCGGTAGGGTTTCGACCCAAGTCTAAATCCTATAACTGGTTAATTTAAATGTTTGTAACAAAATATGAAATTTTCTCTATTATCGTTTCATTTGAAAAGAAATCTAACTATGAAATTTTATAACAAGATTATAGAAAAGAGCATGCGTTTGTGATTTGTATGGAAGAATGGTACAAGAGAAATTGTAATTGTTATCCTGAAATCATCATTTTAATTTTTTTTTGTCGAAAAGTAAAAGACTGTAATGAAAATAAATATTCGGATAACTTGAAATGTTTTTATGGAAAGGGGGTATCGCCCTTGTTCATTTGACCAGAATGATCACTATGCATAAATCTTAGATACTACAAAAGAAATAACATTTGCTAGTTGTATTGATACAAGGGTTTTATGAAATGATAAAATAGGAAACATAAATTATTTTCTTAGCTATCTATACTTCACCGATATTCTCACGACTGTACTTTTATTTTTGAAGAACATAAAACAGTACTGTAAGGGAATTTGACAGAAGTCTGAAACTTCCAATTATACTAATTCATCTGACTTACTAACAGTAGGAAGACTTTTAAGGAAAATAAACAGAGTTGTTTTCTTTCCATCAATCTTGGCAAATTTGCCTATCAAATTCATTCTCTTTTAATCTATCTATGTACTAGAGTACGATGCTATTCCTTTTTGCATGGGGAAAAATGCAGAGACTATTTTATTCAATCCTATCATTTTCATACAGAATTATTAATTCACTTAGGATACTGAAATAAATTTATAAAATAAAACAATACAAGTTAGTCTGTAACAGAACTTTAAAATGTATGAAACTAATAAGAAAATAGAACCTGTAATGATGATAAGGCCGACAAACACCCAAGGAGGCATGTTCCTCCCAACCTATTCGAGAAGAAGCAGCTCCATTGCTGGCTTCTTGTGAACCCCCGAGCCTGATTACTGATCCAATAAGTGGGTGGAATCTGTGTAGAAGCAAGGCACTCAAAAATTCCTTCTGCACTTAGCATCAACCTCCTGAAATAGCATGCCTTCTCCACTCGGCATCAGCCTCTTGAACTCAATAAGATTTTGGAAAACTCACAACATGATCAACAACATAGCATATCGCCTCATCAAATCTCTTGGGTGCAAACACAACAAAACCCCAAGGTAAATTTCCTCGTCAGAAAAAGTGATGAACCTCAGTTCACAATTTGATGGCTATTATATAGACTACCTAGGTCTTTAGTGGTTAGTTTGGAATAAATGAGCCTCAAGCTCCAGTCCCATCTTTTAGGGCACTATGACCACATTTCAAGGGAGTTGTCCCATACCAATAGCTAGTTAGTTGCATCATGATGCTGCCACTTCTCCATTGCCTTATACCCCAGATTCCATTCAACCTAGTGGATTAGTAACCACTCTTTCAATAGTCCTCTTAGGTGTTTGTCTCCTATTTTATTTATTTAATAATAATATATTAATCAAATTACAGTCATCCTTGGATTCCTGTCCAACATAAAACTTTACAATAAAAGTTATAATAAAGTTTGCTAACACAAAATGTTTTCCAGCAAAAAGGGTATGTTACAACAAAGCAAGAAGGTGATGAGTGCATGGTGTTCAGTGGGGAGAGAGGGGGGAAATGATAAGGTGTTGGATACCGGAAGCTGATCTTGCTTGGACAAGGCATAGTCAACCACAATAGCCCCACAACCATGAGGGAAATAAGTGAAGAAATCAAAACCTAGAAAATAATGGAGACCATTCAAGAAAATAATCTCATGTGGATCGCCTATCCTTGAAATATTGTGGAGACCCACTCAGACTAGGTAAATATCCTAAAGACAAAGGGCATCCTCAACTCGATCATGGATATGTATTTGTAAATACCTAGTATGAGCATTGAAATCCCCTAAGTGAATAATATCACATGTCAAGAAATAATAAGAGATATTCAAGTATAATTCAAGGAATGGAGTTTGATGGGCTAACTCAAGTAGTTCAGTGCTTTGAGCTTTATGCAAAAGGTCTCAAGGTCGATCCCTCAAGTTGGTTTCCTCTTTTGCATGCCTCACTTGATGTCCCTATCCAATCAATCATCATAACCAATGCTAACAAGTTTGCACTAGATACCATCCACAATTGGATAGAAGGGCTTAGGAGTTATCCTATGATATTTTCCTTGGAAAACAAGTCAATGAATGGGTTCATCTATCTAACTATACCTTTAATCCACCAACTAATTTTGTACAACCCTAAACTTTAGTAAATATTTGTCCCAAAGCTATCTATAATCCTATCACTAATCTCTTATTAATCACTTAATATACATGAGATTAATTATACAAAAATGACATTTATTTACATAATTTGCCATTACTAGTTTATGAAACCCAACAATAAACTGCTAGAATAAGTACATGCAGCATGTCTATAAGTCTAATCATGGTTCTGTTAGGGACACAACATCCCCTCCTTAAATGCTTTGATATCAAAGCATAAGAGCTACATAGAATTGATCCCAATACCTAAAGTCATACTCCTATAGCCAAACATGTCGGATGAAGTGATTTATTGCACATCATTAATACGGTAACGCTACATTCTCTCCCTTCTCAAGGCCTTTGTACTCAAATCCTTGGTAGATATTGATACCAATCATAATTGGTCACTTCCCAGTGGTATTCCATAACTTGTTTACGCCACTATATCTATACAAATCATTGTGGTTTATTTCTATTAAAAAGTAAGGTGTTATAGCTAGTGCAACATTGAAAAGTTCTACAAGTGGGGCTCCTCTTGGACAAGGTTGTCCATAAAGTTTACATTTTCTTCGAAAGGTTTAATGACTACATCATCTTGTGTCTCTTTACCAATTTTATAACTACATATTCTGCCTCTTCTTCATATTTTAGTTGTTTCTCCTCATGTACCAATGACAATTGTAATCATTGGTACCGTAATCAACAGACAATGTGGGAAGCCTCCTTCTCCAACTATTGTAGAAGACGCATCTCCTTGTCATACTCATCTTGTCTAAAAAATACCTCTATGGAAACCCATATTAGTTAGGCTCTGATCTTCCTCTCTTGTTGAATGAACTTCTCCTACTACAACACTTTGTCCATTCTACCCCAAAAAGAACCATTGGAACAAACATTTTGAAATATTGTAACTTGATACATATTTTCAAAATTATGTCAAATTATCGATTTATATCCATCGGAATTATCTTTCAATACCAACATATTAACTTCAAAGAATGAAGCAATCAACCTAGTAGGATCAACTAGTCCAGGAGGGTTGCATAACATTTGTCTTATATGTAAAGTGATCTCTCACATAAAGAGAGCTAGGTATCTCTATTCCAAATATCAAAAGAAAGAAGTTAGGGACCCCAAGTAGTCTTAGTATAAGTAATGAAAACACCCCAAAATATATTGATAGCTAAAAAAATTGAATATGCAGTGCTCTTTTCACTAAACCTATTGTAAATGGCCCAACTAAAAGGGCCACTCAAGGAAAAGGATGTGATGGTCAAACTCCATCCAAAGCTATGAAAAAAATCTCAAGGATAACTAAGCTCTACCAAAGGATGTGTGTCCATTGTCACCAGGTTATATTCAGGTTGAACAATAAGACCATCCCTCTTAGGCTCTAGGTAAAAATAGATCTTGGGGTTGAGACCGTAGTTGCACAATCCAACAAACCTAAATGTTCCATTAGTAAATATATTTTATCATCACTCGATTCAACTCTTGCATAGGATGTAAGAGTTGAACATTAAAGTCTATAAAGTATTGAAAAGGGTGGAGATGCTCGCTACAGATGTCAATGGTTTGAAGCAACAAAGAATCCTATGAAAACCAATATGGGTGTTTCCCAAAATAGTAGCAACAACAATCTCCTTCGATAGCCAATTGTCCAGATATGTGTATTTCGCTCTCCTTGAATTTGAATCACCCAAAGTGATAATTCTGTGCAAGAAGAAGGCGAATATGAAAATGCCCTCAGGACTAATTTATGCTAATGTAATATTTCCATCATTTGAAAAATCGTCACTAATTTTCAACTTTGGTTCCTTATCAACCTTGACCTTGTTTTCTGTGCATATTTCATAATATATGTCTACTTATTATAACTTATTCAATTGTGTGCATGTTGTTGGTTTCTTAGAATTTCTTCTAGGTTTACCTACTTTTGGCTTATTAGAATTTTTTCCAAATTTGCATTTTCATGAATTATTTGGCCTTTTCCCTACCCATGGAGTGCAAGACATGTTGTTTGTTATGCCAACTTCAGAGACATTCAACTTAGTGACTTTCTGTAAGATGTTGTAGACATTTATTGCCATGCATACTTGTAGATTGTCTAAGCGTCTACCCACCTTCCTTGACTACATCTCATCAAACTATCTTCCTCTTGCTGAACCAACGAGCTATCCAATTAGATGTGGAAGAATAAAATTTATGTCTACTGTATCTTCTCATAACATGTTGGAATTTTTTCCATTATCCTTTTCTCCCTATTTCCAAACTATAGGATTGTTGGGCTCTCTCCCTATCTGAGAAGCATAAGATAATTTGTCTATTTTTCTATCTTTCAATCCATTCAAATTTATGGTATCTTGTAAGATTTTGCATAGATCTTATGGCATGCCTGCTTGTGGATAATCCGATACTCTACCTACTTCTCCTTTTTATGGCTCGTAAAACTCGATGCTTCCTTCTAGGCCATCAAGTTTTCTGACTACTTGTGCCTCAGTAAGATATCTACTTATTTCATCTTCTTGAAGTTTGTTGGGATATTTGTCATCACATTTTTTTCTAGGTTTTCACATGTGTGAATTGTTAGACTTTCTCCCTACTTGTGGAGCATAAGGTATCTAAAACTTCATTGTCATCCTCCTAGACATCCATGTCGAGAGCTATGTTCCTCTAATAGTTTCCTCCTAGACATTCATGTCATTATTTCTTGTTAATACAAAGTGATACCTATTTTAGTATTATCTCTCTAATTGATGTACTTGGATCTATACTCTTGATTAGCTAGATTTCATAGCCAAATATCACATGGGATTAGAGCCAAGACTACCTAAGGGTAAGTTTCATTTCAGAAGAATTGTTTTCGTTTCATGTTAGTTATGCTATTGTCTTGCAATTATGGATGATTTAGAGAGTAAAAAATGCTAAAGAAAAATTCAAATTCTACAGGTGATTAATTTCGTGGCTCAAATTGCTAGTGCAACCTAGTAGGAGATGACCAGAAAATATCACTTCCTCTAATAAGTGAGACCCCTAGAAATGACTTTGTGTAGTGACTCGTATTGTCAAAAGTCTAAGCAAGCAATTATGTAAGAGTGCAGTAATGGAACTGAAACACTCCATAGAAATCAAGGAGCTAACAGCTGTCAGGATTCTCGAAGTAATCGGCGGGCTGTACAGACCTAGGAAAACTATAAGAGAATGCATATGCGAGAGGCAGGACGCTGCTTAGTATGCATGGGAGAAAGTATTGATGTGTGAGCACTGACGTGTTAGGAAAGGATCTCCAAAAGAATTGTTGTGTGAGTACTGAGGTGTTAGGAAAGAATTCCTGGATAAGTGAATGATGTGTTAACGTTCTACATTCTTGGAATGCTAGATTTATGTGTGCCTGTGATAATAAAACCACAAACAAGTACTAAAAGATATTTCATGAATTGCAAATGACTCATTATGTATGTTTTGATTTGGATTATGAGATTGAACATATATTTTACTAAACAAATTTTGGAAGTCCTAGTGTTGTTGAATGAAATTATAGGTTATAAACAATAGCGATTTGCAAAATCAGGAAAAGTTCGAAGAGGGTTAGAACAGGGGAGACGAAATGACGTGTAAAAAGAACTAAAGATTTAGAAAAACATGTTTGAAGATTATGAACACCAAGGACGGTGTTATCCTTAAGGGGGAAAGGATGTAACATCCCTCTTCATACCCTATCTTTTTGTAATGTGAAGGGCACATGGTTGTTGGTGAGGAGCTCAAGGCCAAGGTCCTACCAGACAACCTTACAAGCATTTGTATGTATTTCCTAAATTGTAAAAATGGTTCATAGACTAGGAGGAGACATGAATGGCAAGAAATCCATGAGAGTCTAATGGATAGTGATAGGTCGTCAATCAAACACAAGCATAGATGAAAGGTGGAAAGTTTAATATTCACCTATATGCTTAAAATATAAATATTATCTTATAAGCAATAGGATAATCCCTAAGATTAAACACGAAATAATGAGATCTTAGGGGAAGTAGTAAAATCACACCTATTCACTCATCAAGTATGAACTAAAAATATGTGTTTCTTTTTATACACTTTAAATGTACACAGTCCTTCCTAGAAAACTACTACTTTAACAAAGTGTTAAAGGTTGTAGTAAAACCTCGTGGACATACCGAGGGTATGTGAGAGTATGTACTTAAATAGTGTGCATGAACTCTCTTGTAAGTCAGAAGACTTATCCATAGTAATATGTGTGCACAGATATTATAATTACTTATAAATAGATCAAAACATTACAAATGGAGAAGAAAGTACTTTTAAGATTTATAAATACAGATATTATAATTACTTATAAATAGATCAAAACATTACAAATGGAGAAGAAAGTACTTTTAAGATTTATAAATACCTTATATGTCTACATAGAGATATAGGTGCAAGAAAAAGGGGCATAGTAAAATGCACCTTGAGGTAAAAAATGAGAAATGTATACTTCAAATATTATACATATGTAAACTAAGTATTATCAATTTATGATTATATTATTATTATCTAGAACTGTCTAAATATTAACACTCTTATGATAAAAAGACATTACTTTACATTTAAACGTTATATGGGAAAAGATGTGGGAACATAGTTATATTTATATAACTAAGCTATATTTATATACTAACTATGCAAATTGGAGTTGTTGTATTTCATTATACCACTCCAATAGAGGATGGTGCACTCATTTTCTAAGGGAGTAAATATATATATAAATAATATTTTAGTGTGATGTAACGGAGTGCTGAGCGAAAATCTCTCTTAGAAAGGAACACATTTTCATGGAAATCGACACCTGTGAACTTAGTAAGAAGCTAGGTATCTTGTTAGGATGCCAGTTGTATCCCTATGGGAAAGCTTCAAAATTTGAGACTGCGGATAGTGTGGAAGATTGCCACTTGTAAACTGAGTAGGAACTCTGATTTAGGAAGATGCTATTTGTTTTCTTCGAGGAGTGTTACCGATGGGGAATGGGGGTTATATCTTGGAGGGAATTAGGGGAAAGAAAGGGGGTGGTTCAGCGTTGTTGTTGAGTTTCAATATAGTTTTGTTTTCGATATAATAGAGGGGAAAATGGTGCGGAAAATATATTGACCTTTATTTCTGGTGCCTGCGATCTGAGAGAGCGAGAGGATCGTTACATTCTTGGGCTGCCATTGAATTTGTGGAGACTTGTATGAATCTCTGTCTTATTTTTTCCATCGAACGTGATGGATCGCTCCAGCTGAATAATGCCATCGACCTAGATATATCACTGCTTGTGAATACCGCCATCAACCTAGTATGGCTCTCGGCCTTTAAATTGCCGCCATCGAAATTAAGATGGATATCTGTGTTTTATTCCTCATAAGGGTAACTATTTAAATTGTGGTCATGGTATTGTATGTTGCTTGCAAATAGAGAATGATATTACTGTTCTAAAATGTTTGATAACGGAACCCTGACGAATACCATAGGGAGCGTTTTGCTCGAACCTGGTTAAAAGGGTCTTGACCAACAAATCTTCGGTGGTGGTATGTATAGCATGCCCTCATATTACCTTGAGCGAGTAGAGTGGTTTCTCAGAGATTATTTTCTTCCTAGGTGACCTTTGTGCTTTGCAGCTTCGTAAATACCATTCTCGGCCCGAATCTATTAGTATCGTTGTGTCTCTACAAGGTAGAAGGGAGCTGCAAAAGGGTGAGACGCTTTGGCAACCCGATCCTCAACTAGATTTACTGTTCACTTCTAATAGTAAAGTATAGGTCAATGTAGAATTACACCTTGCACAGTTTTGGGTGATTTTCTCAGGGAAGAGAAATGGACTCATGAATGGAGATCCGGTAAAGCGTGAAAGCTACTTTTATCTGTATGTTATATTTTATAAATATATTTTATGATTAATTAATTGGACGTTTGCCTAGATTTTTAATCTTCATTCTTTGGTACTGAGTATGATGTCAGTTAGACAGGGCGTGTTCTGGATTTGGTTAGAATATATTTACTATGAGAAAGGTGTAGAAGTTAAATAATATATATTTTTATGTATAGTATATTCTATTTTATTTAAAGGAGAAAATGCTAACTTGATCCCAGTTAAAGCTCCTATTATAATGTTAAAGGTCAGACATACTTATGTTGTTCGTATATCTATAATTATTGCTAAGTTGTGGACATATCGTTTGTCAACGTGTAGAGAATTGGAGATCTATCTTTGTTATTCTAGACTGATAATATTTTTATCATGAGCTATTTTGTGAACAACATAGAAGAGCTTTTGGTAATACTTCCGAGAATAGACTTGAGGAAGCAGAAGTATCGCAATAAATGTTGTAACATATTTGTGCCCCTCTCATTTTGAGAAATAATATAAGATACGACCTCTCTTGGTGGACGTAGCCCAAAACTGGGTGAACCACGAGTACATTGGTCTCTCCTATGTTTTACTTGCTTAATGTGTATTGTTATATTTGACGTTTTGCATCCACGCGTACATTGGTCTCTCCTATGCTTTTACTTGCTTAATTTGTTTTTGTTATATTTGATGTTTTGCATTAAAATGGGTATTGGCACTTGAATTATTTCATTAAAGAATGCTAAATGTCTTTGTAGCGGTGTTTTGTTCATACATGTTTCAAATTCATTAATCGAGTAAACATCTTCATTGGAATTATGAATGTAATATAAGAAGTAAATTGATTGATACACAAGCATATCATAATGTTGAAAGTGGGTTACTAGTATCCACCTCCATTAAATATGGAAGTTATTTTATATAGGAAATGGATGTTGTATGAGTAACAATGTTATAAAAGTAATTGTTTGTAGCGTGAATTATTATAAATGAAATTCAGAATGCTCGAATATCTTCTTAATTGACACAAATCGTCATTATGTGGCCAAGATACCTTATCTTATTGTATCTTAAGAAGAAGAATTGGTTCCATGTTAGGTAAGCAGGTACAAATGAATCTTATAGAGGTTAACAAATTTGTTTTCAATCATATTTCAATTTATATGGTTAATTAAGTAAAGAGGGATTAGCATATCCCATAAAGTCTTACTTAATATTGTTTATAACCAATAAGAAGTCCTGAAAAATGTTTTTTTTAGTTTTCACATTTCACATTTAATATTATTTTAAGTATTGTCAGATTGTTACATATGGTATCAGAGCTGGAGTTACAGAACTCGGGCCTAAATGGGCTCAATTTGTAGTAGGGAACTAACGAGATTTCTTTTGTTTTGGATGCATGGGCGTAATGGACGAGAGAAGTAAGTCATCCAAGTTAAAATCCAAAGTCTCCACAAGGGCACAGGTTTCCGCACTCAGGCCTACATTGGTTCAGACTAAAGGAGTGTTTATAAGTTGGTTGAACTATCAAAGCAAACTCCATTTAAAAGACGCAATGCGAAAATTGGGAGTGTTTATAAGTTGGTTGAACTATACAAAGGGAACTCCATTTAAAAGACGCAATGCGAAAATTTTCATCTCCAAGGATCGACAAGAGGTAAATTACAAGTTGTTGTGGAATTGAAAGTAAGTATGTCCCATTTGCTGAAACATTATAATGGCATAATATTTGTTTTTTTTTGTGAGCATTGGGTATGTTGTATTAGATATTTGAATGATCTTTTATTTTGATAAATATTAGTCTATGATTATCTTCTTGTAATCTAGCTTCATTAGATGACGAGATTGTACACTTCGAATGATTAAAACGGTCAGACCATTGGAGTTAAGATTTTTTGGAATAAAACCTTTTATGGTGGAGTAAAGGAGTACACTGAAAGTCATACTTGTTTTGTTTATGGAAAGGTGAATGTTATAATGTTTCTAGGTTAAATTAAATTGTCCTCTTTTCTATATAGATAAAAGATGAAGCTTTCTCACATTCTAACATTCAAGAAGAATTATTTCACTTGTGTAAGCTTGATTTCCTTTTGGTGATGTTAAGCATTTTTTAGAAGGTTACACTGTTGGAAAAAGGTAATACTATGTGTTCCGTTAAATTTGATTAAAAGTAAGTTTTAAAGGTCCACTAAGAATTGAGGAACTAGGATGGCCTTGGGTTTTCAATGGTTGATTTCTTCTTTATCTTTCACTAGAATGTTTATAAATTATGTTGTTGACCTTAATGGTAAAGGTTGTAAAAGTGCATGTTGCAGGAGGAGCCAATGGGAATAAGCATGTAACGGAAGTATCGAATACTTCCTAGTTATGAAGGAAGCATAATTATGTTGATGATACAAATTTCATTACATTACAGAGCTATCCCTAAGAATTATAGGTTTGTTACATTTGCCAATGTCAATATTCCACAAGAAGCATAGCCTAGCTAGACTAAAATTTCTAAAAATATTTTAAAAGAAATTAACTTTAATTAGGGTGTAGTTCCATGACTAGAAGATTGTCATATCACAAAGGAGAACAATGGTTAACAATCTCCTTACTTTCATTCTAATATGTGATTGTCATAATGTGGTTGTGTGACATTGAAGCATGCTTGTAACCTTGCTTGTAGCTTCAAACGAACGGAAATAGTTATAATTTATACATGTGTATTCTAAGTAGTTAATAGGATGCCTATGATAAAGATGAATGAGTTCATTTTATATTCCTTATTTTAGTGTTCTCTATTTTGGATGATTGGGACCCTTGAGTGGTTGTTTGATAGGTTGTGTTGAGATTTAGAATATAGAAGTGAGCATTGTTTGCATGAGCACCTTGACTTCTATTTTCATTTAATATATGATTTCATAGGATGTTGAGTATGTGTTAAGATAAGTAAACTTGTACATTATCCTAAGGGGGGCCACATAATAAGGAGTTATGCGGCCTCCCTTTTAAAGGTATGAAGTTATCATTATAAAGGTGTGCAAGTAAACAATGTGTTGTTACTTACATGATGTTAGTGCATACAAAAGTTTTATACCTAAATAGGATTCAGATGAGAAATGGAAAGATATAATGTCCTTCCAAATAGGTTATGAGACTTGATAAAAAACTGTTTAACCCTAGTCTCTGGATTTCATAAGAAGGAAGGAAGTTACCAATGAAATAACCCTCAGAGGTTCTTATCATCTGTCATGAATTATTTTTTTATTTGATTATGCTAACTTATGATGAGGTGGTGTAACATGTATTGGTGGCATATTTCAGGTTTAGGTTATTACCACGATTAGTATAAAGATGAATGCATTACTTCGAAGTAAAACATATGATCATGGAAATTCTCCTTGTGAGATAATTATTCTTATGATTTACTGATCATCGAAGTTTCTAGTTTGATTATTTTCTTATGAGATGTGTGATAAGAGGTTATTTCTAAAGTGTATCTCGATGATTGAGGTATGAAACATATTTTATTATAACTTTCATATATAAATATTCGTGAAGTTGAGGTTGGTCCTTTACATATTGCATACTTTTTTTAAGTATTATTTGGATCCTTGCTATCAAGGTCAGGGTTTACTTTTATCAATATTTGTAAGGTCTACCACCGTTGGATAGCACTCCACATTGCCATCTAATGGTAAATATATTATATAATTTAAACATAATTTTTGAAAATTTCTATAAATATATAATATAAATTTATATTCAAAATAAGACTTTTTTTTATCTTGGGTGATTTGAATTTAACTGTGTGTTTTTGACAATTTAATGGTAGAAATTGTTTCAACACAGTCCAAAAAAAAGAGAACACCCAAAATTTCAAAATTTAAGAATAGTAATCAATATTTTTAAAAATTTATGTAGAATCAACTTTTTTTACTACACTGATTATAATAATCACATGAAACTCCAAAATAGTCAAAAATGAGAAATGTATACTTCAGATATTATACAAATGTAAACTAAGTATTATCCATTTATGATTATATTGTTATTATTTAGAACTGTCTAAATATTAACACTCTTATGATAAAAATACATTACTTTACATATAAAGGCTATATGGGAAAATATGTGCGAACATAGTTATATTTATATACTAACTATGAAAATTGGAGTTGTTGTATTTCATTATACCACTCCAATAGAGGATGGCGCACTCATTTTCTAAGGGAGTAAATATATATATAAATAATTTTTTAGTGTGATGTAACAGAGTGCCGACTGAAAATTTGTCTCTTAGAAAGGAACACATTTTCATGGAAATATACACCTGTGAACTTATTAAGAAGCTAGGTATCTTGTTAGGTTTCCAGTTGTATCCTTATGGGAAGGCTTCAAAGTCTGAGACTACGGATAGTGTGGAAGACCACCACTTGTAAACTGAGTAGGAACTCTGATTTAGGAAGCTGCCATTTGTTTTCTTTGAGGAGTGTTACCGATGGGGAATGGAGTTATATCTTGGAGGGAATCCAGGGAAAGAAAGGGGGTGGTTCAGCGCTATTGTCGAGTTTCATTGTAGTTTTGTATTCGATAGAATAGAGGGGAAAATGGCACGGCAAATAGATTGACCTTTATTTCTTGTGCCTGCGATCTGAGCGAGGGGGACGATAATTACATTCTTGGGATACGATTGAATTCGTGGAGATTGGTATGAATCTCTGTCTTATTTTTTCCATTGAACGCGATGGATAGCTACCGGTGAATGATGCCATCGACCTAGATAGATCGCTGCTTAAGATGCATATCTGTGTTTTATTCCTCCTAAGGGTAATTCTTTAAATTGTTGTCATGGTATTGTATGTTGCTTGCAAATAGTGAATGATATTATTGTTCTAAAATTTTTGATAAGGGAACCTTGATGAATACCGTAGGGAGTGTTTTGCTCGACCCTGGTTAAAAGGATCTTGACCAAGAAATCTTCGGTGGTGGTATGTATAGCATGCCCTCATATTACCTTGAGCGAGTAGAGTGGCTGCTGGGAGATTATTTTCTTCCTAGGTGACCTTCACGCTTTGCAGCTTCGTAAATACCATTCTCTACCCGAATCTATTAGTATCGTTGTGTCTCTACAAGGTAGAAGGGAGCTGCAAAAGGGTGAGACGGCTTTGGCAACCCGATCCTCAACTAGATTTACTGTTCACTTCTAATAGTAAAGTATAGGTCAATGTAGAATTACACCTTGCACAGTTTTGGGCGATTCTCAGGGAAGAGAAATGGACTCATGAATGGAGATCCGATAAAGTGTGAAAGCTACTTTTATCTGTATGTTATATTTTATCATTCATTAATTGGACGTTTGCCTCCATTTTTCAATCTTCATTCTTTGGTACTGAGTATGATGTCAGTTAGCGAGGGCGTGTTTTGGATTTGGTTAGAATATATTTACTATGAGAAAGGTGTAGAAGTTAAATAATATATATTTTTATATATAGTATACTCTGTTTTATTTAAAAGAGAAAACGCTAACTTGATCCTGGTTAAAGCTCCTATTATAATGTTATAGGTCGGACATACTTATGATGTTCATATATCTATAATTATTGCTAGTTTGTGGACATATCGTTTGTCAACGTGTAGAGAATCGGAGATTTATCCTTGTTATTCCAGACTAATAATATTTTTATCACGAGCTGTTTTGTGAACAATGTACAAGAGCTTCAAGTAATACGTCCGAAAATAGACTTGAGGAAGTGGAAGTAAGTATTGCAATAAATGTTGTAACATATTTGTGCCCCCTCTCATTTTGAGAAATAATATAAGATGAGATCTCGAGAAATAATATAAGATGTGATCTCTCTTGGTGGATGTAGCCCAAAATTGGGTGAACCACGGGTACATTGGTCTCTCCTATGTTTTACTTGCTTGATGTGTTTCGTTATATTTAATGTTTTGCATCACGCATACATTGGTATCTCCTTTGTTTTTACTTGCTTAATGTGTTTTTGTTATATTTTATGTTTTGCATTAAAACGGGTATTGGCACTTGAATTATTTCATTAAAGAATGCTAAACGTCTATGTAGCGGTGTTTTGTTCATACATGTTTCAAATTCATTAATTGAGTAAACATCTTCATTGGAATTGTGAATGTAATATAAGAATTAAATTGATTGATACACAAGCACATCATAATGTTGAAAGTAGGTTACTATTATCCACCTCCACTAAATATGGAAGTTATTTTATATAGGAAATGGATGTTGTATGAGTAACAATTTTATAAAAGTAATTGTTTGTAGTGTGAATGATTATACATGAAATTCGGAATGCCCGAATATATTTTTAATTGACACAAATCGTCATTATTTGGCCAAGATACCTTATCTTATTGTATCTCAAGAAGAAGAATTGGTTCCATCTTAGGTAAGAAGGTACAAATGAATCTTATAGAGGTTAACAAATTTGTTTTCAAATGTATTTCAATTTATATTGTTAATTAAGTAGAGAGGGATTAGCATATCCTATAGAGTCTTACTTAATATTGTCTATAAACAATAAGAAGTCTTGAAAAATGTTTTTATTTAGTTTTCACATTTCACATAATATTATTTATGTATTGTGGGATTGTTACATAAACTATTTCAATTGTAATTTAAAAATCATACATGTACATTGTTAATGCTTCATGGCCATGACATTGAAAATAAGAATGAAGTAATTGGCATTTTGAATATTGCTTGAGAAGATATATGTATATATAGAAGTAGTTGGCATTTTGAACATTGCTTAAGAAGATATATGTATATATATATATATTTTTGAATGTGTTGATGTATATTGAGTGTTGGGTTTGAACTTAAACATTATAGGAATCCTTTTAGTCATTCATATCATTCTAAGGATTCAAATGACTGACTAGACCAACATGTAGGACAAGTTTAAGAATAGGATGTCAATCTATAATATATGTTGTTGTAATTCACTTTATTTATTCATCAAATAATGTCACAGGGTCACCGACTCATCAAAGGTTACAAAATCAAACAAAAATGTCACATGGAGGGCCCAACTTAGAATCATTTAAAAAAGAAAAGAAGAATTTCAGGGGGATAAACTACAAACACAATGAAAACTGCATTGAAAGTGTCATGTCACGTACGATCAAGAATCCAACAAGATTCACCCCCACACGCTACCCCATGATTCATTTTAAAGCTCCATCTAAAAACAATTAATAACACTTATGAGAAAATCTATCCATTATTGAAACTTAACTTAGCTCATATGGATTTGGCAATAATAATTTGGACTTCCTTTAAGTAATTCACAAACCCACTACCCATCTTGACAAGTAATAGACAAACAAACCCATTACCTCACAAATCCAATACCTCACCACTATCCACTAATTCACAAACCCACTTCCCACTACATCACCACTTGCTCATTATCGTATAACATTATTTGCTCATTATCTTATAATAAGAATTCTTAGGAGAATTTATAATTTAAGCCATATATTAAGATGTATAAACAAAATGTGAAAGATACATATGATAAGTAAACTGATAGGATTATTCCTTGATTGGATTGATTTGCACACATGGTTGGAAGTCCATGACTAATAATTATTTTAAATTATTAAAAATAATTAATAATTAAGTTAACTATGTGAATTAACTTAATTATTTCAAATGGGGGATTTGTGTTCCACATTACCATCTAATGGTAAATATATTATATAATTTAAACATAATTTTTGATAATTTCTCTAAATATATAATAAAAATAATATAATTTTATATTCAAGATAAGATTTTTTTTTTATCTTGAATGATTTGAATTTAACTGTGTTTGTGTTTTTATACAGTCCCAAAAAACACCCAAAATTTCAAAATTTAAGAATAGTAATCAATATTTTTAAAAATTTCTGTAGAATCAACTTCTTTACTACACTAATTATAATAATCACATGAAACTCCAAAATAGTCAATAATTTTCACCTTTGAACAACTGATAGATTATAACCAGACAGATTCAGTTCTTCAGAATTATAACTTTTAACTCCGTCGTCCTTGTTGAGAATCCACCATGTATACCTTGCCCACTTGATGCCCTCTTGACTAGTGCACTGTAGAAAGAGCAAGAGTATATCACGCTCGTTTACTTCCCAGAAGTCAATGTCGTTATTCACCATATATTGATCAGGTATGTGGGAAGGCAGAGGACTGACGTCCAGACTTCTCCTCAGCTCAACCCGCCTCCAACCGCTTGTGATGTCCTCCATAGCGTAGACATCAAGAATGGGGTGCTCAACGTTGTTCTGCTCACATATTGCATACAGTATCCCGCACCTGGAGGATATTAAGCTTCTCCTTTTATAGAAAGAAGATTGAAAGCATGTTGTTGGCAACTCTAGTAACCTCCGAGCTAACGCAGTGTTGGCATCTTCTTCCACCCACATGTTCCTGTCAACGTCCAAGTGAATTGGAACTAAACGGTCAGCATCGACTTTTGCGCGGCGTATTTCTAATAAAAACAGCTTTCCGTGCCATACTATGGGCATATAATAATTATTATCCTGCAATGGACATTGTGCAAGAAGTGACCACCTTTCAGTGTTTACATCCAAGCACAACGTGTGCATAGTGTTACGTCCTTCGAACCTTACAAGCACTATCAACCTATGGCCAACAACTGATTTTAATATCACATTGCCTTTTTGGCCTGGATTTTCTCTTTCTATTTCTTGACATATTGTGGATGTATCCAAAGTCCTGAAAGCACAGTCATTATTATATGAAGAATTCATAACACTGATAAAACTGAAAGGATTCCTGGGATCATAGCCTTTGCAGTAGACAACTTTCTCTCCGACTGCTACCAGAGAGCGATGTGGGACTGCTCGCAGAAAGAGATCGTCGCCGCCTTCGTAATTGGACACAGTGTGAGGAAAGGATAGTAATCCACGTCTTTTCAATACATGATTGGGTAATCGTGGAAGCCGCTTGTCTCGGGTGTCGTAGTCGAGAAACTTGATTTCATTCACGTTTACATAACCCTGCTCCATTACACGGAACAGAAGACCAAAATTTGATGGTGGTAGAATCAGTGGATTATCAATCAACTGTCGACATCTATTCGCAATAGGTTCACGCGGTGTGGCGTTGCGAATGAGAGGGAGCAGACGAGTGGAATGAAGAGCGGCAAGGATTCGATCGCTTATCAAATAGTCGCTCAGGAGATTGAGACGCTCAATGGCCGTTGAACTGGCAGCAATATCTCTAAATCTGGGAGGTAGGTATTGCAGAATTTCTTCGGATTCGTTTCGGATTCGTTTCTTCGAAGTTAGGTCTTCGAGCATTTCGTCTGATTGGTTTGGATCATCAGCTTTTTCGGATTCGTTTCGGTTTCGTTTCTTGGGAGGTAGGTCTTCTGATTTCTCTCGATCATCATTGTCGTTGTGGGAGGCTTCCATGTTATTTGCCATAAATCACTTGTAGAAGTATTTTGTTTTCTTGAAAGAGATCTTTGAGTACACTACAAGTAAATCTGTCCTCGTGTATAAATACTTATTTATAGGGTTTCAAATTTGAATATCAATATCACACAAAAAGCCAACGTGTACGTCGGTTAAGATGACGTATGTTGGCCATGTCTTCTTTAGATGTGCATTCGTCATTAATAACATTAATAACAAACATTTTATATCCTTTTCTGGCAGCTCTCTTTACTTGTAGAGCAGAAATATGCCTTACTGAAATCTTTCTATGAATTCCTTTTACTGTTTCTAAATTACCTTCATTACTTACACATGTAAAATATTTATCATAACAATTCAGTAAAACTCTATGTTGTTCAAGCCAATCCACACCAATCAACAAATCATATGACCTTAAGGGTAAAACATTCAGATTAATTTGCGTTTTCAGCTGACTTAAAAATACTTCACAATTCTTGACATAATCTGTAACCTTTCTTTTAGTTCCTCTTGCAAGCTGAACTAAGCATGCATTATCAAATTTCTCTATTTTTAGCTTGCAATGGTTTACTAAAGCAGGTGAAATATAACTCAGATTTGCACCTGGATCTATTAGAATAGAAATAGACTCATTTTGTATCATACCTTCAATTTCGACCATGGATGTTTGATGGTCCACTTGACGGTTCTCCAGTGCTGCATTTATCCTGGACATTTCTCTTGCGATATCTCCAACTGTAGGTTCTTCTTGCATAGTATGAATATTGTTGGTTGTCCTCTTGTTGCGTGGGAAATCTACTCTCTTATGTGGTCTACCACATTCATAGCACTTTATGGTTCCTTTCTGCTCAACATACCTGTTGTTGTTATTATTGTTATTACTGTGATTATTATTATTAGGTACATTTCTTGCAGTAGTAAAATTCTGAGATGCATTATTCCTGTAATTATTAGGAAAATTTATGTTATTAAAATTCTTCTTAAAACCTCCAGCATTATGACTAAAATTCTTCTTTTTATAGTCATATTGATTAGTTTTACTATTCTTCCAGCCAATTGTTCCTTCTCTTTTTTTGTTTTGATCAAAACAAAAATTTTCCTTCCTCATGGCCTCTTCCAAAGTGGAAGGATTATTATACTCAATATAGTCTTTTATATTAAAAGGTAAACAACTGAGAAACCTTTGTACTTTAGGCTTTTCTTCAACCATGTAGGGCACGTACCTCAGCAAACTAAGGAACTTGCTGCACAGTTCTTTCATGTTCATTGTACCCAAATTTAAATCGTAAAACTCCTTTGACTTATCTTCAAAATATTGTTCCGACAAAAACTTCTTTTTAAACAAACTTTTGAACATAGTCCAAGTTACTTCCTTTTCTTTTATACTCTTGATCCTTTTAAGATCCTGCCACCATATATCTGCCTTCCTGGTCATATTGTAAATAGCCATATTGGCTTTTAGTTGAGAAGAGTAGTCGTAAATATTAAATTACTTTTTCATTCCAGACAACCAAGCTTTTTTTGTTTCACCCTTCTTAGTTTTGCCATTAAAGGTGGGTGGATTAATCTTTTTAAATTCCCCAGTAATCTGTTCATGATGTTTATGTTTTCTCTTTTTAGAGCAGCATTCACTGTTACTGCTGTCAAAATTAATATCATCATTACTTGGATCAAATTTAGAAGATGAGTAACTGTTCCTTTTATCATTTCTTGTTTTCTTATGCTTATGTTGGTGGGATATTATTTCAAAATCAGCCTTCAATTCTGATTTTCTTCCTCTTTCATCACTATGGTAGTTTCCTTTTAAATTATGATGTAACTCTTCCTATACCTTAAGGATCCATTCATTTTCTTCTTTAACAGCTTTTAACTCAGATTTTAAATACTGCACAGTGCGTAAAATTTCAGAAGACTGGTTGTTTAACTCAACATAAATTCCTTCAGTATTGTTATTATTAATGCATTCATTACGAGGAGATATGTCCTCTCCTGATTCTTCTGGTATTTCCATACCTGCAATTTAAAGGTCAATCTGTTCTGTGCAAAAATAAAATTAAATTACAAAAGTTAATAACATAAAATTTTTGATTTGTTTTATGCTTGTACGCATGAGCCTCAAGCAAGCCTAGAGTTTGAACTTACGCTCTGATACTACATATAACATCCCAAAAAAATCACTAAAATTTAAAACTTTTAAAAATAGCATTTAATGCTACAAATACTACTTGTGGAATTAACGAACTTTAACCAACTACTAAATACAGTAATACACATAAAACAAAATGTATAAATTAACATGTGCGGACTGCAGATTATAAATTGACATAGATAAATGATAAATACTTTCTCATGTATTATGGATCGGTTAACTAAATGCTGACGACTTCATTGTATGTTTTCTGAAGGGGTTCCTATCGGGTGCCCTTAGGTTTACTTAGCTTGACAGCTAAAGCATTGGGTCTGTTTCTTTCTTTCACAGATCTATAGGTAAGAGTTAAAATTTGTCCAGTTATTCAAGAACTCTGTGTGCTTCAGCTAGTCGTCCTTATAATAGAAAAGATTGTGTACTGTCATGCACGAAGGTGAAGTTGGTAAGAACTTTCAATTTTTTTTTTAACAACTCAGCTATTTATATTCTGTTGTATGAAGTAAGGTTGAAGATACTTGGTAATAATCCTTATTTGTAAAAGAAATGGAAATGTAAAAACACTGCTAACTCTACAAAATGGTAATTTGAAATGAATAAGAAAATATGAGGTTCTTCCGATCTGCACAAGTTAGTGACAGCTTGGAGATAACAAAAATTCTAAAAATATTTTAGTACAGTCTTAAATACCAAGCATGTGACCATAAATAATGAAGTGACAAGAGTAGTTAATAAGCATCCTTAGTGACGAGGACAACTCATCCTATTAAGAATTGATAACGCCATTAAACAATATTATCATTCTTATAATGTTGTAAAACTTCAAATCACATCTAAGTCTAAATAACTATTGCAACATGCATCTATGTCACAAAATTTACCTTTATCTTAGTATTATAATAGGTCTACAATGCAACGTGATGGCCTTCTATAACTATGTGACAATTGTCACGTGCATCCTAAAAACTACTAACTTGCATTTAAGGAAACTAATACTACAACCTGTATAGACTAAGCATCGAAATGTTGCTAAGAGACATAAAGGAATTCCTATATTAACTTACAAAATTGTGTAAATACTATACGACACTTGAATGGTGCATTATCACCTTAGTTTAAAAATATGATATACATCCATTACATACTATATTATCAAATATAAATACATATTATTTATAAATATGTAACCTATCTACTATATAAAAGTATTATCAAATCTCCTGAATTTCTATAGCATGGATACGTTACTATATAAACAAAACCATATAATATAATAAGCATGTATTATGAAATAGAAATCTTATATAAATGAAACAACACATATAGAACCTAACTACTAAGCGCTATGTGTCGGGACTTTGGAGAATATATGGATTAATTGACAATTCAACCGTGATCATATTATTATGCTAAACATTGGGTTATAAACATTACAACATGCAAAAATGAAACATAATACTAATGTGGCCTCGACGATGACTTGGAACCTAAAGTTTTAGAAAACGCCCGACATTGAATATCATCCTAAGTGGGTGTAACGATAACCCTTGCTTAAATGTATAAACGTATGACGAGTTTTTCGGGTTTGATGTTAATAAGTGTGATGCTAACAAGGTTTTAATGCTCCTGTAAGTGTGAACTTTTGACTTGATATGGGATCCTTTCACATTAAAACGAGACTGTAACTCCTATGGATTGTTGCATTGGCTTGTCTGAAATTAGCTCCACGTGATAGCCATTGGTGAAATTGGTGTACTCCTGCCAAGCTGTATCTTGTTTTTAGTTGACATGGCCTCCAATAGGTTTCGTGGTTTGAATGTGCATTTAATGAAGTGGTTGAACGTATCCCAGCTTTGGTAGTTGCATTGTTTGGTTGGTACAATCTCCTCCGTTGATCTTCTTGATGACAGCTAACCCTAAGGGTTTGACTATACTACCACTTTCCTTTTTCCTTGTGTTCATTTGAAGCCTGGTTCTCTAGGGAGAGAGGCCGACAGGCCAAAGAGATGTAGGGTTGAGCCTGTAACTGTTCTCTGGTATCTCCGTAACTCGACACCTTCATTTTTATGGTGTAAAACCTGCGTGTAAGAGCGACAAGGTTCGTCATTGGAAGTGTTATTGCTTTGTGTTTTTCAGAGTCATTTGAATCATCGTTGAAGGTGTTGAACTTATTTTTTTTGTTTATGAGAGTTACTCGATTCGAGCGTTGATAGTTTTGAAGCCCTATATTGTGAGGGTTGCAAAGTTTGAACATTGACAGTAATGAAGCTCTGAGTGGCTCTCGCCATTGCCAGGGAGGTTCTTAACTCGGCGCCGGTGATACCACTGTAGATGTGATTGTGGTTCTTGAGAGGCGATGCTTCCCTGCATTCACAGGTAAAATTTGCAATGTTAACCCTCAAAGTTGTAATGAAATTCGGTTTTAACCCCTGTAATGTTTTGTTTTTGTACAAGTTTTAACCTCGTTTTTAACTACCTTGTCAGGTATGCTTCAACGTTGTGAGAGTTTAAAGAGCTATCGACGGAATAAAATGCATTTAAATGGTAAGCCCTAGTGGAAAACCCTCCATAGGATCTCTGGCAGATGCAAACAACAATGAAGTTCTATCAGTTGTGGTTTACTTACTGTCATCGATCTGTAATAGACATGTGTCTAGTCTTTGTTTTTGTAAAAAGGTGCCTTCGGCTACCTGGTTAACGTTTAAGTTTAAAATGTTTGAGGTCTTGTTTTCAGTTTCGTGTTTAAATGGAAATGTAGCTACGTCGAGGGTTTCGATCCTCGGTCGAGTTTTGACATAAAATGCTATTGTTTTGATTTTTTTTTTAAATGTTTATGTTTCATCTCGGTAGGGTTTCGACCCAAGTCTAAATCCTATAACTGCTTAATTTAAATGTTTGTAACAAAATATGAAATTTTCTCTATTATCGTTTCATTTGAAAAGAAATCTAACTATGAAATTTTATAACAAGATTATAGAAAAGAGCATGCGTTTGTGATTTGTATGGAAGAATGGTACAAGAGAAATTGTAATTGTTATCCTGAAATCATCATTTTAATTTTTTTTTGTCAAAAAGTAAAAGACTGTAATGAAAATAAATATTCGGATAACTTGAAATGTTTTTATGGAAAGGGGGTATCGCCCTTGTTCATTTGACCAGAATGATCACTATGCATAAATCTTAGATACTACAAAAGAAATAACATTTGCTAGTTGTATTGATACAAGGGTTTTATGAAATGATAAAATAGGAAACATAAATTATTTTCTTAGCTATCTATACTTCACCGATATTCTCACGACTGTACTTTTATTTTTGAAGAACATAAAACAGTACTGTAAGGGAATTTGACAGAAGTCTGAAACTTCCAATTATACTAATTCATCTGACTTACTAACAGTAGGAAGACTTTTAAGGAAAATAAACAGAGTTGTTTTCTTTCCATCAATCTTGGCAAATTTGCCTATCAAATTCATTCTCTTTTAATCTATCTATGTACTAGAGCACGATGCTATTCCTTTTTGCATGGGGAAAAATGCAGAGACTATTTTATTCAATCCTATCATTTTCATACAGAATTATTAATTCACTTAGGATACTGAAATAAATTTATAAAATAAAACAATACAAGTTAGTCTGTAACAGAACTTTAAAATGTATGAAACTAATAAGAAAATAGAACCTGTAATGACGATAAGGCCGACAAACACCCAAGGAGGCATGTTCCTCCCAACCTATTCGAGAAGAAGCAGCTCCATTGCTGGCTTCTTGTGAACCCCCGAGCCTGATTACTGATCCAATAAGTGGGTGGAATCTGTGTAGAAGCAAGGCACTCAAAAATTCCTTCTGCACTTAGCATCAACCTCCTGAAATAGCATGCCTTCTCCACTCGGCATCAGCCTCTTGAACTCAATAAGATTTTGGAAAACTCACAACATGATCAACAACATAGCATATCGCCTCATCAAATCTCTTGGGTGCAAACACAACAAAACCCCAAGGTAAATTTCCTCGTCAGAAAAAGTGATGAACCTCAGTTCACAATTTGATGGCTATTATATAGACTACCTAGGTCTTTAGTGGTTAGTTTGGAATAAATGAGCCTCAAGCTCCAGTCCCATCTTTTAGGGCACTATGACCACATTTCAAGGGAGTTGTCCCATACCAATAGCTAGTTAGTTGCATCATGATGCTGCCACTTCTCCATTGCCTTATACCCCAGATTCCATTCAACCTAGTGGATTAGTAACCACTCTTTCAATAGTCCTCTTAGGTGTTTGTCTCCTATTTTATTTATTTAATAATAATATATTAATCAAATTAAAGTCATCCTTGGATTCCTGTCCAACATAAAACTTTACAATAAAAGTTATAATAAAGTTTGCTAACACAAAATGTTTTCCAGCAAAAAGGGTATGTTACAACAAAGCAAGAAGGTGATGAGTGCATGGTGTTCAGTGGGGAGAGAGGGGGGAAATGATAAGGTGTTGGATACCGGAAGGTGATCTTGCTTGGACAAGGCATAGTCAACCACAATAGCCCCACAACCATGAGGGAAATAAGTGAAGAAATCAAAACCTAGAAAATAATGGAGACCATTCAAGAAAATAATCTCATGTGGATCGCCTATCCTTGAAATATTGTGGAGACCCACTCAGACTAGGTAAATATCCTAAAGACAAAGGGCATCCTCAACTCGATCATGGATATGTATTTGTAAATACCTAGTATGAGCATTGAAATCCCCTAAGTGAATAATATCACATGTCAAGAAATAATAAGAGATATTCAAGTATAATTCAAGGAATGGAGTTTGATGGGCTAACTCAAGTAGTTCAGTGCTTTGAGCTTTATGCAAAAGGTCTCAAGGTCGATCCCTCAAGTTGGTTTCCTCTTTTGCATGCCTCACTTGATGTCCCTATCCAATCAATCATCATAACCAATGCTAACAAGTTTGCACTAGATACCATCCACAATTGGATAGAAGGGCTTAGGAGTTATCCTATGATATTTTCCTTGGAAAACAAGTCAATGAATGGGTTCATCTATCTAACTATACCTTTAATCCACCAACTAATTTTGTACAACCCTAAACTTTAGTAAATATTTGTCCCAAAGCTATCTATAATCCTATCACTAATCTCTTATTAATCACTTAATATACATGAGATTAATTATACAAAAATGACATTTATTTACATAATTTGCCATTACTAGTTTATGAAACCCAACAATAAACTGCTAGAATAAGTACATGCAGCATGTCTATAAGTCTAATCATGGTTCTGTTAGGGACACAACATCCCCTCCTTAAATGCTTTGATATCAAAGCATAAGAGCTACATAGAATTGATCCCAATACCTAAAGTCATACTCCTATAGCCAAACATGTCGGATGAAGTGATTTATTGCACATCATTAATACGGTAACGCTACATTCTCTCCCTTCTCAAGGCCTTTGTACTCAAATACTTGGTAGATATTGATACCAATCATAATTGGTCACTTCCCAGTGGTATTCCATAACTTGTTTACGCCACTATATCTATACAAATCATTGTGGTTTATTTCTATTAAAAAGTAAGGTGTTATAGCTAGTGCAACATTGAAAAGTTCTACAAGTGGGGATCCTCTTGGACAAGGTTGTCCATAAAGTTTACATTTTCTTCGAAAGGTTTAATGACTACATCATCTTGTGTCTCTTTACCAATTTTATAACTACATATTCTGCCTCTTCTTCATATTTTAGTTGTTTCTCCTCATGTACCAATGACAATTGTAATCATTGGTACCATAATCAACAGACAATGTGGGAAGCCTCCTTCTCCAACTATTGTAGAAGACGCATCTCCTTGTCATACTCATCTTGTCTAAAAAATACCTCTATGGAAACCCATATTAGTTAGGCTCTGATCTTCCTCTCTTGTTGAATGAACTTCTCCTACTACAACACTTTGTCCATTCTACCCCAAAAAGAACCATTGGAACAAACATTTTGAAATATTGTAACTTGATACATATTTTCAAAATTATGTCAAATTATCGATTTATATCCATCGGAATTATCTTTCAATACCAACATATTAACTTCAAAGAATGAAGCAATCAACCTAGTAGGATCAACTAGTCCAGGAGGGTTGCATAACATTTGTCTTATATGTAAAGTGATCTCTCACATAAAGAGAGCTAGGTATCTCTATTCCAAATATCAAAAGAAAGAAGTGAGGGACCCCAAGTAGTCTTAGTATAAGTAATGAAAACACCCCAAAATATATTGATAGCTAAAAAAATTGAATATGCAGTGCTCTTTTCACTAAACCTATTGTAAATGGCCCAACTAAAAGGGCCACTCAAGGAAAAGGATGTGATGGTCAAACTCCATCCAAAGCTATGAAAAAAATCTCAAGGATAACTAAGCTCTACCAAAGGATGTGTGTCCATTGTCACCAGGTTATATTCAGGTTGAACAATAAGACCATCCCTCTTAGGCTCTAGGTAAAAATAGATCTTGGGGTTGAGACCATAGTTGCACAATCCAACAAACCTAAATGTTCCATTAGTAAATATATTTTATCATCACTCGATTCAACTCTTGCATAGGATGTAAGAGTTGAACATTAAAGTCTATAAAGTATTGAAAAGGGTGGAGATGCTCGCTACAGATGTCAGTGGTTTGAAGCAACAAAGAATCCTATGAAAACCAATATAGGTGTTTCCCAAAATAGTAGCAACAACAATCTCCTTCGATAGCCAATTGTCCAGATATGTGTATTTCGCTCTCCTTGAATTTGAATCACCCAAAGTGATAATTCTGTGCAAGAAGAAGGCGAATATGAAAATGCCCTCAGGACTAATTTATGCTAATGTAATATTTCCATCATTTGAAAAATCGTCACTAATTTTCAACTTTGGTTCCTTATCAACCTTGACCTTGTTTTCTGTGCATATTTCATAATATATGTCTACTTATTATAACTTATTCAATTGTGTGCATGTTGTTGGTTTCTTAGAATTTCTTCTAGGTTTACCTACTTTTGGCTTATTAGAAGTTTTTCCAAATTTGCATTTTCATGAATTATTTGGCCTTTTCGCTACCCATGGAGTGCAAGACATGTTGTTTGTTATGCCAACTTCAAAGACATTCAACTTAGTGACTTTCTGTAAGATGTTGTAGACATTTATTGCCATGCATACTTGTAGATTGTCTAAGCGTCTACCCACCTTCCTTGACTACATCTCATCAAACTATCTTCCTCTTGCTGAACCAACGAGCTATCCAATTAGATGTGGAAGAATAAAATTTATGTCTACTGTATCTTCTCATAACATGTTGGAATTTTTTCCATTATCCTTTTCTCCCTATTTCCAAACTATAGGATTGTTGGGCTCTCTCCCTATCTGAGAAGCATAAGATAATTTGTCTATTTTTCTATCTTTCAATCCATTCAAATTTATGGTATCTTGTAAGATTTTGCATAGATCTTATGGCATGCCTGCTTGTGGATAATCCGATACTCTACCTACTTCTCCTTTTTATGGCTCGTAAAACTCGATGCTTCCTTCTAGGCCATCAAGTTTTCTGACTACTTGTGCCTCAGTAAGATATCTACTTATTTCATCTTCTTGAAGTTTGTTGGGATATTTGTCATCACATTTTTTTCTAGGTTTTCACATGTGTGAATTGTTAGACTTTCTCCCTACTTGTGGAGCATAAGGTATCTAAAACTTCATTGTCATCCTCCTAGACATCCATGTCGAGAGCTATGTTCCTCTAATAGTTTCCTCCTAGACATTCATGTCATTATTTCTTGTTAATACAAAGTGATACCTATTTTAGTATTATCTCTCTAATTGATGTACTTGGATCTATACTCTTGATTAGCTAGATTTCATAGCCAAATATCACATGGGATTAGAGCCAAGACTACCTAAGGGTAAGTTTCATTTCAGAAGAATTGTTTTCGTTTCATGTTAGTTATGCTATTGTCTTGCAATTATGGATGATTTAGAGAGTAAAAAATGCTAAAGAAAAATTCAAATTCTACAGGTGATTAATTTCGTGGCTCAAATTGCTAGTGCAACCTAGTAGGAGATGACCAGAAAATATCACTTCCTCTAATAAGTGAGACCCCTAGAAATGACTTTGTGTAGTGACTCGTATTGTCAAAAGTCTAAGCAAGCAATTATGTAAGAGTGCAGTAATGGAACTGAAACACTCCATAGAAATCAAGGAGCTAACAGCTGTCAGGATTCTCGAAGTAATCGGCGGGCTGTACAGACCTAGGAAAACTATAAGAGAATGCATATGCGAGAGTCAGGACGCTGCTTAGTATGCATGGGAGAAAGTATTGATGTGTGAGAACTGACGTGTTAGGAAAGGATCTCCAAAAGAATTGTTGTGTGAGTACTGAGGTGTTAGGAAAGAATTCCTGGATAAGTGAATGATGTGTTAACGTTCTACATTCTTGGAATGTTAGATTTATGTGTGCCTGTGATAATAAAAGCACAAACAAGTACTAAAAGATATTTCATGAATTGCAAATGACTCATTATGTATGTTTTGATTTGGATTATGAGATTTAACATATATTTTACTAAACAAATTTTGGAAGTCCTAGTGTTGTTGAATGAAATTATAGGTTATAAACAATAGCGATTTGCAAAATCAGGAAAAGTTCGAAGAGGGTTAGAACAGGGGAGACGAAATGACGTGTAAAAAGAACTAAAGATTTAGAAAAACATGTTTGAAGATTATGAACACCAAGGACGGTGTTATCCTTAAGGGGGAAAGGATGTAACATCCCTCTTCATACCCTATCTTTTTGTAATGTGAAGGGCACATGGTTGTTGGTGAGGAGCTCAAGGCCAAGGTCCTACCAGACAACCTTACAAGCATTTGTATGTATTTCCTAAATTGTAAAAATGGTTCATAGACTAGGAGGAGACATGAATGGCAAGAAATCCATGAGAGTCTAATGGATAGTGATAGGTCGTCAATCAAACACAAGCATAGATGAAAGGTGGAAAGTTTAATATTCACCTATATGCTTAATATATAAATATTATCTTATAAGCAATAGGATAATCCCTAAGATTAAACACGAAATAATGAGATCTTAGGGGAAGTAGTAAAATCACACCTATTCACTCATCAAGTATGAACTAAAAATATGTGTTTCTTTTTATACACTTTAAATGTACACAGTCCTTCCTAGAAAACTACTACTTTAACAAAGTGTTAAAGGTTGTAGTAAAACCTCGTGGACATACCGAGGGTATGTGAGAGTATGTACTTAAATAGTGTGCATGAACTCTCTTGTAAGTCAGAAGACTTATCCATAGTAATATGTGTGCACAGATATTATAATTACTTATAAATAGATCAAAACATTACAAATGGAGAAGAAAGTACTTTTAAGATTTATAAATACCTTATATGTCTACATAGAGATATAGGTGCAAGAAAAAGGGGCATAGTAAAATGCACCTTGAGGTAAAAAATGAGAAATGTATACTTCAAATATTATACATATGTAAACTAAGTATTATCAATTTATGATTATATTATTATTATCTAGAACTGTCTAAATATTAACACTCTTATGATTAAAAGACATTACTTTACATTTAAACGTTATATGGGAAAAGATGTGGGAACATAGTTATATTTATATAACTAAGCTATATTTATATACTAACTATGCAAATTGGAGTTGTTGTATTTCATTATACCACTCCAATAGAGGATGGTGCACTCATTTTCTAAGGGAGTAAATATATATATAAATAATATTTTAGTGTGATGTAACGGAGTGCTCAGCGAAAATCTCTCTTAGAAAGGAACACATTTTCATGGAAATCGACACCTGTGAACTTAGTAAGAAGCTAGGTATCTTGTTAGGATGCCAGTTGTATCCTTATGGGAAAGCTTCAAAATTTGAGACTGCGGATAGTGTGGAAGATTGCCACTTGTAAACTGAGTAGGAACTCTGATTTAGGAAGATGCTATTTGTTTTCTTCGAGGAGTGTTACCGATGGGGAATGGGGGTTATATCTTGGAGGGAATTAGGGGAAAGAAAGGGGGTGGTTCAGCGTTGTTGTTGAGTTTCAATATAGTTTTGTTTTCGATATAATAGAGGGGAAAATGGTGCGGAAAATATATTGACCTTTATTTCTGGTGCCTGCGATCTGAGAGAGCGAGAGGATCGTTACATTCTTGGGCTGCCATTGAATTTGTGGAGACTTGTATGAATCTCTGTCTTATTTTTTCCATCGAACGTGATGGATCGCTCCAGCTGAATAATGCCATCGACCTAGATATATCACTGCTTGTGAATACCGCCATCAACCTAGTATGGCTCTCGGCCTTTAAATTGCCGCCATCGAAATTAAGATGGACATCTGTGTTTTATTCCTCATAAGGGTAACTATTTAAATTGTTGTCATGGTATTGTATGTTGCTTGCAAATAGAGAATGATATTACTGTTCTAAAATGTTTGATAACGGAACCCTGACGAATACCGTAGGGAGCGTTTTGCTCGAACCTGGTTAAAAGGGTCTTGACCAACAAATCTTCGGTGGTGGTATGTATAGCATGCCCTCGTATTACCTTGAGCGAGTAGAGTGGTTTCTCGGAGATTATTTTCTTCCTAGGTGACCTTCGTGCTTTGCAGCTTCGTAAATACCATTCTCGGCCCGAATCTATTAGTATCGTTGTGTCTCTACAAGGTAGAAGGGAGCTGCAAAAGGGTGAGACGCTTTGGCAACCCGATCCTCAACTAGATTTACTGTTCACTTCTAATAGTAAAGTATAGGTCAATGTAGAATTACACCTTGCACAGTTTTGGGTGATTTTCTCAGGGAAGAGAAATGGACTCATGAATGGAGATCCGGTAAAGCGTGAAAGCTACTTTTATCTGTATGTTATATTTTATAAATATATTTTATGATTAATTAATTGGACGTTTTCCTAGATTTTTAATCTTCATTCTTTGGTACTGAGTATGATGTCAGTTAGACAGGGCGTGTTCTGGATTTGGTTAGAATATATTTACTATGAGAAAGGTGTAGAAGTTAAATAATATATATTTTTATGTATAGTATATTCTATTTTATTTAAAGGAGAAAATGCTAACTTGATCCTAGTTAAAGCTCCTATTATAATGTTAAAGGTCAGACATACTTATGTTGTTCGTATATCTATAATTATTGCTAAGTTGTGGACATATCGTTTGTCAACGTGTAGAGAATTGGAGATCTATCTTTGTTATTCTAGACTGATAATATTTTTATCATGAGCTATTTTGTGAACAACATAGAAGAGCTTTTGGTAATACTTCCGGTAATACTTCCGAGAATAGACTTGAGGAAGCAGAAGTAAGTATCGCAATAAATGTTGTAACATATTTGTGCCCCTCTCATTTTGAGAAATAATATAAGATGCGACCTCTCTTGGTGGACGTAGCCCAAAACTGGGTGAACCACGAGTACATTGGTCTCTCCTATGTTTTACTTGCTTAATGTGTATTGTTATATTTGACGTTTTGCATCCACGCGTACATTGTATCTTAAGAAGAAGAATTGGTTCCATGTTAGGTAAGAAGGTACAAATGAATCTTATAGAGGTTAACAAATTTGTTTTCAATCATATTTCAATTTATATGGTTAATTAAGTAAAGAGGGATTAGCATATCCCATAAAGTCTTACTTAATATTGTTTATAACCAATAAGAAGTCCTGAAAAATGTTTTTTTTAGTTTTCACATTTCACATTTAATATTATTTAAGGATTGTCAGATTGTTACATATGGTATCAGAGCTGGAGTTACAGAACTCGGGCCTAAATGGGCTCAATTTGTAGTAGGGAACTAACGAGATTTCTTTTGTTTTGGATGCATGGGCGTAATGGACGAGAGAAGAAAGTCATCCAAGTTAAAATCCAAAGTCTCCACAAGGGCACAGGTTTCCGCACTCAGGCCTACATTGGTTCAGACTAAAGGAGTGTTTATAAGTTGGTTGAACTATCAAAGCAAACTCCATTTAAAAGACGCAATGCGAAAATTGGGAGTGTTTATAAGTTGGTTGAACTATACAAAGGGAACTCCATTTAAAAGACGCAATGCGAAAATTTTCATCTCCAAGGATCGACAAGAGGTAAATTACAAGTTGTTGTGGAATTGAAAGTAAGTATGTCCCATTTGCTGAAACATTATAATGGCATAATATTTGTTTCTTTTTGTGAGCATTGGGTATGTTGTATTAGATATTTGAATGATCTTTTATTTTGATAAATATTAGTCTATGATTATCTTCTTGTAATCTAGCTTCATTAGATGACGAGATTGTACACTTCGAATGATTAAAACGGTCAGACCATTGGAGTTAAGATTTTTTGGAATAAAACCTTTTATGGTGGAGTAAAGGAGTACACTGAAAGTCATACTTGTTGTGTTTATGGAAAGGTGAATGTTATAATGTTTCTAGGTTAAATTAAATTGTCCTCTTTTCTATATAGATAAAAGATGAAGCTTTCTCACATTCTAACATTCAAGAAGAATTATTTCACTTGTGTAAGCTTGATTTCCTTTTGGTGATGTTAAGCATTTTTTAGAAGGTTACACTGTTGGAAAAAGGTAATACTATGTGTTCCGTTAAATTTGATTAAAAGTAAGTTTTAAAGGTCCACTAAGAATTGAGGAACTAGGATGGCCTTGGGTTTTCAATGGTTGATTTCTTCTTTATCTTTCACTAGAATGTTTATAAATTATGTTGTTGACCTTAATGGTAAAGGTTGTAAAAGTGCATGTTGCAGGAGGAGCCAATGGGAATAAGCATGTAACGGAAGTATCGAATACTTCCTAGTTATGAAGGAAGCATAATTATGTTGATGATACAAATTTCATTACATTACAGAGCTATCCCTAAGAATTATAGGTTTGTTACATTTGCCAATGTCAATATTCCACAAGAAGCATAGCCTAGCTAGACTAAAATTTCTAAAAATATTTTAAAAGAAATTAACTTTAATTAGGGTGTAGTTCCATGACTAGAAGATTGTCATATCACAAAGGAGAACAATGGTTAACAATCTCCTTACTTTCATTCTAATATGTGATTGTCATAATGTGGTTGTGTGACATTGAAGCATGCTTGTAACCTTGCTTGTAGCTTCAAACGAACGGAAATAGTTATAATTTATACATGTGTATTCTAAGTAGTTAATAGGATGCCTATGATAAAGATGAATGAGTTCATTTTATATTCCTTATTTTAGTGTTCTCTATTTTGGATGATTGGGACCCTTGAGTGGTTGTTTGATAGGTTGTGTTGAGATTTAGAATATAGAAGTGAGCATTGTTTGCATGAGCACCTTGACTTCTATTTTCATTTAATATATGATTTCATAGGATGTTGAGTATGTGTTAAGATAAGTAAACTTGTACATTATCCTAAGGGGGGCCACATAATAAGGAGTTATGCGGCCTCCCTTTTAAAGGTATGCAGTTATCATTATAAAGGTGTGCAAGTAAACAATGTGTTGTTACTTACATGATGTTAGTGCATACAAAAGTTTTATACCTAAATAGGATTCAGATGAGAAATGGAAAGATATAATGTCCTTCCAAATAGGTTATGAGACTTGATAAAAAACTGTTTAACCCTAGTCTCTGGATTTCATAAGAAGGAAGGAAGTTACCAATGAAATAACCCTCAGAGGTTCTTATCATCTGTCATGAATTATTTTTTTATTTGATTATGCTAACTTATGATGAGGTGGTGTAACATGTATTGGTGGCATATTTCAGGTTTAGGTTATTACCACGATTAGTATAAAGATGAATGCATTACTTCGAAGTAAAACATATGATCATGGAAATTCTCCTTGTGAGATAATTATTCTTATGATTTACTGATCATCGAAGTTTCTAGTTTGATTATTTTCTTATGAGATGTGTGATAAGAGGTTATTTCTAAAGTGTATCTCGATGATTGAGGTATGAAACATATTTTATTATAACTTTCATATATAAATATTCGTGAAGTTGAGGTTGGTCCTTTACATATTGCATACTTTTTTTAAGTATTATTTGGATCCTTGCTATCAAGGTCAGGGTTTACTTTTATCAATATTTGTAAGGTCTACCACCGTTGGATAGCACTCCACATTGCCATCTAATGGTAAATATATTATATAATTTAAACATAATTTTTGAAAATTTCTATAAATATATAATATAAATTTATATTCAAAATAAGACTTTTTTTTATCTTGGGTGATTTGAATTTAACTGTGTGTTTTTGACAATTTAATGGTAGAAATTGTTTCAACACAGTCCAAAAAAAAGAGAACACCCAAAATTTCAAAATTTAAGAATAGTAATCAATATTTTTAAAAATTTATGTAGAATCAACTTTTTTTACTACACTGATTATAATAATCACATGAAACTCCAAAATAGTCAAAAATGAGAAATGTATACTTCAGATATTATACAAATGTAAACTAAGTATTATCCATTTATGATTATATTGTTATTATTTAGAACTGTCTAAATATTAACACTCTTATGATAAAAATACATTACTTTACATATAAAGGCTATATGGGAAAATATGTGCGAACATAGTTATATTTATATACTAACTATGAAAATTGGAGTTGTTGTATTTCATTATACCACTCCAATAGAGGATGGCGCACTCATTTTCTAAGGGAGTAAATATATATATAAATAATTTTTTAGTGTGATGTAACAGAGTGCCGACTGAAAATTTGTCTCTTAGAAAGGAACACATTTTCATGGAAATATACACCTGTGAACTTATTAAGAAGCTAGGTATCTTGTTAGGTTTCCAGTTGTATCCTTATGGGAAGGCTTCAAAGTCTGAGACTACGGATAGTGTGGAAGACCACCACTTGTAAACTGAGTAGGAACTCTGATTTAGGAAGCTGCCATTTGTTTTCTTTGAGGAGTGTTACCGATGGGGAATGGAGTTATATCTTGGAGGGAATCCAGGGAAAGAAAGGGGGTGGTTCAGCGCTATTGTCGAGTTTCATTGTAGTTTTGTATTCGATAGAATAGAGGGGAAAATGGCACGGCAAATAGATTGACCTTTATTTCTTGTGCCTGCGATCTGAGCGAGGGGGACGATAATTACATTCTTGGGATACGATTGAATTCGTGGAGATTGGTATGAATCTCTGTCTTATTTTTTCCATTGAACGCGATGGATAGCTACCGGTGAATGATGCCATCGACCTAGATAGATCGCTGCTTAAGATGCATATCTGTGTTTTATTCCTCCTAAGGGTAATTCTTTAAATTGTTGTCATGGTATTGTATGTTGCTTGCAAATAGTGAATGATATTATTGTTCTAAAAATTTTGATAAGGGAACCTTGATGAATACCGTAGGGAGTGTTTTGCTCGACCCTGGTTAAAAGGCTCTTGACCAAGAAATCTTCGGTGGTGGTATGTATAGCATGCCCTCATATTACCTTGAGCGAGTAGAGTGGCTGCTAGGAGATTATTTTCTTCCTAGGTGACCTTCACGCTTTGCAGCTTCGTAAATACCATTCTCTACCCGAATCTATTAGTATCGTTGTGTCTCTACAAGGTAGAAGGGAGCTGCAAAAGGGTGAGACGGCTTTGGCAACCCGATCCTCAACTAGATTTACTGTTCACTTCTAATAGTAAAGTATAGGTCAATGTAGAATTACACCTTGCACAGTTTTGGGCGATTCTCAGGGAAGAGAAATGGACTCATGAATGGAGATCCGATAAAGTGTGAAAGCTACTTTTATCTGTATGTTATATTTTATCATTCATTAATTGGACGTTTGCCTCCATTTTTCAATCTTCATTCTTTGGTACTGAGTATGATGTCAGTTAGCGAGGGCGTGTTCTGGATTTGGTTAGAATATATTTACTATGAGAAAGGTGTAGAAGTTAAATAATATATATTTTTATATATAGTATACTCTGTTTTATTTAAAAGAGAAAACGCTAACTTGATCCCGGTTAAAGCTCCTATTATAATGTTATAGGTCGGACATACTTATGATGTTCATATATCTATAATTATTGCTAGTTTGTGGACATATCGTTTGTCAACGTGTAGAGAATCGGAGATTTATCCTTGTTATTCCAGACTAATAATATTTTTATCACGAGCTGTTTTGTGAACAATGTACAAGAGCTTCAAGTAATACGTCCGAAAATAGACTTGAGGAAGTGGAAGTAAGTATCGCAATAAATGTTGTAACATATTTGTGCCCCCTCTCATTTTGAGAAATAATATAAGATGAGATCTCGAGAAATAATATAAGATGTGATCTCTCTTGGTGGATGTAGCCCAAAATTGGGTGAACCACGGGTACATTGGTCTCTCCTATGTTTTACTTGCTTGATGTGTTTCGTTATATTTAATGTTTTGCATCACGCATACATTGGTATCTCCTTTGTTTTTACTTGCTTAATGTGTTTTTGTTATATTTTATGTTTTGCATTAAAACGGGTATTGGCACTTGAATTATTTCATTAAAGAATGCTAAACGTCTATGTAGCGGTGTTTTGTTCATACATGTTTCAAATTCATTAATTGAGTAAACATCTTCATTGGAATTGTGAATGTAATATAAGAATTAAATTGATTGATACACAAGCACATCATAATGTTGAAAGTAGGTTACTATTATCCACCTCCACTAAATATGGAAGTTATTTTATATAGGAAATGGATGTTGTATGAGTAACAATTTTATAAAAGTAATTGTTTGTAGTGTGAATGATTATACATGAAATTCGGAATGCCCGAATATATTTTTAATTGACACAAATCGTCATTATTTGGCCAAGATACCTTATCTTATTGTATCTCAAGAAGAAGAATTGGTTCCATCTTAGGTAAGAAGGTACAAATGAATCTTATAGAGGTTAACAAATTTGTTTTCAAATGTATTTCAATTTATATTGTTAATTAAGTAGAGAGGGATTAGCATATCCTATAGAGTCTTACTTAATATTGTCTATAAACAATAAGAAGTCTTGAAAAATGTTTTTATTTAGTTTTCACATTTCACATAATATTATTTATGTATTGTGGGATTGTTACATAAACTATTTCAATTGTAATTTAAAAATCATACATGTACATTGTTAATGCTTCATGGCCATGACATTGAAAATAAGAATGAAGTAATTGGCATTTTGAATATTGCTTGAGAAGATATATGTATATATAGAAGTAGTTGGCAAATGTTTTTATTTAGTTTTCACATTTCACATAATATTATTTATGTATTGTGGGATTGTTACATAAACTATTTCAATTGTAATTTAAAAATCATACATGTACATTGTTAATGCTTCATGGCCATGACATTGAAAATAAGAATGAAGTAATTGGCATTTTGAATATTTTGAATATTGCTTGAGAAGATATATGTATATATAGAAGTAGTTGGCATTTTGAACATTGCTTAAGAAGATATATGTATATATATATATATATTTTTGAATGTGTTGATGTATATTGAGTGTTGGGTTTGAACTTAAACATTATAGGAATCCTTTTAGTCATTCATATCATTCTAAGGATTCAAATGACTGACTAGACCAACATGTAGGACAAGTTTAAGAATAGGATGTCAATCTATAATATATGTTGTTGTAATTCACTTTATTTATTCATCAAATAATGTCACAGGGTCACCGACTCATCAAAGGTTACAAAATCAAACAAAAATGTCACATGGAGGGCCCAACTTAGAATCATTTAAAAAAGAAAAGAAGAATTTCAGGGGGATAAACTACAAACACAATGAAAACTGCATTGAAAGTGTCATGTCACGTACGATCAAGAATCCAACAAGATTCACCCCCACACGCTACCCCATGATTCATTTTAAAGCTCCATCTAAAAACAATTAATAACACTTATGAGAAAATCTATCCATTATTGAAACTTAACTTAGCTCATATGGATTTGGCAATAATAATTTGGACTTCCTTTAAGTAATTCACAAACCCACTACCCATCTTGACAAGTAATAGACAAACAAACCCATTACCTCACAAATCCAATACCTCACCACTATCCACTAATTCACAAACCCACTTCCCACTACATCACCACTTGCTCATTATCGTATAACATTATTTGCTCATTATCTTATAATAAGAATTCTTAGGAGAATTTATAATTTAAGCCATATATTAAGATGTATAAACAAAATGTGAAAGATACATATGATAAGTAAACTGATAGGATTATTCCTTCATTGGATTGATTTGCACACATGGTTGGAAGTCCATGACTAATAATTATTTTAAATTATTAAAAATAATTAATAATTAAGTTAACTATGTGAATTAACTTAATTATTTCAAATGGGGGATTTGTGTTCCACATTACCATCTAATGGTAAATATATTATATAATTTAAACATAATTTTTGATAATTTTTCTAAATATATAATAAAAATAATATAATTTTATATTCAAGATAAGATTTTTTTTATCTTGAATGATTTGAATTTAACTGTGTTTGTGTTTTTATACAGTCCCAAAAAACACCCAAAATTTCAAAATTTAAGAATAGTAATCAATATTTTTAAAAATTTCTGTAGAATCAACTTCTTTACTACACTAATTATAATAATCACATGAAACTCCAAAATAGTCAATAATTTTCACCTTTGAACAACTGATAGATTATAACCAGACAGATTCAGTTCTTCAGAATTATAACTTTTAACTCCGTCGTCCTTGTTGAGAATCCACCATGTATACCTTGCCCACTTGATGCCCTCTTGACTAGTGCACTGTAGAAAGAGCAAGAGTATATCACGCTCGTTTACTTCCCAGAAGTCAATGTCGTTATTCACCATATATTGATCAGGTATGTGGGAAGGCAGAGGACTGACGTCCAGACTTCTCCTCAGCTCAACCCGCCTCCAACCGCTTGTGATGTCCTCCATAGCGTAGACATCAAGAATGGGGTGCTCAACGTTGTTCTGCTCACATATTGCATACAGTATCCCGCACCTGGAGGATATTAAGCTTCTCCTTTTATAGAAAGAAGATTGAAAGCATGTTGTTGGCAACTCTAGTAACCTCCGAGCTAACGCAGTGTTGGCATCTTCTTCCACCCACATGTTCCTGTCAACGTCCAAGTGAATTGGAACTAAACGGTCAGCATCGACTTTTGCGCGGCGTATTTCTAATAAAAACAGCTTTCCGTGCCATACTATGGGCATATAATAATTATTATCCTGCAATGGACATTGTGCAAGAAGTGACCACCTTTCAGTGTTTACATCCAAGCACAACGTGTGTATAGTGTTACGTCCTTCGAACCTTACAAGCACTATCAACCTATGGCCAACAACTGATTTTAATATCACATTGCCTTTTTGGCCTGGATTTTCTCTTTCTATTTCTTGACATATTGTGGATGTATCCAAAGTCCTGAAAGCACAGTCATTATTATATGAAGAATTCATAACACTGATAAAACTGAAAGGATTCCTGGGATCATAGCCTTTGCAGTAGACAACTTTCTCTCCGACTGCTACCAGAGAGCGATGTGGGACTGCTCGCAGAAAGAGATCGTCGCCGCCTTCGTAATTGGACACAGTGTGAGGAAAGGATAGTAATCCACGTCTTTTCAATACATGATTGGGTAATCGTGGAAGCCGCTTGTCTCGGGTGTCGTAGTCGAGAAACTTGATTTCATTCACGTTTACATAACCCTGCTCCATTACACGGAACAGAAGACCAAAATTTGATGGTGGTAGAATCAGTGGATTATCAATCAACTGTCGACATCTATTCGCAATAGGTTCACGCGGTGTGGCGTTGCGAATGAGAGGGAGCAGACGAGTGGAATGAAGAGCGGCAAGGATTCGATCGCTTATCAAATAGTCGCTCAGGAGATTGAGACGCTCAATGGCCGTTGAACTGGCAGCAATATCTCTAAATCTGGGAGGTAGGTATTGCAGAATTTCTTCGGATTCGTTTCGGATTCGTTTCTTCGAAGTTAGGTCTTCGAGCATTTCGTCTGATTGGTTTGGATCATCAGCTTTTTCGGATTCGTTTCGGTTTCGTTTCTTGGGAGGTAGGTCTTCTGATTTCTCTCGATCATCATTGTCGTTGTGGGAGGCTTCCATGTTATTTGCCATAAATCACTTGTAGAAGTATTTTGTTTTCTTGAAAGAGATCTTTGAGTACACTACAAGTAAATCTGTCCTCGTGTATAAATACTTATTTATAGGGTTTCAAATTTGAATATCAATATCACACAAAAAGCCAACGTGTACGTCGGTTAAGATGAGGTATGTTGGCCATGTCTTCTTTAGATGTGCATTCGTCATTAATAACATTAATAACAAACATTTTATATCCTTTTCTGGCAGCTCTCTTTACTTGTAGAGCAGAAATATGCCTTACTGAAATCTTTCTATGAATTCCTTTTACTGTTTCTAAATTACCTTCATTACTTACACATGTAAAATATTTATCATAACAATTCAGTAAAACTCTATGTTGTTCAATCCAATCCACACCAATCAACAAATCATATGACCTTAAGGGTAAAACATTCAGATTAATTTGCGTTTTCAGCTGACTTAAAAATACTTCACAATTCTTGACATAATCTGTAACCTTTCTTTTAGTTCTTCTTGACATAATCTGTAACCTTTCTTTTAGTTCCTCTTGCAAGCTGAACTAAGCATGCATTATCAAATTTCTCTATTTTTAGCTTGCAATGGTTTACTAAAGCAGGTGAAATATAACTCAGATTTGCACCTGGATCTATTAGAATAGAAATAGACTCATTTTGTATCATACCTTCAATTTCGACCATGGATGTTTGATGGTCCACTTGACGGTTCTCCAGTGCTGCATTTATCCTGGACATTTCTCTTGCGATATCTCCAACTGTAGGTTCTTCTTGCATAGTATGAATATTGTTGGTTGTCCTCTTGTTGCGTGGGAAATCTACTCTCTTATGTGGTCTACCACATTCATAGCACTTTATGGTTCCTTTCTGCTCAACATACCTGTTGTTGTTATTATTGTTATTACTGTGATTATTATTATTAGGTACATTTCTTGCAGTAGTAAAATTCTGAGATGCATTATTCCTGTAATTATTAGGAAAATTTCTGTTATTAAAATTCTTCTTAAAACCTCCAGCATTATGACTAAAATTCTTCTTTTTATAGTCATATTGATTAGTTTTACTATTCTTCCAGCCAATTGTTCCTTCTCTTTTTTTGTTTTGATCAAAACAAAAATTTTCCTTCCTCATGGCCTCTTCCAAAGTGGAAGGATTATTATACTCAATATAGTCTTTTATATTAAAAGGTAAACAACTGAGAAACCTTTGTACTTTAGGCTTTTCTTCAACCATGTAGGGCACGTACCTCAGCAAACTAAGGAACTTGCTGCACAGTTCTTTCATGTTCATTGTACCCAAATTTAAATCGTAAAACTCCTTTGATTTATCTTCAAAATATTGTTCCGACAAAAACTTCTTTTTAAACAAACTTTTGAACATAGTCCAAGTTACTTCCTTTTCTTTTATATTCTTGATCCTTTTAAGATCCTGCCACCATATATCTGCCTTCCTGGTCATATTGTAAATAGCCATATTGGCTTTTAGTTGAGAAGAGTAGTCGTAAATATTAAATTACTTTTTCATTCCAGACAACCAAGCTTTTTTTGTTTCACCCTTCTTAGTTTTGCCATTAAAGGTGGGTGGATTAATCTTTTTAAATTCCCCAGTAATCTGTTCATGATGTTTATGTTTTCTCTTTTTAGAGCAGCATTCACTGTTACTGCTGTCAAAATTAATATCATCATTACTTGGATCAAATTTAGAAGATGAGTAACTGTTCCTTTTATCATTTCTTGTTTTCTTATGCTTATGTTGGTGGGATATTATTTCAAAATCAGCCTTCAATTCTGATTTTCTTCCTCTTTCATCACTATGGTAGTTTCCTTTTAAATTATGATGTAACTCTTCCTGTACCTTAAGGATCCATTCATTTTCTTCTTTAACAGCTTTTAACTCAGATTTTAAATACTGCACAGTGCGTAAAATTTCAGAAGACTCGTTGTTTAACTCAACATAAATTCCTTCAGTATTGTTATTATTAATGCATTCATTACGAGGAGATATGTCCTCTCCTGATTCTTCTGGTATTTCCATACCTGCAATTTAAAGGTCAATCTGTTCTGTGCAAAAATAAAATTAAATTACAAAAGTTAATAACATAAAATTTTTGATTTGTTTTATGCTTGTACGCATGAGCCTCAAGCAAGCCTAGAGTTTGAACTTGCGCTCTGATACCACATATAACATCCCAAAAAAATCACTAAAATTTAAAACTTTTAAAAATAGCATTTAATGCTACAAATACTACTTGTGGAATTAACGAACTTTAACCAACTACTAAATACAGTAATACACATAAAACAAAATGTATAAATTAACATGTGCGGACTCCAGATTATAAATTGACATAGATAAATGATAAATACTTTCTCATGTATTATGGATCGGTTAACTAAATGCTGACGACTTCATTGTATGTTTTCTGAAGGGGTTCCTATCGGGTGCCCTTAGGTTTACTTAGCTTGACAGCTAAAGCATTGGGACTGTTTCTTTCTTTCACAGATCTACAGGTAAGAGTTAAAATTTGTCCAGTTATTCAAGAACTCTGTGTGCTTCAGCTAGTCGTCCTTATAATAGAAAAGATTGTGTACTGTCATGCACGAAGGTGAAGTTGGTAAGAACTTTCATTTTTTTTTTTTAACAACTCAGCTATTTATATTCTGTTGTATGAAGTAAGGTTGAAGATACTTGGTAATAATCCTTATTTGTAAAAGAAATGGAAATGTAAAAACACTGCTAACTCTACAAAATGGTAATTTGAAATGAATAAGAAAATATGAGGTTCTTCCGATCTGCACAAGTTAGTGACAGCTTGGAGATAACAAAAATTCTAAAAATATTTTAGTACAGTCTTAAATACCAAGCATGTGACCATAAATAATGAAGTGACAAGAGTAGTTAATAAGCGTCCTTAGTGACGAGGACAACTCATCCTATTAAGAATTGATAACGCCATTAAACAATATTATCATTCTTATAATGTTGTAAAACTTCAAATCACATCTAAGTCTAAATAACTATTGCAACATGCATCTATGTCACAAAATTTACCTTTATCTTAGTATTATAATAGGTCTACAATGCAACGTGATGGCCTTCTATAACTATGTGACAATTGTCACGTGCATCCTAAAAACTACTAACTTGCATTTAAGGAAACTAATACTACAACCTGTATAGACTAAGCATCGAAATGTTGCTAAGAGACATAAAGGAATTCCTATATTAACTTACAAAATTGTGTAAATACTATACGACACTTGAATGGTGCATTATCACCTTAGTTTAAAAATATGATATACATCCATTACATACTATATTATCAAATATAAATACATATTATTTATAAATATGTAACCTATCTACTATATAAAAGTATTATCAAATCTCCTGAATTTCTATAGCATGGATACGTTACTATATAAACAAAACCATATAATATAATAAGCATGTATTATGAAATAGAAATCTTATATAAATGAAACAACACATATAGAACCTAACTACTAAGCGCTATGTGTCGGGACTTTGGAGAATATATGGATTAATTGACAATTCAACCGTGATCATATTATTATGCTAAACATTGGGTTATAAACATTACAACATGCAAAAATGAAACATAATACTAATGTGGCCTCGACGATGACTTGGAACCTAAAGTTTTAGAAAACGCCCGACATTGAATATCATCCTAAGTGGGTGTAACGATAACCCTTGCTTAAATGTATAAACGTATGACGAGTTTTTCGGGTTTGATGTTAATAAGTGTGATGCTAACAAGGTTTTAATGCTCCTGTAAGTGTGAACTTTTGACTTGATATGGGATCCTTTCACATTAAAACGAGACTGTAACTCCTATGGATTGTTGCATTGGCTTGTCTGAAATTAGCTCCACGTGATGGCCATTGGTGAAATTGGTATACTCCTGCCAAGCTGTATCTTGTTTTTAGTTGACATGGCCTCCAATAGGTTTCGTGGTTTGAATGTGCATTTAATGAAGTGGTTGAACGTATCCCAGCTTTGGTAGTTGCGTTGTTTGGTTGGTACAATCTCCTCCGTTGATCTTCTTGATGAGAGCTAACCCTAAGGGTTTGACTATACTACCACTTTCCTTTTTCCTTGTGTTCATTTGAAGCCTGGTTCTCTAGGGAGAGAGGCCGACAGGCCAAAGAGATGTAGGGTTGAGCCTGTAACTGTTCTCTGGTATCTCTGTAACTCGACACCTTCATTTTTATGGTGTAAAACCTGCGTGTAAGAGCGACAAGGTTCGTCATTGGAAGTGTTATTGCTTTGTGTTTTTCAGAGTCATTTGAATCATCGTTGAAGGTGTTGAACTTATTTTTTTTGTTTATGAGAGTTACTCGATTCGAGCGTTGATAGTTTTGAAGCCCTATATTGTGAGGGTTGCAAAGTTTGAACATTGACAGTAATGAAGCTCTGAGTGGCTCTCGCCGTTGCCAGGGAGGTTCTTAACTCAGCGCCGGTGATACCACTGTAGATGTGATTGTGGTTCTTGAGAGGCGATGCTTCCCTGCATTCACAGGTAAAATTTGCAATGTTAACCCTCAAAGTTGTAATGAAATTCAGTTTTAACCCCTGTAATGTTTTGTTTTTGTACAAGTTTTAACCTCGTTTTTAACTACCTTGTCAGGTATGCTTCAACGTTGTGAGAGTTTAAAGAGCTATCGACGGAATAAAATGCATTTAAATGGTAAGCCCTAGTGGAAAACCCTCCATAGGATCTCTGGCAGATGCAAACAACAATGAAGTTCTATCAGTTGTGGTTTACTTACTGTCATCGATCTGTAATAGACATGTGTCTAGTCTTTGTTTTTGTAAAAAGGTGCCTTCGGCTACCTGGTTAACGTTTAAGTTTAAAATGTTTGAGGTCTTGTTTTCAGTTTCGTGTTTAAATGGAAATGTAGCTCCGTCGAGGGTTTCGATCCTCGGTCGAGTTTTGACATAAAATGCTATTGTTTTGATTTTTTTTTTAAATGTTTATGTTTCATCTCGGTAGGGTTTCGACCCAAGTCTAAATCCTATAACTGGTTAATTTAAATGTTTGTAACAAAATATGAAATTTTCTCTATTATCGTTTCATTTGAAAAGAAATCTAACTATGAAATTTTATAACAAGATTATAGAAAAGAGCATGCGTTTGTGATTTGTATGGAAGAATGGTACAAGAGAAATTGTAATTGTTATCCTGAAATCATCATTTTAATTTTTTTTTGTCGAAAAGTAAAAGACTGTAATGAAAATAAATATTCGGATAACTTGAAATGTTTTTATGGAAAGGGGGTATCGCCCTTGTTCATTTGACCAGAATGATCACTATGCATAAATCTTAGATACTACAAAAGAAATAACATTTGCTAGTTGTATTGATACAAGGGTTTTATGAAATGATAAAATAGGAAACATAAATTATTTTCTTAGCTATCTATACTTCACCGATATTCTCACGACTGTACTTTTATTTTTGAAGAACATAAAACAGTACTGTAAGGGAATTTGACAGAAGTCTGAAACTTCCAATTATACTAATTCATCTGACTTACTAACAGTAGGAAGACTTTTAAGGAAAATAAACAGAGTTGTTTTCTTTCCATCAATCTTGGCAAATTTGCCTATCAAATTCATTCTCTTTTAATCTATCTATGTACTAGAGTACGATGCTATTCCTTTTTGCATGGGGAAAAATGCAGAGACTATTTTATTCAATCCTATCATTTTCATACAGAATTATTAATTCACTTAGGATACTGAAATAAATTTATAAAATAAAACAATACAAGTTAGTCTGTAACAGAACTTTAAAATGTATGAAACTAATAAGAAAATAGAACCTGTAATGACGATAAGGCCGACAAACACCCAAGGAGGCATGTTCCTCCCAACCTATTCGAGAAGAAGCAGCTCCATTGCTGGCTTCTTGTGAACCCCCGAGCCTGATTACTGATCCAATAAGTGGGTGGAATCTGTGTAGAAGCAAGGCACTCAAAAATTCCTTCTGCACTTAGCATCAACCTCCTGAAATAGCATGCCTTCTCCACTCGGCATCAGCCTCTTGAACTCAATAAGATTTTGGAAAACTCACAACATGATCAACAACATAGCATATCGCCTCATCAAATCTCTTGGGTGCAAACACAACAAAACCCCAAGGTAAATTTCCTCGTCAGAAAAAGTGATGAACCTCAGTTCACAATTTGATGGCTATTATATAGACTACCTAGGTCTTTAGTGGTTAGTTTGGAATAAATGAGCCTCAAGCTCCAGTCCCATCTTTTAGGGAACTATGACCACATTTCAAGGGAGTTGTCCCATACCAATAGCTAGTTAGTTGCATCATGATGCTGCCACTTCTCCATTGCCTTATACCCCAGATTCCATTCAACCTAGTGGATTAGTAACCACTCTTTCAATAGTCCTCTTAGGTGTTTGTCTCCTATTTTATTTATTTAATAATAATATATTAATCAAATTACAGTCATCCTTGGATTCCTGTCCAACATAAAACTTTACAATAAAAGTTATAATAAAGTTTGCTAACACAAAATGTTTTCCAGCAAAAAGGGTATGTTACAACAAAGCAAGAAGGTGATGAGTGCATGGTGTTCAGTGGGGAGAGAGGGGGGAAATGATAAGGTGTTGGATACCGGAAGGTGATCTTGCTTGGACAAGGCATAGTCAACCACAATAGCCCCACAACCATGAGGGAAATAAGTGAAGAAATCAAAACCTAGAAAATAATGGAGACCATTCAAGAAAATAATCTCATGTGGATCGCCTATCCTTGAAATATTGTGGAGACCCACTCAGACTAGGTAAATATCCTAAAGACAAAGGGCATCCTCAACTCGATCATGGATATGTATTTGTAAATACCTAGTATGAGCATTGAAATCCCCTAAGTGAATAATATCACATGTCAAGAAATAATAAGAGATATTCAAGTATAATTCAAGGAATGGAGTTTGATGGGCTAACTCAAGTAGTTCAGTGCTTTGAGCTTTATGCAAAAGGTCTCAAGGTCGATCCCTCAAGTTGGTTTCCTCTTTTGCATGCCTCACTTGATGTCCCTATCCAATCAATCATCATAACCAATGCTAACAAGTTTGCACTAGATACCATCCACAATTGGATAGAAGGGCTTAGGAGTTATCCTATGATATTTTCCTTGGAAAACAAGTCAATGAATGGGTTCATCTATCTAACTATACCTTTAATCCACCAACTAATTTTGTACAACCCTAAACTTTAGTAAATATTTGTCCCAAAGCTATCTATAATCCTATCACTAATCTCTTATTAATCACTTAATATACATGAGATTAATTATACAAAAATGACATTTATTTACATAATTTGCCATTACTAGTTTATGAAACCCAACAATAAACTGCTAGAATAAGTACATGCAGCATGTCTATAAGTCTAATCATGGTTCTGTTAGGGACACAACATCCCCTCCTTAAATGCTTTGATATCAAAGCATAAGAGCTACATAGAATTGATCCCAATACCTAAAGTCATACTCCTATAGCCAAACATGTCGGATGAAGTGATTTATTGCACATCATTAATACGGTAACGCTACATTCTCTCCCTTCTCAAGGCCTTTGTACTCAAATCCTTGGTAGATATTGATACCAATCATAATTGGTCACTTCCCAGTGGTATTCCATAACTTGTTTACGCCACTATATCTATACAAATCATTGTGGTTTATTTCTATTAAAAAGTAAGGTGTTATAGCTAGTGCAACATTGAAAAGTTCTACAAGTGGGGCTCCTCTTGGACAAGGTTGTCCATAAAGTTTACATTTTCTTCGAAAGGTTTAATGAATACATCATCTTGTGTCTCTTTACCAATTTTATAACTACATATTCTGCCTCTTCTTCATATTTTAGTTGTTTCTCCTCATGTACCAATGACAATTGTAATCATTGGTACCATAATCAACAGACAATGTGGGAAGCCTCCTTCTCCAACTATTGTAGAAGACGCATCTCCTTGTCATACTCATCTTGTCTAAAAAATACCTCTATGGAAACCCATATTAGTTAGGCTCTGATCTTCCTCTCTTGTTGAATGAACTTCTCCTACTACAACACTTTGTCCATTCTACCCCAAAAAGAACCATTGGAACAAACATTTTGAAATATTGTAACTTGATACATATTTTCAAAATTATGTCAAATTATCGATTTATATCCATCGGAATTATCTTTCAATACCAACATATTAACTTCAAAGAATGAAGCAATCAACCTAGTAGGATCAACTAGTCCAGGAGGGTTGCATAACATTTGTCTTATATGTAAAGTGATCTCTCACATAAAGAGAGCTAGGTATCTCTATTCCAAATATCAAAAGAAAGAAGTGAGGGACCCCAAGTAGTCTTAGTATAAGTAATGAAAACACCCCAAAATATATTGATAGCTAAAAAAATTGAATATGCAGTGCTCTTTTCACTAAACCTATTGTAAATGGCCCAACTAAAAGGGCCACTCAAGGAAAAGGATGTGATGGTCAAACTCCATCCAAAGCTATGAAAAAAATCTCAAGGATAACTAAGCTCTACCAAAGGATGTGTGTCCATTGTCACCAGGTTATATTCAGGTTGAACAATAAGACCATCCCTCTTAGGCTCTAGGTAAAAATAGATCTTGGGGTTGAGACCGTAGTTGCACAATCCAACAAACCTAAATGTTCCATTAGTAAATATATTTTATCATCACTCGATTCAACTCTTGCATAGGATGTAAGAGTTGAACATTAAAGTCTACAAAGTATTGAAAAGGGTGGAGATGCTCGCTACAGATGTCAATGGTTTGAAGCAACAAAGAATCCTATGAAAACCAATATAGGTGTTTCCCAAAATAGTAGCAACAACAATCTCCTTCGATAGCCAATTGTCCAGATATGTGTATTTCGCTCTCCTTGAATTTGAATCACCCAAAGTGATAATTCTGTGCAAGAAGAAGGCGAATATGAAAATGCCCTCAGGACTAATTTATGCTAATGTAATATTTCCATCATTTGAAAAATCGTCACTAATTTTCAACTTTGGTTCCTTATCAACCTTGACCTTGTTTTCTGTGCATATTTCATAATATATGTCTACTTATTATAACTTATTCAATTGTGTGCATGTTGTTGGTTTCTTAGAATTTCTTCTAGGTTTACCTACTTTTGGCTTATTAGAAGTTTTTCCAAATTTGCATTTTCATGAATTATTTGGCCTTTTCCCTACCCATGGAGTGCAAGACATGTTGTTTGTTATGCCAACTTCAGAGACATTCAACTTAGTGACTTTCTGTAAGATGTTGTAGACATTTATTGCCATGCATACTTGTAGATTGTCTAAGCGTCTACCCACCTTCCTTGACTACATCTCATCAAACTATCTTCCTCTTGCTGAACCAACGAGCTATCCAATTAGATGTGGAAGAATAAAATTTATGTCTACTGTATCTTCTCATAACATGTTGGAATTTTTTCCATTATCCTTTTCTCCCTATTTCCAAACTATAGGATTGTTGGGCTCTCTCCCTATCTGAGAAGCATAAGATAATTTGTCTATTTTTCTATCTTTCAATCCATTCAAATTTATGGTATCTTGTAAGATTTTGCATAGATCTTATGGCATGCCTGCTTGTGGATAATCCGATACTCTACCTACTTCTCCTTTTTATGGCTCGTAAAACTCGATGCTTCCTTCTAGGCCATCAAGTTTTCTGACTACTTGTGCCTCAGTAAGATATCTACTTATTTCATCTTCTTGAAGTTTGTTGGGATATTTGTCATCACATTTTTTTCTAGGTTTTCACATGTGTGAATTGTTAGACTTTCTCCCTACTTGTGGAGCATAAGGTATCTAAAACTTCATTGTCATCCTCCTAGACATCCATGTCGAGAGCTATGTTCCTCTAATAGTTTCCTCCTAGACATTCATGTCATTATTTCTTGTTAATACAAAGTGATACCTATTTTAGTATTATCTCTCTAATTGATGTACTTGGATCTATACTCTTGATTAGCTAGATTTCATAGCCAAATATCACATGGGATTAGAGCCAAGACTACCTAAGGGTAAGTTTCATTTCAGAAGAATTGTTTTCGTTTCATGTTAGTTATGCTATTGTCTTGCAATTATGGATGATTTAGAGAGTAAAAAATGCTAAAGAAAAATTCAAATTCTACAGGTGATTAATTTCGTGGCTCAAATTGCTAGTGCAACCTAGTAGGAGATGACCAGAAAATATCACTTCCTCTAATAAGTGAGACCCCTAGAAATGACTTTGTGTAGTGACTCGTATTGTCAAAAGTCTAAGCAAGCAATTATGTAAGAGTGCAGTAATGGAACTGAAACACTCCATAGAAATCAAGGAGCTAACAGCTGTCAGGATTCTCGAAGTAATCGGCGGGCTGTACAGACCTAGGAAAACTATAAGAGAATGCATATGCGAGAGGCAGGACGCTGCTTAGTATGCATGGGAGAAAGTATTGATGTGTGAGCACTGACGTGTTAGGAAAGGATCTCCAAAAGAATTGTTGTGTGAGTACTGAGGTGTTAGGAAAGAATTCCTGGATAAGTGAATGATGTGTTAACGTTCTACATTCTTGGAATGCTAGATTTATGTGTGCCTGTGATAATAAAAGCACAAACAAGTACTAAAAGATATTTCATGAATTGCAAATGACTCATTATGTATGTTTTGATTTGGATTATGAGATTGAACATATATTTTACTAAACAAATTTTGGAAGTCCTAGTGTTGTTGAATGAAATTATAGGTTATAAACAATAGCGATTTGCAAAATCAGGAAAAGTTCGAAGAGGGTTAGAACAGGGGAGATGAAATGACGTGTAAAAAGAACTAAAGATTTAGAAAAACATGTTTGAAGATTATGAACACCAAGGACGGTGTTATCCTTAAGGGGGAAAGGATGTAACATCCCTCTTCATACCCTATCTTTTTGTAATGTGAAGGGCACATGGTTGTTGGTGAGGAGCTCAAGGCCAAGGTCCTACCAGACAACCTTACAAGCATTTGTATGTATTTCCTAAATTGTAAAAATGGTTCATAGACTAGGAGGAGACATGAATGGCAAGAAATCCATGAGAGTCTAATGGATAGTGATAGGTCGTCAATCAAACACAAGCATAGATGAAAGGTGGAAAGTTTAATATTCACCTATATGCTTAAAATATAAATATTATCTTATAAGCAATAGGATAATCCCTAAGATTAAACACGAAATAATGAGATCTTAGGGGAAGTAGTAAAATCACACCTATTCACTCATCAAGTATGAACTAAAAATATGTGTTTCTTTTTATACACTTTAAATGTACACAGTCCTTCCTAGAAAACTACTACTTTAACAAAGTGTTAAAGGTTGTAGTAAAACCTCGTGGACATACCGAGGGTATGTGAGAGTATGTACTTAAATAGTGTGCATGAACTCTCTTGTAAGTCAGAAGACTTATCCATAGTAATATGTGTGCACAGATATTATAATTACTTATAAATAGATCAAAACATTACAAATGGAGAAGAAAGTACTTTTAAGATTTATAAATACCTTATATGTCTACATAGAGATATAGGTGCAAGAAAAAGGGGCATAGTAAAATGCACCTTGAGGTAAAAAATGAGAAATGTATACTTCAAATATTATACATATGTAAACTAAGTATTATCAATTTATGATTATATTATTATTATCTAGAACTGTCTAAATATTAACACTCTTATGATAAAAAGACATTACTTTACATTTAAACGTTATATGGGAAAAGATGTGGGAACATAGTTATATTTATATAACTAAGCTATATTTATATACTAACTATGCAAATTGGAGTTGTTGTATTTCATTATACCACTCCAATAGAGGATGGTGCACTCATTTTCTAAGGGAGTAAATATATATATAAATAATATTTTAGTGTGATGTAACGGAGTGCTGAGCGAAAATCTCTCTTAGAAAGGAACACATTTTCATGGAAATCGACACCTGTGAACTTAGTAAGAAGCTAGGTATCTTGTTAGGATGCCAGTTGTATCCTTATGGGAAAGCTTCAAAATTTGAGACTGCGGATAGTGTGGAAGATTGCCACTTGTAAACTGAGTAGGAACTCTGATTTAGGAAGATGCTATTTGTTTTCTTCAAGGAGTGTTACCGATGGGGAATGGGGGTTATATCTTGGAGGGAATTAGGGGAAAGAAAGGGGGTGGTTCAGCGTTGTTGTTGAGTTTCAATATAGTTTTGTTTTCGATATAATAGAGGGGAAAATGGTGCGGAAAATATATTGACCTTTATTTCTGGTGCCTGTGATCTGAGAGAGCGAGAGGATCGTTACATTCTTGGGCTGCCATTGAATTTGTGGAGACTTGTATGAATCTCTGTCTTATTTTTTCCATCGAACGTGATGGATCGCTCCAGCTGAATAATGCCATCGACCTAGATATATCACTGCTTGTGAATACCGCCATCAACCTAGTATGGCTCTCGGCCTTTAAATTGCCGCCATCGAAATTAAGATGGATATCTGTGTTTTATTCCTCATAAGGGTAACTATTTAAATTGTTGTCATGGTATTGTATGTTGCTTGCAAATAGAGAATGATATTACTGTTCTAAAATGTTTGATAACGGAACCCTGACGAATACCGTAGGGAGCGTTTTGCTCGAACCTGGTTAAAAGGGTCTTGACCAACAAATCTTCGGTGGTGGTATGTATAGCATGCCCTCGTATTACCTTGAGCGAGTAGAGTGGTTTCTCGGAGATTATTTTCTTCCTAGGTGACCTTCGTGCTTTGCAGCTTCGTAAATACCATTCTCGGCCCGAATCTATTAGTATCGTTGTGTCTCTACAAGGTAGAAGGGAGCTGCAAAAGGGTGAGACGCTTTGGCAACCCGATCCTCAACTAGATTTACTGTTCACTTCTAATAGTAAAGTATAGGTCAATGTAGAATTACACCTTGCACAGTTTTGGGTGATTTTCTCAGGGAAGAGAAATGGACTCATGAATGGAGATCCGTTAAACCGTGAAAGCTACTTTTATCTGTATGTTATATTTTATAAATATATTTTATGATTAATTAATTGGACGTTTGCCTAGATTTTTAATCTTCATTCTTTGGTACTGAGTATGATGTCAGTTAGACAGGGCGTGTTCTGGATTTGGTTAGAATATATTTACTATGAGAAAGGTGTAGAAGTTAAATAATATATATTTTTATGTATAGTATATTCTATTTTATTTAAAGGAGAAAATGCTAACTTGATCCCAGTTAAAGCTCCTATTATAATGTTAAAGGTCAGACATACTTATGTTGTTCGTATATCTATAATTATTGCTAAGTTGTGGACATATCGTTTGTCAACGTGTAGAGAATTGGAGATCTATCTTTGTTATTCTAGACTGATAATATTTTTATCATGAGCTATTTTGTGAGCAACATAGAAGAGCTTTTGGTAATACTTCCGGTAATACTTCCGAGAATAGACTTGAGGAAGCAGAAGTAAGTATCGCAATAAATGTTGTAACATATTTGTGCCCCTCTCATTTTGAGAAATAATATAAGATGCGACCTCTCTTGGTGGACGTAGCCCAAAACTGGGTGAACCACGAGTACATTGGTCTCTCCTATGTTTTACTTGCTTAATGTGTATTGTTATATTTGACGTTTTGCATCCACGCGTACATTGGTCTCTCCTATGCTTTTACTTGCTTAATTTGTTTTTGTTATATTTGATGTTTTGCATTAAAATGGGTATTGGCACTTGAATTATTTCATTAAAGAATGCTAAATGTCTTTGTAGCGGTGTTTTGTTCATACATGTTTCAAATTCATTAATTGAGTAAACATCTTCATTGGAATTATGAATGTAATATAAGAAGTAAATTGATTGATACACAAGCATATCATAATGTTGAAAGTGGGTTACTAGTATCCACCTCCATTAAATATGGAAGTTATTTTATATAGGAAATGGATGTTGTATGAGTAACAATGTTATAAAAGTAATTGTTTGTAGCGTGAATTATTATAAATGAAATTCAGAATGCTCGAATATCTTCTTAATTGACACAAATCGTCATTATGTGGCCAAGATACCTTATCTTATTGTATCTTAAGAAGAAGAATTGGTTCCATGTTAGGTAAGAAGGTACAAATGAATCTTATAGAGGTTAACAAATTTGTTTTCAATCATATTTCAATTTATATGGTTAATTAAGTAAAGAGGGATTAGCATATCCCATAAAGTCTTACTTAATATTGTTTATAACCAATAAGAAGTCCTGAAAAATGTTTTTTTTAGTTTTCACATTTCACATTTAATATTATTTAAGTATTGTCAGATTGTTACATATGGTATCAGAGCTGGAGTTACAGAACTCGGGCCTAAATGGGCTCAATTTGTAGTAGGGAACTAACGAGATTTCTTTTGTTTTGGATGCATGGGCGTAATGGACGAGAGAAGTAAGTCATCCAAGTTAAAATCCAAAGTCTCCACAAGGGCACAGGTTTCCGCACTCAGGCCTACATTGGTTCAGACTAAAGGAGTGTTTATAAGTTGGTTGAACTATCAAAGCAAACTCCATTTAAAAGACGCAATGCGAAAATTGGGAGTGTTTATAAGTTGGTTGAACTATACAAAGGGAACTCCATTTAAAAGACGCAATGCGAAAATTTTCATCTCCAAGGATCGACAAGAGGTAAATTACAAGTTGTTGTGGAATTGAAAGTAAGTATGTCCCATTTGCTGAAACATTATAATGGCATAATATTTGTTTTTTTTTGTGAGCATTGGGTATGTTGTATTAGATATTTGAATGATCTTTTATTTTGATAAATATTAGTCTATGATTATCTTCTTGTAATCTAGCTTCATTAGATGACGAGATTGTACACTTCGAATGATTAAAACGGTCAGACCATTGGAGTTAAGATTTTTTGGAATAAAACCTTTTATGGTGGAGTAAAGGAGTACACTGAAAGTCATACTTGTTGTGTTTATGGAAAGGTGAATGTTATAATGTTTCTAGGTTAAATTAAATTGTCCTCTTTTCTATATAGATAAAAGATGAAGCTTTCTCACATTCTAACATTCAAGAAGAATTATTTCACTTGTGTAAGCTTGATTTCCTTTTGGTGATGTTAAGCATTTTTTAGAAGGTTACAATGTTGGAAAAAGGTAATACTATGTGTTCCGTTAAATTTGATTAAAAGTAAGTTTTAAAGGTCCACTAAGAATTGAGGAACTAGGATGGCCTTGGGTTTTCAATGGTTGATTTCTTCTTTATCTTTCACTAGAAATTTTATAAATTATGTTGTTGACCTTAATGGTAAAGGTTGTAAAAGTGCATGTTGCAGGAGGAGCCAATGGGAATAAGCATGTAACGGAAGTATCGAATACTTCCTAGTTATGAAGGAAGCATAATTATGTTGATGATACAAATTTCATTACATTACAGAGCTATCCCTAAGAATTATAGGTTTGTTACATTTGCCAATGTCAATATTCCACAAGAAGCATAGCCTAGCTAGACTAAAATTTCTAAAAATATTTTAAAAGAAATTAACTTTAATTAGGGTGTAGTTCCATGACTAGAAGATTGTCATATCACAAAGGAGAACAATGGTTAACAATCTCCTTACTTTCATTCTAATATGTGATTGTCATAATGTGGTTGTGTGACATTGAAGCATGCTTGTAACCTTGCTTGTAGCTTCAAACGAACGGAAATAGTTATAATTTATACATGTGTATTCTAAGTAGTTAATAGGATGCCTATGATAAAGATGAATGAGTTCATTTTATATTCCTTATTTTAGTGTTCTCTATTTTGGATGATTGGGACCCTTGAGTGGTTGTTTGATAGGTTGTGTTGAGATTTAGAATATAGAAGTGAGCATTGTTTGCATGAGCACCTTGACTTCTATTTTCATTTAATATATGATTTCATAGGATGTTGAGTATGTGTTAAGAGAAGTAAACTTGTACATTATCCTAAGGGGGGCCACATAATAAGGAGTTATGCGGCCTCCCTTTTAAAGGTATGTAGTTATCATTATAAAGGTGTGCAAGTAAACAATGTGTTGTTACTTACATGATGTTAGTGCATACAAAAGTTGTATACCTAAATAGGATTCAGATGAGAAATGGAAAGATATAATGTCCTTCCAAATAGGTTATGAGACTTGATCAATTACTGTTTAACCCTAGTCTCTGGATTTCATAAGAAGGAAGGAAGTTACCAATGAAATAACCCTCACAGGTTCTTATCATCTGTCATGAATTATTTTTTTATTTGATTATGCTAACTTATGATGATGTGGTGTAACGTGTATTGGTGGCATATTTCAGGTTTAGGTTATTACCATGATTAGTATAAAGATGAATGCATTACTTCGAAGTAAAACATATGATCATGGAAATTCTCCTTGTGAGATAATTATTCTTATGTTTTACTAATCATCGAGGTTTCTAGTTTGATTATTTTCTTATGAGATGTGTGATAAGAGGTTATTTCTAAAGTGTATCTTGATGATTGAGGTATGAAACTTATTTTATTACAACTTTCATATATAAATATTCGTGAAGTTGAAGTTGGTCCTTTACATATTGCATACTTTTTTCAAGTATTATTTGGATCCTTGCTATCAAGGTCAGGGTTTACTTTTATCAATATTTGTAAGGTCTACCACCGTTGGATAGCACTCCACATTGCCATCTAATGGTAAATATATTATATAATTTAAATATAATTTTTGACAATTTCTATAAATATATAATAAAAATAATATAATTTTATATTTAAAATAAGAATTTTTTTTTATCTTGGGTGATTTGAATTTAACTGTGTTTTTGACAATTTTAATGATAGAAATTGTTTCAACACAGTCCAAAAAAAAGAGAACACCCAAAATTTCAAAATTTAAGAATAATAATCAATATTTTTAAAAATTTATGTAGAATCAACGTTTTTTACTACACTAATTATAATAATCACATGAAACTCCAAAATAGTAAAAAATGAGAAATGTGTACTTCAGATATTATACAAATGTAAACTAAGTATTATCAATTTATGATTATATTGTTATTATTTAGAATTGTCTAAATATTAACACTCTTATGATAAAAATACATTACTTTACATATAAAGGCTATATGGGAAAATATGTGCGAACATAGTTATATTTATATAACTAAGCTATATTTATATACTAACTATGAAAATTGGAGTTGTTGTATTTCATTATACCACTCCAATAGAGGATGGCGCACTCATTTTCTAAGGGAGTAAATATATATATAAATAATATTTTAGTGTGATGTAACAGAGTGCCCAGTGAAAATTTGTCTCTTAGAAAGGAACACATTTTCATGGAAATATACACCTGTGAACTTATTAAGAAGCTCGGTATCTTGTTAGGTTTCCAGTTGTATCTTTATGGGAAGGCTTCAAAGTCTGAGACTGCGGATAGTGTGGAAGACCACCACTTGTAAACTGAGTAGGAACTCTGATTTAGGAAGCTGCCATTTGTTTTCTTTGAGGAGTGTTACCGATGGGGAATGGAGTTATATCTTGGAGGGAATCCAGGGAAAGAAAGGGGGTGGTTCAGCGCTATTGTCGAGTTTCATTGTAGTTTTGTATTCGATAGAATAGAGGGGAAAATGGCACGGCAAATAGATTGACCTTTATTTCTTGTGCCTGCGATCTGAGCGAGGGGGACGATAATTACATTCTTGGGATACGATTGAATTCGTGGAGATTGGTATGAATCTCTGTCTTATTTTTTCCATTGAACGCGATGGATAGCTACCGGTGAATGATGCCATCGACCTAGATAGATCGCTGCTTAAGATGCATATCTGTGTTTTATTCCTCCTAAGGGTAATTCTTTAAATTGTTGTCATGGTATTGTATGTTGCTTGCAAATAGTGAATGATATTATTGTTCTAAAAATTTTGATAAGGGAACCTTGATGAATACCGTAGGGAGTGTTTTGCTCGACCCTGGTTAAAAGGGTCTTGACCAAGAAATCTTCGGTGGTGGTATGTATAGCATGCCCTCATATTACCTTGAGCGAGTAGAGTGGCTGCTGGGAGATTATTTTCTTCCTAGGTGACCTTCACGCTTTGCAGCTTCGTAAATACCATTCTCTACCCGAATCTATTAGTATCGTTGTGTCTCTACAAGGTAGAAGGGAGCTGCAAAAGGGTGAGACGGCTTTGGCAACCCGATCCTCAACTAGATTTACTGTTCACTTCTAATAGTAAAGTATAGGTCAATGTAGAATTACACCTTGCACAGTTTTGGGCGATTCTCTCAGGGAAGAGAAATGGACTCATGAATGGAGATCCGATAAAGTGTGAAAGCTACTTTTATCTGTATGTTATATTTTATGATTCATTAATTGGACACTTGCCTGCATTTTTCAATCTTCATTCTTTGGTACTAAGTATGATGTCAGTTAGCGAGGGTGTGTTCTGGATTTGGTTAGAATATATTTACTATGAGAAAGGTGTAGAAGTTAAATAATATATATTTTTATATATAGTATACTCTGTTTTATTTAAAAGAGAAAACGCTAACTTGATCCCGGTTAAAGCTCCTATTATAATGCTATAGGTAGGACGTACTTATGATGTTCATATATCTATAATTATTGCTAGTTTGTGGACATATCGTTTGTCAACGTGTAGAGAATCGGAGATTTATCCTTGTTATTCTAGACTAATAATATTTTTATCACGAGCTGTTTTGTGAACAATGTACAAGAGCTTCAGGTAATACTTCCGAAAATAGACTTGAGGAAGTGGAAGTAAGTATCGCAATAAATGTTGTAACATATTTGTGCCCCCTCTCATTTTGAGAAATAATATAAGATGAGATCTCGAGAAATAATATAAGATGTGATCTCTCTTGGTGGATGTAGCCCAAAATTGGGTGAACCACGGGTACATTGGTCTCTCCTATGTTTTACTTGCTTGATGTGTTTCGTTATATTTAATGTTTTGCATCACACATACATTGGTATCTCCTATGTTTTTACTTGCTTAATGTGTTTTTGTTATATTTTATGTTTTGCATTAAAACGGGTATTGGCACTTGAATTATTTCATTAAAGAATGCTAAACGTCTATGTAGCGGTGTTTTGTTCATACATGTTTCAAATTCATTAATTGAGTAAACATCTTCATTGGAATTGTGAATGTAATATAAGAATTAAATTGATTGATACACAAGCACATCATAATGTTGAAAGTAGGTTACTATTATCCACCTCCACTAAATATGGAAGTTATTTTATATAGGAAATGGATGTTGTATGAGTAACAATTTTATAAAAGTAATTGTTTGTAGCGTGAATGATTATACATGAAATTTGGAATGCCCGAATATATTATTAATTGACACAAATCGTCATTATTTGGCCAAGATACCTTATCTTATTGTATCTCAAGAAGAAGAATTGGTTCCATGTTAGGTAAGAAGGTACAAATGAATCTTATAGAGGTTAACAAATTTGTTTTCAAATGTATTTCAATTTATATTGTTAATTAAGTAGAGAGGGATTAGCATATCCTATAGAGTCTTACTTAATATTGTCTATAAACAATAAGAAGTCTTGAAAAATGTTTTTATTTAGTTTTCACATTTCACATAATATTATTTATGTATTGTGGGATTGTTACATAAACTATTTCAATTGTAATTTAAAAATCATACATGTACATTGTTAATGCTTCATGGCCATGACATTGAAAATAAGAATGAAGTAATTGGCATTTTGAATATTGCTTGAGAAGATATATGTATATATAGAAGTAGTTGGCATTTTGAACATTGCTTAAGAAGATATATGTATATATATATATATATTTTTGAATGTGTTGATGTATATTGAGTGTTGGGTTTGAACTTAAACATTATAGGAATCCTTTTAGTCATTCATATCATTCTAAGGATTCAAATGACTGAATAGACCAACATGTAGGACAAGTTTAAGAATAGGATGTCAATCTATAATGTATGTTGTTGTAATGCACTTTATTTATTCATCAAATAATGCCACAAGGTCACCGACTCATCAAAGGTTACAAAATCAAACAAAAATGTCACATGGAGGGCCCAACTTAAAATCATTTAAAAAAGAAAAGAAGAATTTCAGGGGGATAAACTACAAACACAATGAAAACTGCATTGAAAGTGTCATGTCACGTACGATCAAGAAAAATTCCCCAAAAATGTTCCCTATGTTTCCTTGATAATGTAGTAAAAGCCTCTAAAACGTAGAATGAGCACCACCACTACACAGTCTTCATATGAGTTGATATTGATAATTACCAAAGTGATATTGATATAGTTTATTTCACTATTCTGATTCTCTCCATCAATTTTTATTGTTTTCTTATTGATGATCCTCTTCCATAAGAGTTTGATAAAGATTTATATTTTTTTTCTAGCAACTATAATCTCTTAATCAACGCCTTTTGCTGAGCATTGATTTCTCTTTAACAAGCCTTTTTATTTTCTTAAATTAAAGCCGGTGACATTTTTATATTAAAAAAATGAAAAATACACTCATAGAATACATACACTTTAAATGTTTTAGATTTCTAAAGATTGTAGTTGCATTAACATTCTGCACATAGAGTCTCAGGTTATAAATTCTTATATATTAACTTAAAAAGTAAAAAAAAAACACCATATAAATGATTTTCCTCATTTTTTATACAAATCTCTTTGTCCAAAGCAACCCATTCCTCAGCAAAACCATCTGCAAGGATGTTATTGTGTTGTGTGGCATCACGAACTTCTTAATAAGCTTGCAATCCTCAATAATCCTCTCTTGGATTCAACCAATTGCATATCCTTTTTTCTAGATACTTTCTCTTGCTTGACTAATCACGGAAAATTAGTTATTAGATGTTCTGTTAGTACTTAGTAAGAGCCTAGTTCCTCTGTTGTTCCTAGTTCCTATATAGATACTTCATATATAATTAATCTCCGGCAGCAATAAATAAATGGTATATAAAGCATAGAGAAATTAATGGTATATAAAGGGTCGTCTATCTAGCTACTCTTCCTATTCTGACTTTCTTTTTTTTTACTCTTCTTATTATTCCTAATTAAACTTGACAATAGAAATATGGACTTCCTTATTATTGTTGTTTCTATTCCTTATTATTATTATTATTCCTATACCTAATTTTCATTCCTAAAGTCTTAATCATAAAGATACAAACTAAAATAAGAAATATAATTCCGTCACCTATCCTAATAAATATATGATGTTAATTATATGTAGGAATTATGTTGAGGGAAAGGATAATCTCTAATTCCATATATAAAGCATACCATTTGGCCTAATTGTTTGTCACCAACCCCATTCCTAAAAAAAATATACTTCCTCATTAGAATCCAACAAGATTCACCCCACACGCTACCCCATGATTCATTTTAAAGCTCCATCTAAAAACAATTAATAACACTTATGAGAAAATCTATCCATTATTAAAACTTAACTTAGCTCATATGGATTTGGCAATAATAATTTGGGACTTCCTTTAAGTAATTCACAAACCCACTACTAATCTTGACAAGTAATAGACAAACAAACCCATTACCTCACAAATCCAATACCTCACCACTATCCACTAATTCACAAACTCACTTCCCACTACATCACCACTTGCTCATTATCGTATAACATTATTTGCTCATTATCTTATAATAAGAATTCTTAGGAGAATTTATAATTTAAGCCATATATTAAGATGTATAAACAAAATGTGAAAGATACATATGATAAGTAAACTGATAGGATTATTCCTTGATTGGATTGATTTGCACACATGGTTGGAAGTCCATGACTAATAATTATTTTAAATTATTAAAAATAATTAATAATTAAGTTAACTATGTGAATTAACTTAATTATTTCAAATGGGGGATTTGTGCTCCACATTACCATCTAATGGTAAATATATTATATAATTTAAACATAATTTTTGATAATTTCTATAAATATATAATAAAAATAATATAATTTTATATTCAAGATAAGATTTTTTTTTTATCTTGAATTATTTGAATTTAACTGTGTTTGTGTTTTTATACAGTACAAAAAAACACCCAAAATTTCAAAATTTAAAAATAATAATCAATATTTTTAAAAATTTCTGTAGAATCAACTTCTTTACTACACTAATTATAATAATCACATGAAACTCCAAAATAGTCAATAATTTTCACCTTTGAACAACTGATAGGTGACGAAAATTATAACCAGACAGATTCAGTTCTTCAGAATTATAACTTTTAACTCCGTCGTCCTTGTTGAGAATCCACCATGTATACCTTACCCACTTGATGCCCTCTTGACTAGTGCACTGTAGAAAGAGCAAGAGTATATCACGCTCGTTTACTTCCCAGAAGTCAATGTCGTTATTCACCATATATTGATCAGGTATGTGGGAAGGCAGAGGACTGACGTCCAGACTTCTCCTCAGCTCAACCCGCCTCCAACCGCTTGTGATGTCCTCCATAGCGTAGACATCAAGAATGGGGTGCTCAACGTTGTTCTGCTCACATATTGCATACAGTATCCCGCACCTGGAGGATATTAAGCTTCTCCTTTTATAGAAAGAAGATTGAAAGCATGTTGTTGGCAACTCTAGTAACCTCCGAGCTAACGCAGTGTTGGCATCTTCTTCCACCCACATGTTCCTGTCAACGTCCAAGTGAATTGGAACTAAACGGTCAGCATCGACTTTTGCGCGGCGTATTTCTAATAAAAACAGCTTTCCGTGCCATACTATGGGCATATAATAATTATTATCCTGCAATGGACATTGTGCAAGAAGTGACCACCTTTCAGTGTTTACATCCAAGCACAACGTGTGCATAGTGTTACGTCCTTCGAACCTTACAAGCACTATCAACCTATGGCCAACAACTGATTTTAATATCACATTGCCTTTTTGGCCTGGATTTTCTCTTTCTATTTCTTGACATATTGTGGATGTATCCAAAGTCCTGAAAGCACAGTCATTATTATATGAAGAATTCATAACACTGATAAAACTGAAAGGATTCCTAGGATCATAGCCTTTGCAGTAGACAACTTTCTCTCCGACTGCTACCAGAGAGCGATGTGGGACTGCTTGCAGAAAGAGATCGTCGCCGCCTTCGTAATTGGACACAGTGTGAGGAAAGGATAGTAATCCACGTCTTTTCAATACATGATTGGGTAATCGTGGAAGCCGCTTGTCTCGGGTGTCGTAGTCGAGAAACTTGATTTCATTCACGTTTACATAACCCAGCTCCATTACACGGAACAGAAGACCAAAATTTGATGGTGGTAGAATCAGTGGATTATCAATCAACTGTCGACATCTATTCGCAATAGGTTCACGCGGTGTGGCGTTGCGAATGAGAGGGAGCAGACGAGTGGAATGAAGAGCGGGAAGGATTCGATCGCTTATCAAATAGTCGCTCAGGAGATTGAGACGCTCAATGGCCGTTGAACTGGCAGCAATATCTCTAAATCTGGGAGGTAGGTATTGCAGAATTTCTTCGGATTCGTTTCGGATTCGTTTCTTCGAAGTTAGGTCTTCGAGCATTTCGTCTGATTGGTTTGGATAATCAGCTTTTTCGGATTCGTTTCGGTTTCTTTTCTTGGGTGGTAGGTCTTCTGATTTCTCTCGATCATCATTGTCGTTGTGGGAGGCTTCGATGTTATTTGCCATAAATCACTTGTAGAAGTATTTTGTTTTCTTGAAAGAGATCTTTGAGTACACTACAAGTAAATCTGTCCTTGTGTATAAATACTTATTTATAGGGTTTCAAATTTGAATATCAATATCACACAAAAAGCCAACGTGTACGTCGGTTAAGATGAGGTATGTCGGCCATGTAAGGTGGTTTTGGAATAAGGTAAGGTTAATTAATAAAATTTTATAAAATTGAATTTATTAATAAAAATAAATTAAATAGGAATAAGGTTAATTAATAATTTTTAATAAAATTGAATTTATTGTACAGGTGCTTTTACAGTTTAGTATGGGGGAGATGTTCTTACGTAAGTAATGTAACATTACATTACTAAAAATAAAAAGTAATTAAAAACTTAAAACTTAAACCCATATTTATCAAGTTATAGAAGGATCAAATTTTTTAAAATAATTACACATCAAGAAAATGGATCCCTCTCGCTGCTTGATAGATATGGGTTTAAGATGGATCTATCTTGGTTAATAAAAATAAATTAAATAGAAAGTCATTCACTTTAAAAAAATGTTTTTAAAATTATTAAATGAGAGTCATGGATTATGATTTTAAGAGAAATTATAAGGAAAATAAATTTTCAAATTGAATCAAAAATATTATTGAATTAAAAAAATGTACATATATATAAATATTATAGAAATATTCAAAGTGAAATCAGAAATATTATTGAAATTTTCAAAGCTAATCAGAAATACTATTGAAATTGTCCCTAGTTCACTCGATTAAGGTGTGGGTTTTCAAATTTAGTTGGGAGGTGACACCCAAAAACCAATCATGTTAGATGAGGCTGATTTTTATTAGGTATATAGTTAAATATTTAGCACTATCACAAGGGATTCTTATGGACTTAATTATTTTGTTTTATTAGGCATAGTTAAATGTTTAGCCTTTATTTTGGTATTGCAACTATGGGTAGATGATGGGCACCAGGATGCCTTGAACTTCAAAACCTATGTCTTTTAGGGATGTAGTTTTAAAAGTAAATTTACATTTCCAAATGTTTTGAAGTCATCTCCTAGTGCCAAATTTACCTTTTCAAATGTTTTGAAGCCATTTCATATTCTTAGTGCCTTGGATCATGTTGATTAGGTGGCAATGCTAGAAATCATTCATCCAATGGGAATCAGCCTCCTAAATCAAATTTATACAAGTATATTCACTCAATTTAGAAAACAAATTCTGACATATGTGTAATACTCTTAGTTTTAGCTCTTGGAATGCATTAAATCAAATGATGTATATGTGCTAGTATGGATTCCTATAAACATTTTATGTTTGAAGAAAACATTATCTTAACTTTTATTGTAAAATTTTATATATGGACAAGTGGCCAACGATGACTGTAATTGCACAATATTGTTATTTAATAAAATAAAATAGGAGACACTCACCCAAAGAGACTGTTGAAAGAGTGTTTACTGACCCACTAGGTGGAATGGAATATGGGGTAGAAGGCAATGGACAAGTGGTAGCATCATGAACTCAGTAACTAGCTATTGTTATGGGACAACTCCCTTGAATTATGTTCATAGTTCCCTGAAAGATGGGACTGGAGCTTGAGGCTCATTTATTTGGAAACTGACCACTAAAGACCTAGGCATCTTTATAAATCCATCGGATTGAGCAGAGGCTCACACTTTTTCTGACGAGAAAATTTACCTTGTGGTTCTGCTGTATGCACACAAGAGATTCGATGAGGGGAAGCTATGTTTTGAGTTGCTTTGTAAGTTTGTTCCACTTGTGCTAGATGCAGAGTTATTTCCTACATAGGGAAGAGGTTTTGAGGTGTATTGCAAGTCCCTACTGATTGCTAAGAATACAACCTGAGTTCCTTGCTTCTACACAGAGTCTTCTACCTAGTGGTTCAGTAAACAGGCTCGGGGGTCTTAAAGAAACAAGTGATATTGGCTGCTTCTTCTGGAGAAGGTTGGGAGGAACAGGCCTCTTTGGGTGTTTGTCCACCCTATCTATAGTTGCAGGTTCTATTCGCAATTCCATTTCGTAAGTAGTTATAAATTATTTTTGTAGTTGTTGAGTTAGTATTCATTAGTTAAATATTGATAATGTAGAAGTAAATGTTTGATTTTTTGATCTGTTATTGATTCTGTAGACTATTGAATAAGTATATGAATTGATAAAATAAATACCTTCCCTGTATTTTTCCACGTATTGTTTTTTTTACCGTACTCTAGTATAGGGAAGGGAGATCAAAATAGATAAATGATATGCAATGATCAGATTGAATGAATAGATTAACTCTCTTATGTTTCCCTTAAATTTTCCTTATATGTTATATTTTGCAAATTAAAATGTCTTATATTTTCAGTCATGGAAAAATATAGCTACATATATTTATTATGCAGAATTTAGAATGTCTTCACAGTTATAACAAAAGAAATAACAAAAAACTCAAATAGTTCTATGATTCTGCATAAACCTAAGAGTTAGTTACAGGTTAATTATTTTCTTACAACAAATACTAAATACACATCATCTTATCATTTTTCCTTTCATACATTTAGTGTTTAATTTTCATTATAGTCTTTCATCAATACTTATGAAATTTAACTAGCTATAGAACAAACCTAGCAATATCCATTCTGTAGTATAATTATATAGGGCTGGTGCAAGGTAATGATACCCAATTGTGACACGTTAGTTGCAATGACATTCTGGAAAACAAAAATATTATCATTAAAATGAAATATTAGAGGTACCTACAAATTTTTTTTGGATTAGGTGTAAACACATGAAACGTAGAAAAACGAATGACCTTTCGGAATATATAGCTTTTATTTATGGAAAACTGGTATAACCACCCCAAAATGTCATTATTTGAAGATTGGTATGTTATTTTTTTTCTCAAACATAATGCACATGTTTTTGTTGAGCCACCCGTTTGCTATGTAAATTTTCAATTTACAAGAAAAAAAATATGTAGAGGCGTAGGCAAAAGAAGAATCTTGTACGGGGCTATTTTTCCAAAATTTTAAAAGTCAATTTTACATTTTTTTAAATTACCGAAGTCAGTGAGGCCCTAAAACGACATGTTCAAGTGTTGAGCCACCATATCATGGTATAAAAATAATCAAAATACTTTTTTTTTAGGTTATAGGTATTTTCGTACTCTTGTGCGGGTTCTCTTCCATTTTCGAAATAGGTAAGCCAATCAAAACTTATAGGCCAAATAAACGACCTATGGTTTTTACAAATTTGACATGAGTGCAGTTAAAAATGAATTAAAAATAGAAAACAACAACAGATCTATTCAAAAATTATATATTTAGAATCTGCACACAGAGCTCGACAAGCATGTGCAATTTCATCTACAGTGCACTCGTGGAGCTTATGTGGAACTAGTTGTGAAAAACTGAAAGTTACAACATTTGATGTTTTCTGCCATAAGTCAGGCATAAATCAGACCGAGCCTCAAGGTGCAATCCGAAGCTAATTCCAAGCCTGCAAGAGCACCAAAAACAATTTGAATTCAGGCACACGTGCGCGCAACTACACACACGCGCAAACACGCACACGCGTGACTAACAGTGTGCACGCATTAATAACAGCACGCACGCGTCTTTGCACGTAC